>CM040741.1:66632546-66712546 GCA_022829145.1 Albula goreensis
ACAAATCTAGTGAGAACGGCGTGGAGAACGTCATAATGGGAATGCCTCACAGGTCAGTGCCATGCCTTCACCCTCCCTTCTCCCTTCTCCATCCCCCTCTCCATCTCCCTCTCCATCTCCATCTCCCTCTCTCTCCCTACTCCCTTACACCCTGTCTCTCTCCCCTTCTCCCTTCTCCATCCCCCTCTCCATCTCCCTCTCTCTCCCTACTCCCTTACACTCTGTCTCTCTCCCCTTCTCCCTTCTCCATCCCCCTCTCCATCTCCCTCTCTCTCCCTACACCCTTACACCCTGTCTCTCTCCCCTTCTCCCTTCTCCATCCCCCTCTCCATCTCCCTCTCTCTCCCTACACCCTTACACCCTGTCTCTCTCCCCTTCTCCCTTCTCCATCCCTCTCTCCATCTCCCTCTCTCTCCCTACACCCTTACACTCTGTCTCTCTCCCCCTCTCCTCTCCCATCTTCACCCCTCTATCTCCCTCTGCCTCTCCCAGTCCCTCTCTCCCCTCTCCTTTCCCCTTGTAACCCTCGCTCTCTCCCTCCCTCTCTTTCTGTCCCACTCCCACTCAATATCTCTCTCTTTCTTCCTCACTCCATCTCCACCTCTCCCTCTGTTCCTCTCTTCCTGGCTATTTGAATGATGATGATGACAGTAATACTGTGCGGGGATCGATTGCTCATGTCTGACAGGCCTCCCTCTCTCTCATTCTCAGGGGTCGTTTGAATGTCCTGGCCAATGTGATCCGTAAGGAGCTGGACCAGATCTTCTGCCAGTTCGACTCCAAGCTGGAGGCCGCTGATGAGGTCGGTCTCTCGGACTCTTCTTGTTTTCCTTTCCTTAAGTGTGACCATCTTTCACTTACAGGCAAATTATCCTGTACACTTGCGCTGGTTACAAATAGTTAAGATATTATAACACAGTCTCAGATGTGTTCATGTGTGCACGGTTTATTTATGATGCCAGCTATGTGCTACCGCCTTTTGATATCAGAGATTCACAGCTCATCGTAGCTCCGGTTAGCCTCCTGTAACTGTGTGCTGTGCGATTTATGCTTTTTGAAGAATGTTGTGTCTCTTTGTGAATTAAGACTGCTATATCATAACTATTTAGGAATAAATAAGGGTCCTGAGGTACCAGACCGTCAGATAGAATGCAGATAGACCTGGAGTCTCATGTGATAGTTTTGGTCATGTGATTCTTAACCTGTGACTCTTCTCCAGGCAATGAAATCCAGCTCAGTGGAGACAGTGGGCCTATAGATCAAACACATAATGTATATTATGCAGCAAAGAGTGTGTAAATCTTTTAGGGTATTATTATTATAGACACAAACTCAGTCAAACTGAGCACTGCAACAAAAAAGGGTATAATTCCGCTCCTCTTGCTCTTTCTCTCCTTTCTCTCTCCCTTTCTCTCCCTCTCTCTTCCACTCTCTTCCACTCTCTCTCACTCTCTCTCTCTCTCTCCCTCCCTCCCTCTCTGAACCTCAGGGTTCAGGTGATGTGAAGTATCACTTGGGGATGTACCACAGGCGGATAAACCGAGTGACAGACAGAAACATCACCCTGTCGCTGGTGGCTAACCCCTCCCACCTGGAGGCCGTGGACCCCGTGGTGCAGGGCAAGACCAAGGCCGAGCAGTTCTACTGCGGGGACACCGATGGAAAAAGGGTGAGCCCTGCACTCCTGACTGTTCATGACTCCGCCCTGTCCACCTGTCTATCTCTCTGACTCCGCCCAGTCCACCTGTCTATCTCTCAAACTCCACCCTGTCCACGTCCTCTCTCTCTCTCTGACTCCACCTGACTCCACCTGCGGTCTGTTTATGACTCTGCACTGTCCACCTGTCTTTCTTTCTACCTCCGCCCTGTCAACCTGTCCATCTCTATGGACTCTGCCCTGCCCTCACCTTCATGAGTATGTTTTTATGTATTTATGTGTGTGTGTGTTCATATGTATTTGTATTTTTTGCAGGTAATGTATAATTATTTGTTTGTTTTGCAGGTGATTTGTGAGTGTGTTTATGTGTAATCGATTGTGTGTTATAGGTGATATATGTGTGTTTTGCAGGTTATTTGTGTGTGTGTTTGTATGTCCTGTCTTTATTTATTGATCGGTTTTTATTGATTGATATTTCACCATGATCTTGCCATGAAATGGCCTTAGGCGCTGACGTGACATGAATGAATGAATACATAAATAGTAAATTGTGATGTGGCATGAACCGAATGAATACATGTCGTAAATTGTGTGTGTGTGTGTTTGTGTAATTGATTGTGTGTTCTGCAGGTGATGTCCATCTTGCTGCATGGTGACGCCGCGTTTGCAGGTCAGGGTATCGTGTACGAGACCTTCCACCTGAGCGACCTGCCTTCCTACACCACCCACGGCACGGTGCATGTCGTCGTTAACAACCAGGTGAGACACAAAGACACCTGTGCATACGTGCTCACACACACAGACACACACACACACACAGGCACACACACTGCCTCTGTCCAATCCTACAGCTTTGATAAATAGTAATCAGCCCCAGAGCTGCCATCGTACAGCTTTTCTCGCTCATGTGTGACACAGAGACGTCACCCTGACCTCCTATTATCCAGAGAGCTGTCTAGACTCTGCTGGGGAGGCAGTCTGTGTGACAGTGTGACCTCAGATTGTGTATTTCGTTGTACCGGCCTGTGCACCAAATACCTGAAAAGCCCTTTCAGAAATGTACAATTTTCCCAGTAGGTCTGCAGGCTGTTGACGTCCTTATATAGATTTCCAGTCAGGTGTAGTTATTTTGCAGTTTAAAGGAATGTAACGTTCACAGCTAGAAAAATGCAGGAGATGCAATGCCTATGCGGTAGCATTCTGAACATATCCAAAATGTCTGCTTTTTATGTGCCCTTCACACGTGATTGGTTGAGTGATTATGATTGGTTGAGTGATTCATCAGTTTCTTGACATTCCATTTGTAACAATGGCCAGAAACCCGAAAGAGGAAGTCCCATGCGCAGTCAGTAATCTGGATGTGACACAGGTCTCAATGGAAGAAATAGGCAGGTCAAAGCTGAGCCGTGGAGAAGAGTGTTGAAATGTGAAAATGATGAACCTCAAGTTAAACCACATTTTTTACCCTTAGGTGATATTTCATACATTGGGGGAGACAGAAACTCAACCACCCCCCCCCCGACCCTAGCCCGTATCTATGCCTGGGGTTTTTTTTGGATGTGGTAATGAGCAGGGTTAAGATCAGTTCCTTTTCAGATAAGGAGATGAACTCAAACTTGAATTGGAAAAAATTGTGTTCATTGTTTTGAGTTGAGAATGAACTGACTTGACTCAATTGGAATAGACCTAAAGACCTAAACTGTTACTGACTAACCCTGCCTCACTTGTACCCATCCCCCTTCACCCCCACCCCCAGATTGGGTTCACCACAGACCCCCGCATGGCCCGCTCCTCCCCGTACCCCACCGACGTGGCCCGGGTGGTAAATGCCCCCATCTTCCACGTCAACGCAGACGACCCCGAGGCCGTGATGTATGTCTGCAATGTGGCAGCCGAGTGGAGGGCCACCTTCCACAAGGACGTGGTGGTGGATCTGGTAAGTGGGCGCAGCTAAACCTGCACTGCACCCAACCCGCAGACCGCCAAGCCACACCCAACCAAACCTGCACCGTACCCAACCTACAGACCACCAAGCCACACCCCACTAAACCTGCACCCTACCCAACCTTGCACCATTTTAGTCCTACACACAGCCATTACATGCACTGTGACAAAACACACCAAGATTGAAAGCCATAAAAAAATTTCTTGCTTTGCTTCCCAAAATGGACTTGGCTCCTTTTTAGTAGGATAAAACACCATACTGTATATACAGTGCATTTTGACTCAAAACCAGCAGATGCCAGTGTAACAGTTTGCAGTGGGACACCCTTAACGTGTGCTTTTGTTTATGGGTGTGTATGCGCACTCATGTGTGTGTTTGTGTGTATCAGGTGTGCTACCGGAGGAACGGTCATAACGAGATGGACGAGCCCATGTTCACCCAGCCGCTCATGTACAAACAAATCAAGAAGCAGAAGGGCGTGCTGCAGAAATACGCCGAGACGCTCATCGCCGAGGGGGTCGTCACGAGGCAGGAGTATGAGGTAAAGGGGTGCGGAGGGGTGGCAGGTGAAATGAGTAACTACCTTCTCACCTTTCCTGAAGTAAGAGAAGTAGGAAGGGTAAAGTTTGATTTTATTTCCTTTATTGTGGTCTATATGTGTGTAATAAACGAGCATTGAAGTTAACATAAAATCCTGAAATTGATATGCCCTAGTTGCTAACCCTTGGCTAATAGCCTGGGGACATACTGCCATCTAGTGGTAGAGTCATGCTATGGCTGTGGTCGTCTGTCGCAGTGGCCTAAATCCTGTGGGTCTGTCCTTTCCCAGGAGGAGATTGCCAAATATGACCGAATCTGTGAGGAGGCACATGAACAATCCAAGGATGAAAAGATCCTCCACATCAAGCACTGGCTGGACTCCCCCTGGCCTGGTGAGAGAGAGAGACAGAGAGTGTGTGTTTGTGTGTTTCTGTGTTTATGTGCATGTGTGTGTACATGTGTGTATTTATATGTGTGTGTGTACGTGTGTGTGTGTGTGTCTGTTTCTGTGTGTGTTTTTATGTGCATGTGTGTGTGTCTATTTCTGTGTTTGTGTGTGTGTGCGTGTGTGTGTGTGTGTGTGTGTGTGTGTGCATGTACATGCACATTGTTGTCTGGCCGCTGCAGCATGGTCGTAACGCCGTGGCGGGAGGCAGGATCTGCTGTGGTCTCTGGGGAAATGAGCGCTCTGAGAAACGCCCTGGCCTCTCCCCTCTCTCCCCGTCACTGACATCCCAAAGCCGGGCCTACGCACCAATCTCTGCTGCTCTGTGGATGAATGAAGAGTACCTGTGAGGGTGAAGTACCCCTGCTGACTGTGTGTGCCTGTGCTCTGGGGCAGGTTTCTTCACTCTGGACGGCCAGCCGAAGAGCATGAACTGCCCCTCCACTGGGCTGAGCGAGGAGGAGCTGACCCACATCGGCCAGGTGGCCTCCTCTGTACCTGTGGAGGACTTCACCATCCACGGAGGTGTGTTACTCACAGTCAGATACATGCACCTGCATCACCGACACAGGTGTGTTCCACACAGTCAGATACATGCACCTGCATCACCTATACAGGTGTGTTACACGCAGTCAGATACATGCACCTGCATCACCTACACAGGTGTGTTACACACAGTCAGATACATGCACCTGCATCACCGACACAGGTGTGTTACACACAGTCAGATACATGCACCTGCATCACCTACACAGGTGTGTTACACACAGTCAGATACATGCACCTGCATCACCTACACAGGTGTGTTCCACACAGTCGGATACATGCACCTGCATCACCTACACAGGTGTGTTCCACACAGTCAGACACATGCACCTGCATCACCTACACAGGTGTGTTACACACAGTCGGATACATGCACCTGCATCACCTACACAGGTGTGTTACACGCAGTCAGATACATGCACCTGCATCACCTACACAGGTGTGTTACACGCAGTCAGATACATGCACCTGCATCACCTACACAGGTGTGTTACACACAGTCAGATATGTGTATATACACACAACCAAATTAATGAACGTGCATCAGCCATTGAGGTTTTACATTCATACATACACACCCACACATACTTACAGTTGTGTTACATACACATAAAAAACACCCGTGTACATTTATACAAACATACATCGCTATCCCTTTAAAGGACCACATACACTCAGCTTCTTACCCTGATACACACACATACATACTCTCTCATATACTCTCTCAATCCCAAACCTTTAAGCCCATCTAGGGACACTAGCACTGGAAATTAGCATATGCTATGAATGGTATGATACATTGCATTGGATGTTGTTTGACAAAAATCTATGTTTAAATGTATCTGTCCCTATCAAATAAAAAGTAAATAAATTAAATAAATGACACACACACACACAGTGTAGCTGGGTTCAGCAGTACCCTTCTCTCCATGCACGCAGGCCTCAGTCGGATCCTGAAGGCCCGGGCAGCCATGATCCAGAACCGAACGGTGGACTGGGCTCTGGGGGAGTACATGGCGTTCGGCTCCCTGCTGAAAGACGGCATCCACGTACGCCTCAGCGGCCAGGACGTGGAACGCGGCACCTTCAGGTACTCCCCTCTGACTGGCTCGGACTCCGCGCACGGACCAAGCCGTCCAATCACATCTCATCTCCAGGCATTAGTTTGTGTTTTTTGAGAATTTGGATACCCACGTCAACCTTTCTGACCCAGGCTTTCATCGTTTCTTTCATCATAACATTTAGTCAGTTGCGAGGTTCATCAGATGTAATAACTGATTAATTGTTTTCTTAGCAAAACACATCTGTGGAAGTTGGGCAGTTACACCACACTGGAGAGGCAATCATTAGCATTGGAGCTCCATAGCTCTTATATTTATATCATTCAGCAACTGGTGGGCCTGTTTTGGTCCTCTTTTGTACCTGATTGAGTCTCTGATTCTCTTCCCTCTCTTTCTTTCACTCTGTTCTCTCTCTTTCCTTCTCTCCATCATGTTCCCTCTCTCGTACCATCTTCACCTCTCCTCCACCCACCTCCTTTCTCTCTCTTCCCTCTCCATTGTCTCCCCCCCTCTCTCTCGGCAGCCATCGTCACCATGTTCTGGGTGAGTGTGCACGACCAGAATGTGGACAAGAGGATCTGCATTCCCATGAACCACCTCTTCCCCAACCAGGCCCCCTACACTGTCTGCAACAGCTCCCTATCAGAGTACGGAGTTCTGGGTGAGTGTGCACTCCCTACAGCCAAGCCCCCTACACTGTCTGCAACAGCTCCCATCAGAGTACATAGTGCTCAGTAAATGTACACTACCTACAGCCAAGCCCCCTACACTGTCTGCAAGCGCTCCCAATCAGAGTACATAGTGCTTAGTGAGTGTACACTACCTACAACCTTCTTCACAACAAAACACAATGATTGGTTAAAATCAGTGTGTGATTGGCAGCACATGGCAAATATACACATGCACACAGAAGATGGAGGAATGGCATATCAGCACTATCTGAAAAAAAAAAAGAGTCGTGAGTTGTGAAGCATATTGTGTCAAATGTTTGTGAAATGAACTTTACAGATTTGATTTGATTTGAAAGTTGTGAGTCGTTCTGGGTAAGGGCGCCCCCTAAAGTCCGAGTGTGCTGTGTGTGCAGGGTTCGAGCTGGGCTTCGCCATGGCCAGTCCCAACGCACTGGTCCTGTGGGAGGCCCAGTTTGGAGACTTCCACAACACGGCCCAGTGCATCATCGACCAGTTCATCTGCCCCGGCCAGGCCAAGTGGGTGCGCCAGAACGGCATCGTCCTGCTGCTGCCCCATGGCATGGAGGGCATGGTGAGACCCCACCCCAAACAGCCTAACCCCACAGCTACACCTGAGACCCCACCCCCAACGGCCTAACCCCACAGCTATGCCTGAGACCCCACCCCCAACGGCCTAACCCCACAGCTATGCCTGAGACCCCACCCCCAACGGCCTAACCCCACAGCTACACCTGAGACCCCACCCCCAACGGCCTAACCCCACAGCTATGCCTGAGACCCCACCCCCAACGGACTAACCCCACAGCTACACCTGAGACCCCGCCCCCAACGCCCAAACCCCCCCGGCTACGCCTCTGTCCTCTCTCTCTGAGACCCCACTTCCAAATTCCACCCTAATTCTGTCACTCTGTGTCTCTCTCTATCTATGTACCTAATTGATCATTAGACAATTAACTGACCCTAACTAAATTTTTGGGCGTGGATCGGTTGCTGATTTTAAGGTGAGAACAAACACACTCTTTGCTCCCCCAGGACCAGAGTTAAACATTTCAAGCCCCACCCCCCTACACTAGCCTCATGTTGAACATTATGACATCACAATGGTAATCACACATTATTATTGTTATTGAAGTTGTAACACCAGTTTCTGCCTCTCTTTGCCCCGCCCCAGGGTCCAGAGCATTCTTCCGCCCGTCCAGAGAGGTTTTTGCAGATGTGCAATGATGACAGGGAAGTCTTCCCGGTAGGCCACGCCCCTTACCCCTCCCCTTCCCTTCCAACACTTTACCCACAATGCATCACTGCCAGACTTGCATGACCAAACATATGCAAAGTGACTCAAATAGCATGGTATGCATAAAGTCAGTTCTGTTTTCACTATTTTAGCGCATGCAAGATATTATGAACCTGTTATGTACGAGAAAAGGTAGTGTTCATTTAAATAAGATAAAGACCTGGGAGGCCTGCTACAACCATCAATCATCAGCACGATGACTAATTTACAATAACTTTGAAGTTTATGACTGTAGCCGGTATGTTTCCCAACCGGTTATAGTAGAGGCACGGCCCTCGTAAAGGATTGGTTTTGAAACCTTTATTTCCTTTTCCTGTCCTCTTGTCAGCCCCCTCAAACACAGCCATGCCTGATCGCTGTTCTCAGTGTTACATATCCCTACATTTTATATATGTATATTTATATATGAGCCCTGCCCTGGGTCTGACTAGAGCATCGGCCTGTCTGTCGAGTCACAAGCACAGGCTGTAATCAGCTGCTTAACCCTGTGATGAGAGGTCTAACCTCCAGCATCCAAAGCACGTCTCTGTACCTGCACTACGCTGTCAAAAACGCCCCCTCCTCTTCCTCCTCTCCCTCCTCTTCCTCCCGGGCCGCAGAAAATCACTGAGGACTTTGCGATGCGGCAGCTGTATGACTGCAACTGGATCGTGGTGAACTGCTCCACTCCCGCCAACTACTTCCACGTTCTGAGGAGACAGATCCTACAGCCCTTCAGGAAGCCTGTGAGTCCTCTGCCCTTCTCTCCATCCCAGCGCCTTTCTCCTCCTCCATCTCCTCTCTCCATCCCAGCACTCTCCTCTTCCACTTCCTCTTCCTCCCTGTCCCGTAGCCCCACAGGATGAGAGGAATTCATACAGTGTAACAACTGCTGCAGTTGCAAACAAATTGCTGTCTGAGACCTTCATTTTTTTTTGAGAGGCAGTTATGTTCCTGATGAATGTTCCTTATGAAATATCATGTATGAGAAGAATTTATATAGGATGGTATATGAAATTCAATCTCTCTCTCCCCATCTCTTCTCAGCTCATCATTTTCACCCCTAAATCGCTGCTGCGCCACCCGGAGGCCAAGTCAAGCTTTGACGAGATGCTGCCAGGTGAGGAGGCTGGCAGTTAGAGATGGAAAATTGCTATAGAAATAGTGCCCCCTTGAGGTGGCACATGGAGTAAAGTTGCATGTCCATGGTGCAGCAGTGTGTTCTGGGAGTTTGAGTCCCTTAACTCTGATGATGAGTTTCTGTATCTGTGAATGCATGTGCATTTACGCAGAGTATCTGTATGCAGTGTGTGTATATGTATCTGTGTATGCTTCCATGTGCTTATGTGTACAAGATATATCCGATATGTATCTGAATTGTGTGTGTGTGTGTGTGTGTGTGTGTGTGTGTGTGTGTGTGTGTGTGTGTGTGTGTGTGTGTGTGTCCAGGTTCTCACTTCCAGAGGCTGATCCCAGATCAGGGCCCTGCAGCTCAGAGCCCAGAGGCAGTAAAGCGCATCATCTTCTGCACTGGGAAGGTCTACTATGAGCTCACTCGCGAGCGCAAGGCCCGCAACATGGAGGACACGGTCGCCATCGCACGCATCGAACAGGTTCGCACACAAACACAACAAACACGGTCTGAAACACACACGCAAACACACGCACATATACACACACACAAACACACAAGCTCTCCAACACACACACACAAAAACACATATGTTCACCATCTGCAGTGAAACATACAGAGCAGAGAGCTCCCTGGCCCTCCCCTGTTTAAAGCTCCCCCACCCTCCTCCCTCCTTCCCTCTCTCCCTCTCTCTCTCCCTCCCTCCTTCCCTCTCTCCCTCCCTCCCTGTCTGTGTACAGCTGTCCCCGTTCCCTTTGACCTGGTGAAGGCAGAGGCCGAGCGCTACCCTCAGGCCGACCTGGTCTGGTGCCAGGAGGAGCACAAGAACCAGGGTTACTATGACTACATCAAACCACGCATGCGCACCGCTACGGACCGAACCCGCCCCGTCTGGTAGGCCTTCCTCCTCTGCCCCCTCTCTCCTCGCACCCATTTCTTGATCCACAAACTGGTCAAACTGTGGAAAACTACAATGGGCTGATAAGAGACGGTCTAGGAGAGGGGAAAATCCCAGTTATAAACTCATAGATTTAAAAGGGGACAGATTAAAATGAAATTCTCCTGCCCTTATCTCCTCTCCTCTTCTTACCAGTTTCTGTCCCTCCTGCTTTTTCCCTCATCTTACCTTTTACTGTCTCTTCTCTCTCTCTTATCCCTCTCTTTTCTCCTTTTCTTTTTCATGCTGTGGTCCCCTACTCCTCAGTGTTACAGTGATTAGGTTTTGTTTTCCTGTAATGATGTTTTAGGTTGATGTGATTAGTTAGCTGGTCAGTGATTGTGTCGACTGGAGAATGGTAATTGCTTTCCCTTTTCCGTGTGTGCGCGTGCATGCTTGTCTGTGAACATGTTTGTGTGTGTGCGCACATGAATGTGTCTGTGTGTGTGCGCGTGTATGTGCGTATGTCTGTGCATATGTGTGTGTCCACAGGTACGCGGGCCGCGACTCCGCTGCAGCCCCGGCCACAGGAAGTAAACACACTCACCTGCTGGAGCTGCAGCGCTTCCTGGACACTGCCTTCAATCTGGACGCCTTCGGCAGCCAGTCATAATCCCCCTGACCCACCTGACCGCTGTCTGCCTTAACCCCCCTAGTCCTGTCCTGTCCTGCCCTGTCCTTGGCCATAACCTCCAACACCCCCCCAACCTTCTTTCAGTCAGGAACTTGTCACAGATCCGTCATCTGCTGAATCCAGTCACCTGGCCTCAGACAGACAGACAGCCAGACACTGTGTTCTCAGGTCCCTCTCCTCCTCATCCTATCGGTGTGACACTCAAAGAAGCCCAGCAGTCAGTCACCCTCTCTCCGTGTTGTACTGGTCACAGCTCCTAATTAGGGTATAAACCTGGTCCCTGGCTCCCCTATCCCCTTTGTGAGCCAAAGCAAGCCCCATCATAGCGATCGGCTGAGCCTCATTGGGTATGGTAGTGGCTGAAAGTCATCAGGCTCATTGCTCTCTGGCGGCCCCTCCTGGCTGACTAGATGCTTGCAGGTCCATAAGCAGACCAAACACAGACTGTGTTTCTCAAACGGTACTGGAATTTTGTTCTGGTATTTGACTGGTATCACATTTTTACAGTGTAAACAAGAAGGCTAAGAGGTGATAGGTCACCCGGTTTGGGTGTATTATTTTATTACCTTTCAATATAATGAATTACACAAGGGATTTTTATTTGTTCATTCCGTTTGCCTGAACGGGTACACTATTTTGCACAGGGGAGCAAACAGGGGAGCAAACGGGCTATTCTATATAGATGTGGTTGGCATTCTACATAGCCGGTTTACTGGTTATCTGGATAACTTTGATGCACGTTTAAAAGGAAATTGGGATTATTCTGTTCATTAAACCTGTTCTGTTTGTTTATGAAACTTGTTCTAAATCAATTTATTGTGTTAAAAAAGTATAATAATATACAAACAAAATACACAACACTTAATGACTATGTGGAGTAAGACAGCCTCTTAAATATTTTTACTTCTGCATGTTTACCAAAGTTAGCCAGCTAACTTGGTTTGCCGGCTTTGGTATTCCTCCAACTCCGCAATAATACAGACGGAAAAAAAAAAACAGCATCCAGTCAGGTTTGCCTTCCCTCTCTCTCTCGTTCATTCATTCACTCAGTTTCCCTCTCCATTGTCCTATGGTGCCAAATCCTTTCTTTTCCAGAGGACTGAAAGAAAGATGATCTACCTGACAGAGAAAAAAAGATTTGAAACATTTTAGAAGGAAATGTAACTTATATATTAAAAAAATGAAATCATTTGTTCTGATCTCTCTGGAACAAAGTAATTGATTTATTTATTTTCGTACGGGTGACATGCATTGTTTTCCATTGTATTATTTTGCTTTCAGTCAATAAAGACATTATCTTTCATTTTTTGTTTTGTTTATGAGCTGGTTTCCTTTTTCTGGTGTCCCTGTCATTATGTAAATGTCTACCATGGAGCCTTGCAGGGTGTCATCGCTCTTTAGCGGCCCCTCCTGGTCAGGCCAGGCACCTGCCACGGCACAGACCGAGTGTACATTGATGTCATCATCCTGCGACGAAATGGGCAGTGGGGGTGCGTTCCAATACTTTTTCTCGTCTTCCTGTCTCCTTGCACTCATCTCCTGCCCCAGAAGAATTTGGAGGAAAGGAAGGGAGGAAACGAGTGGAGGAGACAAGGAAATGAGGAGATGAAACAAAAATTGGAACAGCTAATCCGATTAGCCCCTCATCAAAGTCGACCTCGGCTGTTGGCTGAAGTCGTGTACCTTCGACTGATTCTGCGGATACTGAAGCCAATCAAAATTTTCTGTGGGATGACCTTTTAATCTGACTGGTTGTGAGCACAATGATATCACCCAGAAGTTGAAAATACGTTGGCGATAGGATACATTGATATATCCTTCGTTTGGAGGAGAGGAGGAGGCAAAATTTTGTTTCCCACCCTTTTGGAACAGTGGAGGGAAGGAAGGACACAGATAAGTTTCCAGGATGAGGAGGAGATGAGGAGACAATATTTTAGTGTTGGAACCCCCCCTTGGTGATTAGTGGTGTAGCTGCAGTGTGGAAGTAATGACACATGAATCTGAGTAGTCCTGACCCAAACCACCCCCACCCTCCCAAAATCCATCCAGAGGTGATAGGATGGTTGCTATGGTGAGTCAACTAATCCGGCCAAGGTTGGGGAGGGGGGGGGGTAGTTTTGTTGTTCTAGAACTGGCAATGAATTTGTCCACCAGAATTTTACTCTTGGTATATAATTCTTTACAGAAATTAACAGGAAATTAAAAAAAAAGAAGCTCCAACTCGTGTGCTCCAACAAAGATGGTCATATAATTATGTGGGCGTTCCATGGTTCATTCATGCTAATAGGGTAATAGTGCCAGAGATGGAATTGACTGGAATCTTGGCTCAAACACTGAATTTGACTTTATGAAGAGTTTGGCTCTCTGATTGTCTAAGACTGAAGCTGAGTTAAGATCTTTGATTGTCTAACACAGATTAACATGAAGAGAATGAGTTTGGACTCTCTATGTGCTTCATCCGTTAGTGCCAGTTGTGCTGTTAGGCTAATCGTGCCAGTTGTTAATGGTACCCTGTCTACAGAGCACAAGTTGTCACCCTAATAGTTTGGGTGGTATGACAATGCCATTCATTGTTGTCCATTTCGCCACTGTGTAAGATAGATAAACATCATGAAGGACAGGAGTTTGGCCTTGCTGTGTACCTTTGAGCATCTCAGATCAGAGAAGAACAAGACACAGCTCTCAAGCTTTTTTTTACTAAGTACTGTGTGCCAAAACAAAAAAGGAGAAACACGATTTGGTAAAACTATTCTTTATTCTGATTTAGCAAAGTGCAATTACAAGCAAAAGTAACATCATACACTCTCCAGTTTCAAATATATGTGAGATTCATACTTGATTAATTTCCCAAGGCACCTTCTGGACTAATGCACTCTAATTATGAATGTAAAACCATTTTACTGATTTGAAGCCACAAAGATATATCAGAAATCACTTGCTGCGAAAGACACCCAATGAACACCCAGATTTCAACATAGTCATTTCATACCATGTATGGTGATTTTAGTGGATTCCGTTTAAGCTCATTGACAAAACCATCTGAAGACATATCTATATTAATGCCTCCTGATATCATCTTAATAATGGTATAAATTACATATTTTAACATATTTTGTATATCTATAAAAGTCATTTGGTATATTTGTAAAAATGGTACCAAAAAATCATCACTTTGTAAGACCTCAGAGAACCTCAGAGATAAGCACACACTAAAATGGGGACCTTCCAACTTAAAATGACCAATTTAATTATTTTTCTTTATTCTTTGTTTACTGGAGTGTTTATTCTCTGAGCAATACTCTCATTTACTGGATATAAACCATAGTTTAAAATAACCGGTCATTATACAATGTATATAGATGCATATGGTGTGGTTTGCTTTCAATAACTTAAGCGCAAGTAGCAATGGCAATTGTGTGTGTATTTCAAAGAAGAAAAGCTGTTAACCAATCAAAATGAAGAAGACAGAGGGATAAATGGACCAAACTTTGAGGATTAAGCTATAGAGGGATGACAGACTGTTTCCAGCACTGTTCATGAATGTATGTGTCCAGAAGTCTATTTAAATATTGCATTAAAACGTGTGTACCAAAGCAGGCAAGGGTATTTTTATCTGCATTATGCTGCTGCTTTTTGACAAACACCTATATTCAACTATTATGGGAGGTCAACTTTTCTCATAAAACGAAAGTGTGATTAGTTTCGATTTGAAGACAGCCTGTTTGCATCAGTGATTGAAAATATTTTTCTTTTTTATTCTTACAGTTATCCAGTTTGGGCATCTTTTTAATTGTGTTGAGCTGTTTTTCCAATCAACCTGGCGAACAAATTTTTGTCTCATGAAAGCAAATCATCCTAATAGTGTTTAACACTTTCTGTCTAGCTAGCTGAGTTTACTTGCCAGCATTTTAACTTTCATAAATTTCGTTTATCACTTGAGTTGAGACAGGTGTGCCTTTGACAGCTCTTGAGACTTCTTAATGTAAAGTGTGATCCTGTTTTGTTGAAAAGGAATGCTTTGAAGGTTGTTTCCAGGGTCTATACACAGTCTGCCTGACCAGAAATGTGTCCATAACTCTGAAAATGCGAGGTTCTACCTAACTTCACTGATATGGGAGGTGCAATATTTGGCTGCACAGTGTTTGCAGGTCTGTCTGCACAGTGTTCAGTTCTTGCTCTTGCTCTTTTCCAGGTAGGATCTGATGCAGCTGTACAGGTCTGACGGCTGTTTGCCATTGGTGCGCATTTCCTCCCAGAATTTCTCCATCGACTTGTACAGTTGGGCTGCAGAGAAAGCAATGCTGTTGTTCATTAACTGTTTTTTTATAAACTGTTTCCAGACAAGGACTGAAACAACTAAAACAAGAAAGGTACTTTGAATAATACAAGAAATTGCAAGATATGGAAAATAATAATTAAAGTTATGGAAGACTTTAAAAACACTGAGAGACAATCAGGTTACACTCATCTGAAAAGAAGCTGAGATCATTTTAAAAGAGACAAATATGGCGACAGATTTTTACACTTCCAGCATGTATGCATGATTAATATCAGGGTTATAGGACAGCACAGTTAACTGTATTAGGGTTTGGTGTTATTGCGCCTGCGCTCTCTGGTCTATGAGCGCGGTTAGTTTGGTCTGTGCCAGTGCTGCAATAGATTTACAGTCTCATACATTGGTAAGCCAGTCGGCTAAATGTAAAAATAAGGAATGACACACAACAGTACTGTATTTAGGCATTTGGCAGACGCTCTTATCCAGAGCAACCTATTGTTATTGGACAACTTATTGGGCAACCTAACCTATCCTGTTTTTCTCACATTTCTAGTCTCTCTGGAACTAATCAATCCAGGGACTTCTTGCATTTTCAGTCGCTCTGTGTGTAAAGGCATCTGCTAGACGGCAGTCATTTAATGTAAAGGCGATGTAATGGTAAGGGTGTTTCCCCTCCACACTCACCCACGGTGATCCTGTTAGTCTTCAGGAAGTTGTACATCCGCAGTATGTCCATTTCCAGGTCTTTCATTTCAAAAGTGAAGTAGGCCATGTCTCTCCTGGCCTCAGCGGCCGCCATCAGCTGGATAAGAACTGCAAGACACATGTATAGCAGCAGGGTGGCCGCACATCAGCTGTTCACAACAGTGATGTCAAACTCCTTTCTTGATTAGATAACTCGTAACATAATTGGCTAACAATGCTAACTGTTAGCGGGTTCAGAGGGCAAGTTCACTACAAACGGTGCTGGGCGGGCAGTACATCCTTCTGAAATGATATGATACTTGCACTGATTTTGGGCAAACTGCCTCTTTAAAACATTTTGTAGTTACAGGCCACTCAGTGTTTAAAACAGGACTGCAGCAATGCATATTAAGTATGAAAGACTATCATGTTAGATCAACACTATGTCTCCCCAGATTGGCAATACCTTTTGGATGAACAGGTAGCGATGCAAATGCATGTGTTTACGTTACCATTCATGTATTGTATTATCAATTTGAGTAGAATAGCCAGCGTGCATTGGTGCTTTAGTGTCTCCGCCCCTACCTTTGAGTCTGGGGTCGCCTCCAAACACCCCGCAGCCCCAGTTTCCCGTGGCGACGGCAGGATAGCAGTCCGGGTTTGTCTTATCCTCTCCCTTGAATCCACAGTAGGCCTTGAGCGGAGAGAGAAACAAACCTGGTCAGAAAAAACAAACCCCATAATGCCCATCTGATCTGAGATGGCTGCTGTGGAGGCCCGTAGATATAACCACAGGTAAAACGTACACTCTTACATTAGTGAAAATCTGCCAAATTGGTCCATTAATCCATTAATGTTACATACTCTCTGGCTAACTAAGCTGCACAAAAAGTATTATAACGCACAAAATAGTTCCCTCATCAATAATTGGAAATAAGCAAAATATACATTTTGAAATGTGACAGCAGAAATGAAAAAAAAAAACATTAAGGTCTGTGTCAATGGGGTCCATAGGTTAAACAGGTTGTTGAATGAAGTGCAATCAAGTGAAGTTAGGGCGAGCCCCTGAATGGACCGACACAAAATTCAGTTCATTTGGACCGGAGGTAAGAAAACTATAGCGCTGAAGGTGTTATGTGGGGTGGTAGCTCAAACCTTGTTCAGCTCCCGGCGCACATCCTTCATATTGTACTGCTCTTTTGGGTTTTTCAGGTGCAGCGCATCGATGGCAACGATCTGCCTGTGGCGCCTCTGCCACTCATCTCTGTGGATTTAAAACAAAACAAAACACTCTTTGCTCTTGATCTGTTCATATGCCTGTGCACCATAGCTGAGCATGGAGGTTAAGAACATCAGGTACTTATTAACACTTATTACTTACTTGTGTGTTTAAGACATGCATGCTCATTTTAAATTTCTTTGCTAAACTCATGAGCAGCAGCTCAGACTCCTCTAAGAGCTGGTAAATGAAGGCTCTGGATTGTTCCTGGGAGGAGCTGATGCAGAGCTGGGCCATGGAAGCCTCCTTTTTTGCATTTCATTGAGACAGTATTAACTCGGCGCTCGATATACATGAAAAAAACAAACAATAGAATATGCAGGAGCAGAGCCTTAACCTGGGGTCTTTGCAGGTAGTGAGCCAATACTTCACTACCATGGAAACCTGATCCAAATAGCCTCAAACCCACCTCAACCCTTTAAGAACCTGTGTCATTCATCCCACAGGTTCTATAGATCTTACCTTGGCGTTTTATCCTCATGAGGTCCAGTCCACCGAAAACTATCGCTGTAGCCGGTGTATTTACTGTACTGCTGGGACCCTACAGAGAAAAAGGCATGCAGCTACAGTGACTGTGGTGACTGCAGTGACCAATCAGAAACACAGAATCAGCTGCCCTGTGATTGAAGTGGCCAACTGAGAACACCGAACCAGCAGTGACTGCAGTGGTCAGTTAAACATACAGAACTAGCTGCCCTGACACTGCAGAAGCCAATAAGATACACAAAACTGGGTGCTTAGTGTTATGGTAAGCAAAGTATATTGCTAAGGCTTGGCAAAGCAAAAAATTGATGGGGCGATCACATTCCTCCAGTGACTATCTGACTGAAACCAGCTATTGAGTTTTTGACATGTGCATTAAAACATTTCTGGTGAGGTATAACCCTTTGCTGTCATTGTAGCTCCCCTCATTATTTACCCCTGTCGCTATGGGTGGGCTCAAGTGATTGTGGTGGCCTTACCTGTGATCTTGAGGCAATCGTTGTCCCCCAGTTTCTCTGTGAAGAGCCTCGCCACGATCAGCTCTGGGTTGATGAGGAAGAGGATCTCCTCCTGGACCAGCCCATTCCCCAGCACCCCTCCTCCCACCAGGTTATGGGAAAAGTCAACCTGTGCATCGCCATGACATGAAAAGGACACTGTTTCATGGCAACTTCAACCAATCGGGCACCGCCACATCACAGTGCCAATCGGAACCTTTGCTTACACTACAAATCACACACCCCCAACATCATGGTACTGCCCCAGTGCCAACAACAACCAATCAAACAACACCACATGATGGTGCTGCAGGGAACCCTTACCTAAAGCATAACCATGTTGACATAGTTTAAATCAGTGGAAAATGAAAAAAATGTCTCAAAAGAACAAAACTCTGATACCAGAGCGTCAAGACTAAACCACAACAGTGCTCCAGAAAATTAAAATGGCTGGAAATTTGGTGCTGTTGTCAAGGAGATCCTAAACACATTAAACATGGTGACCTACCTGCAGCATGCCCTGACCGTCCTTCTCGATGAGTCCCTCAGAGGTGATGTAGAGTTTAGGCAGCAGTGCTGTGCAGCTGAGGGGAGGGGAGGGGGCGAGCGAGTGGGTAAGTGTACATTTTGAGAGGCAGTTGTACATGTGTCAGTCACTGTTTCCACCAGTTTTCCATGGTCAGTGATAAAACGACCACATGACCTTTTGAGAAGAAAACATACTAACCTTTTCCAGTTTGGGAAGGTCGACATGTGACACCTACTGAAGGTGACCAGGCCTCTCGGGACAGTTGACACTGCAGGTGAAACCAAAGGTTAGAGTTCAGGACAGTAAGACAACAGGTCAGTCTCTCTCTCTCTCTCTGTTTTTCACTTCCCTTTCTTTCCATATCTCTTTCTCCATCTTTATCTGTCTCTCCTTCATCCTCCCTCATTCCCTTATCTTCTTTCAAACACCTCCCTCCTTCTGCTCCTTCTCCTTGCCTCATTTTTCTCTCTCTTTCTCTCTTTCGTCACAACCACACCATCTCGGGTTGTTTGTTTATTTGTTTGTTTTTAATAGATGCTGCTCAGCCCTCCCCCCCCTACACACACACACACACTTTTGCACAGCTGTACCTCCTGTCACCACCTGGAAATAATGGAAGATCGCTCTGAACTTTTGTCCCTTCCGTTCTGACCTTTGGCCGAACAAGCTGTAAAACAAAGTGGTAAAACAAAGCAAGGTTACTACGTTACACACACCATGTGTGTGCTGCAGGTGCAGACACATTTTACAATACTCGTATAGCTGGATACACACACCAGGTGAGGGAGAGAGGGAGGGTATTCTTGAGCCAATCAACACTTGGGGGATGATGAGGTCATCAGATTAAGAGAATTCTGTTTTTGGCACAAGGCACTGAACCTGCAGCCTCTTAGTTGCAATCCTGTTTCACAAAGCATAAAGCTAGCTGGGCAATTATGAATGAACTCCCATCTCTCAGACTCCCACCTGTGGCCAGTGGTTTGAGAGTGTAACAGACCTCTGGAAGTTGATGATGGGGTAGTTGCTGTATTCTGCATGGGGTCCGGTGGCATTTCGGCGGGGGAAGGTGCAGTAGAAGGCGTTGGCCAGCAGGGAGGCGATCTGAACCTGGGACAGCGTGATGGACTTACTCTGCCCATCCTGGAGCAGTGGAATGTTCTGTGCAGACAAACAGGGATAAAATGGATTCTAGAAGCCAAAATATCACCTGAAAGGGTTACTTACAGAATTTTACCTAAATGAGCTTTTCATATACCTTGCCCATGATCTATAGAGCAGTCATAGGAGAGCTGAAGATGACCTAATTTCTTCAGTTGTACTACTGTACAAAAACAGCGCTACCCAGTCAAAGGTTCATTTATACTTGGCCGAACGGCATGTCTGTAGACAATTAGCATGCAACAGTTATTTTTGAGAACAACAGTATTTAATTCACATTTAGAACAACTGCTGGTGTGGAGTCAAAATGATTGTTTTTTCTTGTCAATGAGACATAAAATATGTAAAACTGTCCATCCCAGCGCACCCCCTGGCATCTGGTATAGCTCATGCCACATAAGGCCAGGCCTTACTGCAGCGGCCCAGG
Source organism: Albula goreensis (assembly GCA_022829145.1). Classification (NCBI taxonomy): domain Eukaryota; kingdom Metazoa; phylum Chordata; class Actinopteri; order Albuliformes; family Albulidae; genus Albula; species Albula goreensis. Next base: position 66,652,742 of record CM040741.1, read on the forward strand.
TTCGAATCCGGCCTGGGCCCTTTGCTGCATGTCATCCCCTCTCTCTCCTCTCCTGTATTTCCTGTCTGCCTCTCTACTGTAACTGTCAATAAAAGTGGAAAAATTGCCAAAAAATATAATCTAAAAAAATAAAAACTGTCCATCCCACCCATTGTCACAGTTCTACACACAACACATTTGACAGTGTCAATCAAACTCTTCAGCATTATGTCACAGCTAAATAAACATTCGTATAATTACCTGAGCCTCCTTTTCTCTATGCTACAGACAGGGAGTACTACAAAGATATCATCAAAAAGAAAATGCATTGATAAACAGTGTATCTGCTCTTAACAGTACATTTAAGTAGCTAACTAGCACGTTATAACATACATTTTTGATTGATAAAATTAGTTTAAAAATCTAACATCCACAACGTTAGATTTGATTTGTGTATTTACCGTTTCAGAGTGACTGCTACAGAATTCATGTCTGCAGACAGTAGAGCCGCCGAAATGCCACTCAGGTGGGCTTACCTTTTTGCAGCAATCAGGCAACTTTAAAGCCAGCTCTGCGATTCTGCTGAGGGTGCGTGAGTAGGTTGGTTTTTCTGACACAGGGAGAACCTGTGAAATATTACATATGGAAAAACTATGAAATCACCCTCGGAAAGCAATAATTAATAATCTATGTGCACAACAAGAAAAGACAGAAATCCATGCCCGCTACAGATTATTTTATTGCCTGTAAAATGCCATGTCAACATGGCAGGAATTTGCATTTGAAATTTCTGCATTGATAAAACATTTCCACTTCTCGATGCAATTCATTATGTCTTCCTGATTAAAATGCAAGTCTGACTAATCTTTTTCACATGCAGTGAAAGCCTACAAAACGGTAAGGGCTTCAAATGTCTTACACAAGGATTCTCCCACTCCACAGATTCACTGACCTTAAAGAAATGGTGAAGCGCATCAAAAGTCCATCGGTGTTGATATTTCGGATTGTACTTTTTTATTGCTCTCTGGAGAAAAAGAACATGGGGGCCGGGGGGAGCATGGCACATGAGAATGTTTTGGCAAAACACAAACACTTTCACACTGACCAGAGTGGAGGTCCATTATTAAGGATAAACTTAATAACGGAGTAACTTGGCACACAGGATGAAAACCAGTGTGTTGAGATACTGTAATGTTATGTAACCATAGCTTTCCTGAAAACCAGCTATACAAAGGTTTTTTAAACCCACAATCGTGTTTAAAAACCACTCCTGTCCAGGACCCTCCTTCTCCTACCTCCACTTCTGATGACGTTACAGACTTGGACTTAGCCAGGTTTCCCAGCTCCTTCTTGATGGTGATCCATCGGGGCTGTACATCCTGTGATAGAACAAGAGTACACGGTGTCAACTAAAAACAATTATTCCTAACAAAGCCAAGGATTTTACTTGTCACAGCAAACCTCGATCATTGTTTTCAAACCCTGAATGTAACTCTGAACTCTAGAGTGAACAAACCAGACCTGACATATCCAGAGTTTTTGGCTTCAGAACAGTGCGATCAGCTCTGAATAGACTGAACCTGATTGAAACACGTTCATGGTGAAAGGAACGACCATTGTCAGAAGAGCCCAGGTAACAGGATTCACCACGGAAAGGAGTGGAAAAACAGTCCTCGTGACTTTCGTGTCCTTTGTGTACACTGTCTTGTGTTCCGGAAGTCTCTTCGAATTGTCATTCAAGAAATATTAATGACTGCGTATTTGGACCACGAATTTATTGCTCTGCAAGGCAGTAACAGCAAAAGAGCTTGACTTCACGTGGGGAAAATTTGTGACTGAATCAATAAGTTAAAGTAGCTACATTAAGACACAGGAAATTATATACAGTATACTAATCCACCCATTCAAAATTCACCCAAACAAATAGTAAATATGTTGGCCTATAAATGGATGATGTATACATGATAGATGGATGGTGTTATTTAATTGTTGGCAAAATAGGAAAGGTAAGACTGAAGTTTGTATTAAAACGATGTATAATTGTCTTTATTTGATACATGACTGCTGGGAGGTGGTGATGTGATAATTGGAGAATTAATGGTAATTGAAGAAATGGTTTTTGGCATATTGTATATCTGAGCCCTTTTCCATCAGCAGGGTGTAAGAGATGGTCTTCTTTAGGGTTGTAGGACAGGTTGTTGGTCTCTCGCAATTGTAACAATATGGAGCATGACACATACCACTATCCATTAAATTATTATTTAAATATTATAAATGTAATTATATTTTGCAAAAATTTGAACATCTGAAAAGTTTGTCAGAGCCCAGCCACTTGGTTCAAACAACTGTAATCTTGTGGGCTCCATCACATTTATCTTCACAGTGCAGCAGAGTATTAGTAATGATAAGAACGGTAGCCATGCTAAGTGTTCCGCGTCTCCGATGTTATAGGCTTTAGAAAACTTCCACTGGCAGAAAAGGAAAAAAAAACAAGCACAATGCAGAATATTTGTTACAAACTTGGGTGAATCCACGATGTGTAACTCTAAAATGTCCGGCTGGAGTATGTTGTTCATATAAATTATTAATTGTGCAGAAAAAACGGCAACTTTTAAAAACATGATCACCAGGGAACGATAAAATATCTAATGGGTGTCTAATCACTCACTCCAAACCTAAATATCTGCAAATTATTTGAGCTGAAGTATCAACGTGATCATCAAGAAAAGGGCACGTCATGTCCGATAAGTATAGCCTCACTAAATGGTGTAGGCTCAGCAGACTTTCCACCGAGAAACTCAAGATAAAGTAAACATGCCTCTGAGAAGGTTAGGTTCCGATCGTAAGTTGCCATAGTAACTAAGTTCATTTGATCTCGCTTTTTGAAACCGAAAACTCCAGGCTGCCATCAGCTCTCAGTTAACAAACTCAGGTCTTTTGGTCAACCTGCTTTCTGAAATACCCTGCTGGTAGCATGCCATTTTTGGTGTCATGATATGTTATTCTCTCATACAACAATGTAACACCTACTTTGAAGACAACAGACTTAAGTGTGTTCTCAGGAGCGTAGGGCATCCTCACGGAATTCCCATCCCACATGGGTTGTCCATCTTGGACCACTAATACACTCTTCTTATTGAATGCATCCACCTGTGAAGGCAAAGGACACAGATGTTACAGTTAGCTCTCCTCTGGGCATGAGTGAAGGACAAGCAACTCCAGATGCAAAGCGGTTTGAGCCATTCCAGGCCTTACGAAAAACACTCTAGTGTTCCAGCTGCTCAGTAGAAGATTATACAAAGTGATGGCTACAGTACAATTCTTGCTTATAGTAAACCTGGAATGGCTGATATCCATTGGGACTGAACACAATTTAAATATCTGAAGACACCATTATTAGTGAAAAATAGTTTGTGTAAGTACAACAGCAGGACTTGGAGGAGGACAAGGGGGTTCCCCAATTTGCAGTTATGGACAACATGCAAGGCTGGTGGTGATTGGAGTCTCCCCTTGACTGTTAAGAGCTTTGGTTCTTTAAAATCCATTATTATTTACTGTACTGTGGAAGCTGACATTGGGCTCAGTCTGTAAGGATCATTCTTCTAGCCTGAGGGCCTAGATGTTTGTGAGGGGGTATATGGGCGGAGCTCTTGTCCACCCCCCCCTTCTTTTGTTTTGGCAAAATCAAGAAGTGCTCTAAACCACAACCTGTTTGCTTAACTTGTCAGCAACAGCCATCTGTTCACTCTGTGTGGTTGATAAGGGTATTTCTGCATTCAGCCTCTTGGTCAATATTTCATTTGTACAGTCGTCCCTCGGTATCTGCAGGGGACTGGAACCAGGACCCCTGTGGATACCAAAATCCATGGATGCTCAAGTCCCTTACATGGTGTATTTTTATATAACTGCACAGGCTGTCCAGTTATATTTCTTACCTACTATGAATAGACCAAATGCCACAGTGCAGGGGGAAAGAAAATGTGAGATGATCAAACTTACATCCACAAGTACAGTGTGCTGGCCACTGAATGACAGCGGGCCCAAAGGCTTGGCACAGCCCGGTACTCTGTGGAGCTCCTCCAGCGAACAGCACCTGATTTCAGAGTCGTCCCTGCCTACTTCCACCTCTTCAGGTTCTTTTCCCTTTTGCTTGTAATCGCATGTGCTTGTTGACGGTTCTGTTGTTGATGGTTCTATTGTTGACGGTTCGCTTGTTGACGGTTCTGTTGTTGATGGTTCGCTTGTTGATGGTTCTATTGTTGACGGTTTGCTTATTGATGGTTCTATTGTTGATGGTTCTATTGTTGACGGTTTGCTTATTGACGGTTCGTTTGTTGATGGTTCTCCTCCCAAGATAGTCATATCCCCATCAGGTGGCTCAGAAGAAGATGATGGTTGTTTCATGGATACTGGACTGTCATTGCCTGGAGACATAACATAACACATCTCACCCATCCTGTATGTTAGGCTCATATCTGAAACAGTAATGAATGGGGGGTGGAGGTGGCACAGACTAATGGTTTTAACCTTTTGCCCTCTTCCATACTCATTGCATCCACTCCCCAGTACATAAAATAATGAAATTTAAACAGTTGGTTTCCCTCAAATTTTATGGCCGATACATTGTAAACTAACCTGAAAGTATTGGTACAGATGGTCCAGGCTCAAACAATCAAGTAATGCTGCATCACAAACAAATCCTGCCCTAGGTGCTTAGCTGAGCACAGTTCAAGAATAAATGAACCAAACTGCACACACAACTCTTATTTCTGCTGATTCAACAGTTTGTCCATTCTTCCATGGACAAAGTAATTTATTCATAGTTTCATTTGGAAACATAACTCATTGTTCTGCCCCCTTTCCAAAGGACTTTTATTTGTTACACTTTTACAGGTGGTTAGCCGCTTTTATTTTGAAACAGTTTCCCTCCTAAGACGCTCGCGAAAAGTTAGCTGCAACGTTAATGATTGTTGTTGCCATGCCCTTGAGGCTTCCCACTTCTGTTTGGGAATAATAAAAACGTTGGCCGTCGTACGCATCTTCTGTAAGTGACAGTGTTTATTTGAGATAAAATCGATGTACAGCTTTGTATTAGTTCAAATACCTTAGAGTAATACCTGCATGGTTATGGGTAGTGATGGGGGAGTGAGGTTTCACTGAACCGAAAATATGGGGAGCTACCACAGAACATAACTGACTCATTGACGTTCACTGTGTTAACTTATCTTGAGCTGTAGGGTAAGGAGGTACCAGGAGCTGGGCAAAAGCACGCAACAGCCCTGGTTGTGGAAGACCAAGATGGCGTGTGAGCAGGTACGTTTTCAAGCCCTGCTCCAGCCCAAACTTGCTTCCTTACTCACCTGAGGACATTTTCATGAAAAGGAAGCAGAGGGTGATGATGCAGGACTTTAACTAGCTGGAGAAGTAACACCCCTTCATTTGCAGCATCACATCTCTGGTACATCCAAGGGCATACGTCACAGCAAGTGGGAAGTCATTTTAGGAGAAAGGCATAACAATGCCTTTTGTAGCTTGGCTATTCATACTACCATTCAAATGTCTGTTTTCAGAGTTGAATCATGGTGCAATGCCAGTTTCAAAATGCAGGATATGATATATGGCAAAAAAAATATCAGGATCAATCACCTTAGTCATTTGAGTTTCAACATGTTGCTTTCGAGGATGTGGCAAACAAGTTAAACAATTCTGAATTCTGAGAATTCAGGTTCTTCACATGCTGTGGTTTTGATTATCGTGCAGTTTTCTTATTGTGGGTAAGTCAGTATGCATGTATGGCTTGTATTCATGAGACGAGTTTTAACTCAAACTAGCATAGCTATCTTGCATTGTGCATTGCTGCTTTAATTACATTACAGGCATTTGGCAGACGCTCTTATCCAGAGCGACTTACAACACAAAGTGCATTTCTTTGGGAACAAAATTATTAATGATGATGATGATGATGATAAATATATATATGAGTATATATACAGTACATATTCACAGTTCTAAGAATGCTGTTGACCAGATCCTGAACTTTTGCTCACCTTCAACAGGTGCAACACACGCATGTTCTCCAACTTTGTACCTCCAGAAAAGAGTGTCCATTAATGACAGTAAGCTAACTGCTATTGCTGAGTTCTACATTGTGATCAAGACCATTGATCGCGATAACAACAACACGAACCAGAGGTCATAGGTTTCAATTAATGTTTGCAAGAAGTGAGTACAAAAGCAAGTAAAGCTGATAATTATTCTCAGACAACTTTTAAACAGTACTAAATCTACACTAGACTATTCCCAGTTTCAATGTGGTCTGCTGCAAATCAATTTGTTATAGACACACTGCAGCAGTGCCACCAAGAAACTAGCTATTCAACCGCCCTTGGTTTGTTGCAGCACTTGTGCTATATAATGCATTCATTACAATAAAATAACCACAGCCATGTATTTAACTGCACAAGCCATGACTGAGAATAAGATGAATAGATGTGTAATAGTGCTGCCCTGTCTAGGAAACGCTCTTTACCTGAGCTATCCTCCTTTGCCTCTACCTCTTCCTTTTGTGCGGAGGACAAGTCTCCCTCTGCACCATCTGCTGAGTCCATTGATGCCTCACTATGGACTGCCTGATCCTCCTCCAGCTTGGCCACTTTGGCTGTCCGTTGCTCCATCTCCTGCTTTAGGCTCCTGGATATCTTGTCCTTCTCACTGCAGCGTTTACAATGGGAGCTGCTCTGGGTTTCATCAGAGTTTTCTATGCATTTCCTGTCACTGTCATTGGGGTGTGACTGAGCATTCGTTTCAACTACTTCTGCACCCTCCCCATTTTGCGGCGAGAAGCTATCTAGAAAATAAAGTCAAATAATGTTCTTTTTTTGTCTTTACCATTGTTTTAAAGAAGGGGTATCACCTATGCTCACTGCAGTCATAGTGTAGATACGAGTTGGTTTTTGGTGTCAGCCTGAGAGATGGGGGGGATGGCATGGGCGTCAGCTTGTTTTGAAAAGTGCTGGGGACAACGACAGGTTCAACTAACTAAAGGCTTTCAGAAAGTATTGGGGACAAAATTGGCCACGACAGAAAGTGGAAATAACATGTCACCAGCATCCCCAGTGTAAATGATGCCTGGGGGGGATGGTAGTTATGATTAAGAGATTGCAGGTCTCTAAGAGATTGTACATTCTTAAACCTGTTTATTTCCTGTAATGAACAGGTTTAAGAATGTGCAACAAAACTGGGTAGCTACAAGAGTCAAGACATGTGACATAGTCCAGTTACATTAGCTAGAAGTAACAGGCTTTTTCTGAGAATAGCGGTAAAATGGTCTTCTAGCTTAAGTCCAGGTACATGTGTAAGACTCAATGCCATTTGGTATTCAGGCTGTACTAGCCAATATTAGAACATGTGATTCCACTTGCCATCCACATGTTCAGTGCATAAGGTGTTCCTGAGTTTATATAAAAAAGATACAATTTTTGGTCAATATATATTATGTACATATATGGCACGTACATTCTTGGCGTCTTGTTGCTTGTAGGGAGAGGGTGTTGAACTGGGAAGTTTTTCATGCTTTACTTTGAGGGGTGGGGGGTTGAACTGGGAGGTTTCGCTGACTGTACACGGGCGAGAGGTGGGACTCGAACCGAGGAGGTGTGGCTTACAGCACCAGCATCGTTACACGCTGAGCTATTTGGCTGCTGACGAATGTGGTGGAGTTTTTTTGCTTCAAGACTCTGCCACGCCAAACCCCATTGGTCGACTACCTCTATGTGGGCTACGTATCAAGTCTCCTGACGTTCATGTGACGTAGTCTGCCAGACCAAACCCCATTGGCCGACCGCCTCCATGTGGGCTACATACCTACTCCCCCCATCACCCCTCTCCCAGGCACCCTGCTCCCCGCTTTCTGATTGGCTGAGACAATAAAAACACCACAGGTGAAACAGGTAGACTCTGGCTTCACTACACCGCACTTTAGGTTAACCTCTTGATGCAACTGTCCCAATTCTCTCATTTACAAGCTTCCACCCCGCAGCAGTGGCTTGGTGAACATCCCTTAAACGTTACATACTGAATGTTTTTGCCTGTTTTGCACAAACAGCTGCTTTCATTTGTCCCAAGTGCAATCATCTTCAGGACATTTGCTGATGCAGCTGTTTACTTTGTGATAAACAAACGTTTATCACAAACGTGCCTGACAAACGTATACCGCTCTTTCCACTCAGATGTGATTTCATTCAGTTCTCCGGAAGAGGTCTTGCTTCACATTTGAAAAGTATGTTTTCTGACTCTTTGTGATGTATGCTGTCTACAACGATTCCGCTTTGTGTATATGTATTCAGCATTAGCGAGAAGTAAGGTCGGAAGCTCTCGGTAGCCTGGTATTCAGCTCAACTGCCCCACCTCCCCCTGCTTCTCCATTGGTTCTTCCAATAAACACTTTCATATCTCTATGGCGGACAGGCGTCCTCACGGTTGTTTGATCTTGTCTTAACACTGTTAAGTACCACTCCTGATTTTTACATCAGGAGCTACATGCTTTTCTCCGAACTAGTTTGAAGTTAAATATTACAAACTGAAGAATTATGAGTGTTCTGCCCCTCTAGTTCATTCATGTTGCTTCTTGTTACAGAAACAGAGTATGGGCTGTCTGATCTTCCAAGAAGCCCTTCAAAATTAGTTCCTTGTGTGTTTTCGTTTGAATTAATGGCAGTGTCTTGTGTTATGTATATTCCTGTTGCTCTGGCATTAATGACTGTCAGTCATTGCCGGCCAACTCTGTGTAGTAGTATCAATCTAGCTATTTTGTTTAGGCTGTAATGTATTTGTTTTGTAACAACATAGTGTTGTAGTCTGCACTTGCATTGTACGGTAGCAGACATGCTAATCTACCTTATCTATCTGTCTAACATGAAGAGAATGAGTATGGACTCTGTGCACTTCTGAGAATCTCGTATCAGGGAGGAATCAAACACAGCTCAGACTTTTTTTTTTTTTTTTATACCAAGTACCGTGTACCAAACCAAAACGGCAGAAATAAGATTTGGTAAAACTAAATTTTATTCTGATTAAGCGAAGTGCAATTAACAGTAAATTAAGAATAACATCATCCATATCAGTTTCAAATATATGTGAGATTCACACTCTATTCGTTCCCAAAGGCACCTTCTGGACTAATGCACTCTAATTAAGAATGTAAAACCGTTTTACTGACTTGAAGCCACAAAGATACATCAGCAATCACTCACTGCAGAAGAAACCCAATGAACACTGAGATTTCAATACAGTCATTTCACACTTTATAATGAGATTTAAGAAGGTGCGGTACAAGCTCATTTAGGCTGAGACAAAACTTCTGAAGGCATATCTATATTCATGCCTCCTGATATCATCTTAGCTGATACTCTTAATTTACATATCTAAGTGTAACTTGTATATAATAGTTATTGGATATTTTTGTATGAATAGTAGCAAAAAATCATCACTTTGTCAGACCTCACGGGACCTCAGAGATAGGCAGGCACTAAGAATGGGGACCCATAACTTAAAAAGGCCAATTTAATTATTTTTTTAATTCTTTAACTGGAGTCTTTACTTCTTACATTTGTGATTCTGAGTACATAATACTACTCTCATTTTGCAGATATAAACCTTAGTTTACTTATACATATATATTTGTATAAGGTGTCCTTTGCTTTCAAAAACATCAGCGCAAGTTAAAATGGTAAATGTGTTTGTGGTTCAAAGAAACACAGCTATTCACAAATATTTACAAGAAATGGACCAAACTGCGAGTATTAATATACAGAGGGATTGTTCTTACAGTTCCATGGAAGACCTTTTCCCAGCACTGTCCATAACTTACCAAATATTGCAGTAAAAAGATGTTTGTACAAAAGCAGGAACAGTTCTAACATGCATTGTGGAGCTCCTTTTATAGCTTGCTGCTTTTTGAGTCACCTATATTCAGCTATTATAGGAGGTTAATTTTCAACTTTTCTCATTAAACACAAGTGTGATTATATAAAATTAAAGACAGTCTGTTGGTGTTAGTGATTGCAAAAATATTCCAGTTTTCTCATGTTTAATTATTTTTCATGTTGAGCTATTTCCCAAATCACCTGGCTAACCAATGGTTTTCCTCATAAAACCAATTTGTACTAACACTGATTTAACACTTTCTATCAGCTAGCTAAGTTTAATTGCCAGCATTTTAACTTTTCCTAAATTTCACTGTTTATCTCATGATAATAAACAGTGAACGTTTTAAATGTAAAGTGTGATCATGTTTCATCTGAGTTTTACATTGAAAAGACATGCTTAGAAGGCTGCTTCCAGGGTCTATACACAGTCTGGCTGACCAGTGATGTGTCCGGAACTCTAGAAGTCCGTATCTCTGAGGTTCCACCTTACTTTATTGATAAGGGAGGAGTAATATTTAGCTGTACATTGTTTGCAGGTCTGTCTGCACAGTGTTCAGTTCTTGCTCTTGTGCTTTTCCAGGTAGGATCTGATGAAGCTGTACAGGTCTGACGGCTGTTTCTCATGGATGCGTATTTCCTCGCAGAAACCCTCCAGCGATTTGTACAGTCGACCTGCAGAGAGAACAATGCTGTTGTTGATTAACTGTTTTATTAACTGCTTTAATAGATAAGACACAACTCAAACAAAAACAGGAAAAGGCAGTTTAAACAATACAAAAGCAAGTATAAAAAGAAATGACAGAATAAGGCAAACAAAATACAGGGGGTCCTCGACTTACGAACGAGTTCCGTTCCTATGACTTGTCGTAAGTCGATTTTCAACGTAAGTCGGAATTTATACCTAAATTATACCTAAGTTAACACCTTAAGTCACTCACACTGTACACACAACACATTAAGGACATATAAAATACAGTAATTAAATGAAAGAGTAATAAAAAAAGAGAGAAAAATTTCTTATCTTTATTTCTGTGGTCGTATTTATGAACCAAACGGCTTAGGTCGAAACTAGGTTTTTTAAATAATTTATGGGAGTGCGTCGTAACCACGAAACGACGTAACTCAAGACCGTTATAACCTGAGGTCCCCCTGTAATTCGGGTCATGAAAAAGATTAAGACACTGAAAGTAACACACCTCATAAAAAGTAAGTTGGGATAGTTAGAGATAAAAATCATCGACTTTACACTCCCGGTATTGTTTCTAAATTACATCGGGATTACAGGGTCTCACCAGCGCTCTTAGGTCTGGGAGTTTTGATAGTTTGGTCTGGTTTGGTTACTGTTGGTCTTAACTTGTGATGGACTTGCAGTCTCTTGCATTGCCAGTTGCTCTGGATAAGTCAGTCCGCTAAATGTAATGTTAGGAATAAACCAGAACAGGCTGCACACTACTGCACTTACACTCACAGTTAGGCATTTAGCAGACGCTCTTATCCAGAGCAACAGTTTTACACTCCTACACACAATCCACTTCCACAACTGGATATGTACTGAAGCGATTTGGGTACAAAAAGCAATGCACACAGCGTTTGCACAACGCACCAAGATTGATGAGTCTGGTAGATTGTACATTAAAGTAGTTTCTTTAAACTGGATGTATTTCAAGCATTATTGTACCTGCTTATTTTTATCCAGCACTCTTTCTTTTACTAAATTGTCCCCAATTCTGGGGCTGCTACTGCCTGTATTGACTTGGTTGTTTCATAAATTATCCAGTTTCCATGATAGTTTAGTGAACTAGTTCCCAGATGAATCCTGTATTAGTCTGCAATCCAGGGACTTCTTGCATTTTAAGTCACTCTGTGTGTAAAGGCATCTGCTAGAGGCCAGTCATTTAATGTAAAGGTGATGTAATGGTAAGGGTGTTTCCCCTCCACACTCACCCACGGTGATCCCGTTAGTCTTCAGGAAGTTGTGCATCCGCAGTATTTCCATTTGCAGGTGTTTGTCCCCAAAAGTGAAGTAGGCCACGTCTCTCCTGGCCTCAGCAGCCGCCATCAGCTGAATGAGAGCTGCAAGAAATACGTACATCAGCAGGGTGGGCCGCATGTCCACTGTTCACAACAGTGGTGCCAAACTCCGTGTCACAGAGGGATCACGTGCTTGTTTTTTGGCTAAAGCCTCCTTTCCTGATTAAATAATTAGTTACGCTATTTGCTAACAACGCTGCCTGTTATCAGGTTTGGGCAGCAACTTCACTAAAAACAGTGCTGGACGGGCAGTACGTCCTTTTCAGGAAGGAAATGATACCTGCACTGATGCCTCTTAAAATATAAAGCCACTAAAGGCCATCCAGTATTAAAACAAGTTTGGAGCAACACAGGTGCCGTAATCAGTATTCATGGCCACAGTGATACAAATGCATGTGTTGGTGTGAGTATTCATGTGTTGTATTACAATGCGGGAGTAGCATGGCCAGCTTGCATTGGTGCTTTTCTGTCCATCTCCCCACCTTTGAGTTTGGGGTCACCCCCGAAGGCCCCACAGCCCCAGTTTCCCGTGGCGATGGCAGGATAGTAGTCCGGGTGTGTGTCGTCCTCTCCCTTGAATCCACAGTAGGCCTTGAGCAGATAGGAAAATCCAGTTAAAAAACAGTAACACCTGTCTAATCTGAGATAGGGATCCACAGATGTTGGGTAGTCACTAAATGACTTTGAGCAGCATAGCCAGCTTGCACTAGTGCTGGGGGATGCTGCAATATATACTCTCTAATCTGGGAATGTTGTTAACCAGGTCTGGGAAGCTACAGCTCACATTAATGAGGAGGATGCACTCATGATCTCTCAATGTTTGTGGGAGTCCCTCTGAATAAGAGCACTATTACTATTGTTTTGTGAAAAGAGTCATGTGGTTACTGTTGCATTTTAAAAGCTTGCAAATGCCATTTTTGGACTGCCACTCCCTCACCCCACCCCACCTCCCAAAAATGTCACATGAGCAGAACTCCCCTGCCTCCCTCAAGGTACTATAATTATAATGAGATTACATCTCCTTTTTGGTAATTTAATTTGTAATCAGTATCTGCTAATCAGTAACTCCAGAATTTTCAATGAATAGTTTTTTTTGAAGCGAATTGTGCAGTTTCCTCAACAGGCTAATCAAGTTTGCAGTTGAATCTTTTGTTTTCATCTTTCTGGAATCTCTTAAACTTTATCTCCCTCTTCTATGTAACCACTGTACTTTGACCCACATCTTTGCATTGTAAAGTCACTCTGGATTAAAGTATCTGCCAAGTGCCTGCATTATAATGTAATGACTACATTTCCAAGTCATCCACTCGTGAAGACCAGCCTCTATGTGGGGTGGTAGCACAAACCTTGTTCAGCTCCCGGCACACATTTCTCACATTGTACTGCTCTTTTGGGTATTTCAGGTGCAGCGCATCAATGGCAACGATCTGCCTGTGGCGCCTCTGCCACTCATCTCTGTGGATTTAAAACAAAACAAAACACTCTTTGCTCTTGATCTGTTCATATGCTTGTGCACCATAGCTGAGCATGGAGGTTAAGAACATCAGGTACTTATTAACACTTATTACTTACTTGTGTGTGTAAGACATGCATGCTCATTTTAAATTTTTTGCTAAACTCATGAGCAGCAGCTCAGACTCCTCTCAGAGCTGGTAAATGAAGGCTCTGGATTGTTCCTGGGAGGAGCTGATGCAGAGCTGGGCCATGGAAGCCTCCTTTTTTGCATTTCATTGAGACAGTATTAACTAAGCACTGGATATACATGAAAAAACCAAACAACAGAATCTGCAGGAGCAGGCCTTGAACCTGAGACCTTTGCAGGTAGTGAGCCAATACTTCACTACCATAGAAACCTGATCCAAATAACCTTAAACCCACCTCAACCCTTTAAGAACCTGTGTCATTCATCCCACATGTTCTATAGATCTTACCTTGGCGTTTTATCCTCATGAGGTCCAGTCCACTGAAACTTATCGCTGTAGCCGGTGTATTTACTGTACTGCTGGGACCCTACAGAGAAAAAGTGACAGCAGCGGCCAATCAGAAACATAGAATCAGCTGCCCTGTGATTGCAGTGGCCAATCAGAAAGACCAAAGCAGCAGTGATTGCAGCTGTCAGTCAGAAACCCAGAACACATGGCTCTGGGACAGCACAAGCCAATAAGATACATGAAATTGGCTGCTTTGTGTTATGGTAAGCAAAGCCTAAGGCTAAAGGAGTCTATGTGTTGACAAAACAAAAAAATGGTGGGGCAGTTTATGGCAGCTCCCCTCAGTATTTACCCCTGTCGCTATGGGTGGGCTCAAGTGATTGTGGTGGCCTTACCTGTGATCTTGAGGCAATCGTTGTCCCCCAGTTTCTCTGTGAAGAGCCTCGCCACGATCAGCTCTGGGTTGATGAGGAAGAGGATCTCCTCCTGGACCAGCCCATTCCCCAGCACCCCTCCTCCCACCATGTTACAGGCAAAGTCAACCTGTGTATAACCATGAGATGAAAAGGACACTGTTATGGCAACTTCAACCAATCAAGCACTGCCACATCACAGCACCACTTGGAACCCTTGCAACCACAACCAATCACACATCCCTAAAAACAATATATTGCCCTGGAGCCATGAACAACCAATCAAACATCACCACAGCAGGGTGCTGCATTGACTCATTAATGTTTCAGCCAATCAAATGCCCCAAACCACAAAGAAAATTCCTGTGAACCTTCTTCATCACTGTAGTCACCCACAGTATTATGGGAACTTAAAGTATAGCACACTATAGGGGCTGAATCAATTTAGCCTGCTTGGGGAAAAATCAGAAGAAAGCCAGTTAAACTCATCAATTTCACTGCTCTCTGGTGACCTCTGGTGGGGAACGATGATATAGTTCAGATCAGGTGAGGAAATGAAAGAAAAAGTTTGATATCAGACCGTCAAGACTAAACCACAACAGTACGACAGAAAATTAAAATGGCTGGAAATTTGGTGCTGTTGTCAAGGAGATCCTAAACACATTAAACATGGTGACCTACCTGCAGCATGCCCTGACCGTCCTTCTCAATGAGTCCCTCAGAGGTGATGTAGAGTTTAGGCAGCAGTGCTGTGCAGCTGTGGGGAGGGGAGGGGGCGGGCGAGTGGGTAAGTGTACATTTTGAGAGGCAGTTATACATTTGTCAGTCACTGTTTCCACCAGTTTTCCATGGTCAGTGATAAAATGACCATATGACCTTTTGAGAAGAAAACATACTAACCTTCTCCAGTCAGTGAAAGGCGACATATGACACCTACTGAAGGTGACCAGGCCTCTCGGGACAGTTGACTCTGCAGGTGAACCCAGAGGTTAAAGGTCAGGATAGTAAGAGAACAGGTCAGTCTCTCTCTCTCTTTTACTCCCCTTTCTCTCCATATGTCTTTCTCCATCTTTGTCTCTACTTCATCCTTCCTTATTCCCTCATCTTTTTTTCCAAACACCTCCCTCCTTCTGCTGCTCCTCCTCCTTGCCTCATCTTTCTCTCTTACCAGGACCACACCATCTCTGTTTGTTTGTTTTTAATAAACACCCACAATTTTGCACAGCTGTACCTTCTGTCACCACCTGGAAATAATGGAAGATCGCTCTAAACTTCTGTTCCTTCCGATCTGACCATTTGGCGAACAAGCTGTTAGGTGCAAAACAGAGCAAGGTTACAACATTACACTTATCTGCATGTGCACATATATGTAAACCATCTAAAATGAAGAGTTAGATGGGTCACACAGATGATGTGTGTGAGTCAGTGTGTGCTTTGTTACTAGGCAGACAAACATCAGTCAGTTAGTGCAATCAGAGTGAAAGAGAGATAAATTAACATAATACAGCTAAGGTGATTTTAAGTTCACACAGAGATCCAAACCAAGTTTGTTAAATCAGTTAAAGCTTTGAGTTTAATTTAATGTTAGAACGAGCGATTATAGAGGGTCCGTTTTTTCTCCCTTGAGACAAAGTTTGTTATTTTCCGATCTGTAGCTAGCTAGCGTATATTGTGGAGTGTAACTCAGTAAACAAGTAAATGATATGTTGGTAATATTATTGTAACTGTGGTTACACAAAGTGTTACAGTAACTCTCAGTTGCATAATGTTACAAATATAAATTTTATGTAGCCTAAACAATACTCCTATATAGCTGAATACACAAACAATATGAGGGAGAGAGGAAGGGTATTCTTGTGCCAGTTAACGCCTGGGGGATGATGAGGTCATCAGATTAAGAGAATTCTGTTTTTGGCACAAGGCACTGAACCTGCAGCCTCTTAGTTGCAATCCTGTTTGACAAAGCATAAAGCTCACTGGGCAAGTATGAATGAACTCCCGTCTCTCAGACTCCCACCTGTGGCCAGTGGTTTGAGAGTGTAACAGACCTCTGGAAGTTGATGGTGGGGTAGTTGCAGTATTCTGCCTTGGGGTGGGTGGCATTTCGATGGGGGAAGGTGCAGTAGAAGGCGTTGGCCAGCAGGGAGGCGATCTGAACCTGGGACAGCGTGATGGACTTACTCTGCCCACATCGGAGCAGCGGAATGTTCTGTGCAGACAAACAGGGATAAAATGGATTCTAGAAGCCAAAATATCAGCTGTAAGGGTTTCATAAAGAATTTCATCACATTATTTACAGGACTGTTGACCTTATTCCTTGCGTGTTATCTATAGAGCAGTTATAGGAGTGCTAAAGGTAAGCTAATTTCTTCAGTGTCACCATTAAAACAGTGCTATCAATACAGTGGTTGCCTGCACATACCCAGCTAAAGGTTGGTGTATGATTGGCTCAATGACACGTCTGTAGACAATTAGAATTCAACAGCCGTCTTTAAGAACAACAGCATTTAATTTACACTCAGAACAACAGTTGTGTGCAGTCAAAAGGATTGTCTTTTGTCTCTGAGGCAAGGCATAAACTGTTTAACTTTGTCCAGGTCATTCCAACCGTTGTCATAGTTATACACATATCACAACATATTTTACACTGTTTACAGCACCAGTCAAGATACATCTTTAGCATGAAGCGACAGTTAAATCGACATTTTTACTTTGGCCATATCATCATTCCTTCTATGCTACAGACAGGGAGTACTATTAAGATTTCATAAATAAGAAAATGCATGGATAAAGATAATATTTTCTCTTAATTCTACATGTAAGTAGCTAGCTAGCACATTATTACATTAATTTTTGAAAGATAAAATCAAAATGTTTTTAAAAAGTTTAAACATCCACAACCAGTTATAAAAAAACATACATGGACAGAAGACAAATCATTTAGTGTGATTTGTGTATTCACCATTTCAGAGTGACTGCAACAGAATTCATGTCTGCAGACAGTAGAGCCGCCGAAATGCCACTCAGGTGGGCTTACCTTTTTGCAGCAATGAGGCAACCTAAGGCCAGCTCTGCGATTCTGCTGAGGGTGCGTGAGTAGGTTGGTTTTTCAGAATCATGTAGAACCTGTGAAATATTATGTACATAAATCAACTTTTATTCAGTAACCAATATTCAATAATCTATGAGCCCAACCAGAAAAGACACAAACCAATTTTTTTTACCTATAAATTACCATGCTTACATGGCAGTAATTTTTTTGATTTGTCCCCAGTATTTATCCATTGTAGTACACAAAGATTAAACATTTCCAGCTCTCGATACAGTTCATTATGCTTTCCTGATTAAAATGTATGTCTGAACAATCTAAATAAATTTTTTTCTTAAAAAAAAAAAAAAAAAAAAAACCTTAAGGGCTTCAAATGTGTTCAAATGTCTCCCTCTCCACAGATTCACTGACCTTAAAGAAATGGTGAAGCCCATCAAAGGTCCATAGGCCTTCATATTTCGGATTGTACTTTTTTATTGCTTTCTAGTGAAAAAAAAAATGGGGGGGGGGGTCATGACACATGAGATCATTTTGTAAAAATACAAAAACTTTCACATTGACCAGAGTTTGTTTGTAAGACTATGTTTGTAAGTTGCACTGGATAAAACTGTGTGCTAAATTACTGTTATTTAACTACCAGAAGACCAGCATACACAGGGGTCCCCCAGGGCAGAGTGTAAAATCACCCCTGTTGAGGACCCTTCTTGTCCTACCTCCACTTCTAAAGGGGTTACAGACTTGGACTTTGCCAGGCTTCCCAGGTGTTTCCTGATAGTTTCCCATCGCTGCTGTTTCTCTGTCTGTGACAATAAGAGAGCATGCTGTGTCAATAAAAAACAGCTAGTTATAACAAAGCCAAAGATTTTACTTTTCACACAAAACCTCAATCACTGTTTACAATCAGTAACTTACTGGCAGCATATGGTAGCTCCACAATTTTGGTGTCATGATACTTTATGTTCCCATATAACTAATTTCCCAAAGAAATGCACTTTGTGTTGTAAGTCGCTCTGGATAAGAGCGTCTGGCAAATGCCTGTAATGTAATGTAAATGTAACTACATAACACATACCAGGAGGAAGACTGTCTTTGTAACTGTGCTCTCAACAGCATAGGGCATTTTCACAAAATGGCCATCCCACATATTCTGTCCACCTTGGGCCTTTATTCTTCCTACATTATTTAATTCAGCCACCTGTGAAGGCAAGATGTCACAGATGTCACACTTAGCTTGAGTGAAGGACAAACAGCTCCAGATCCATAGTGGTTTCAGCCATTCCAGGTCTTACGAAAAACACTCTAGTGTTCCAGCTGCTCAGTAGAAGATCATACAAAGTGATGGCTACAATACAATGACTGCTTATAGTAAACCTGGAATGACTGATATCCATTGGGACTGAACACATTTAAATATCTGAAGACACCATTATTAGTGAACAATAGTTTGTTTAAGTACAACAGCAGGACTTGGAGGAGGACAAGGGGGTTCCCCAAAACAATTTGCAGTTATGGACAACATGCAAGGCTGGTGGTGATTGGAGTCTCCCCTTTACTGTAAAGAGCTTTGGTTCTTTAAAATCCATTATTATTTACTGTACTGTGGAAGCTGACATTGGGCTCAGTCTGTAAGGATCATTCTTCTAGCCTGAGGGCCTAGATGTCTGTGAGGGGGTATATGGGCAGAGCTCTTGCAGCCCCCACCCCCTTTGAACACACAAAAACAAGGGCAAAATTGAGAAGTACTCCAAGCCACATTCTGTTTGCTTGACTTATCAAAAACAGTCATCTGTTCACTCTAACTGTGCAGCTGATAAGGGTACTTCTGCAGTCAGCCTCTTGGTCAATATTTCATTTGTATACTGTGGGTTGGAAGGTTACACATTTGTGCAATTTTGTTTTTGTTTTTCATGATCATAAGCCTGTCTTACATAACTGTGAGCTTGTGCTGTATTGCGAAATGTATTACCCAGGTCAGCAAAACCCCTCCCTAAAGATGGAGAAGTAAGCACCTGTGTCAGGGATGTAATTTTGAACTTTTTTTTTCCATGCATGTACATCAATAGTGGACCTTTGAACAAAGCTTTGGATTTCTCAAAGCGCTGCTCTCCGACCTGGGTAATTATTGTTCCACAACGGTACGTTAAATACTTGATTCTGATTGGTGAAAAGAGTGGCTTATCACCATTCCAAATCTATAAGCAAGCCTGTTCGACATTATACGTCAAATTGCATTCTGTTTACAACTGCAAACTTCAACTTCAAAAAATAAATTAACTACAACAATGGAGCAATATAAAAATGTTTCATTGTATCTGAAGTATTGTTGTGCAGTATAGAGTATTGTAGTGTTGCAGTACTCCTTTTGCAAGTATCTGAGGTATGAGGAGAATAGACCAGGGCTGAAATCTGGGCTTTGCAGATCAGTTGATGTTAAACAACTTTAGAGTGGTTAACAAAACCATCAGTATCACCCCTAGACTTCATTACCCACCATGTCATGGTCTATTTTCACAGACTGATTTCATATAACTGCACAGGCTTTCCAGGTATATCCCTCACTTACTGTGATGAGACCAAATGCTACAGTGCAGGGGAAAGAAAATGTGAGATGATCAAACTTACATTCACAAGTACAGTGTGCTGGTCACTGAATGACAGCGGGCCCAAATGCATGGCACATCCCGGTACTCTGTTGAGCTCCTCCAGTAAACAGCACCTGAATTCAGATTTTTCCCCACCTCCCTCCGGCTCCTCAGGGTCTTTTGGCTTGGCATCACGTGTGCTGTCCCATGTTGATGCTTTGCTTGTTGACGGTTCTCCTCCAAATTCAATCAAATTCCCAGTAGGTGGATCAGAAGAAGATGATGACCTTTTCTTGGATACTGGACTCTGATTGCCTGTCATTATACCCCACATTTCACCCTGTTCTCTGTTTTTACGACTCACATCTGAAACATTAATGGATTTGGGGGGGAGAGGAAAAAAGATGTTTTCATTCATCAGCACAGTCTAATCCTTTTTTTATCTTCTTCTCACTTTCCATAATCTTTACAGCAACTCATACTTTTACACTCATACTAATTTTAGCAAAGTGTTTTCCCTCGATGCTGATGGACAATATTTAGCAAGCTAACCTGAAAGTATGTAGAGATACAGGTGGTCCAGGCTCAAACAGTCAAGTGATGCATCACACACAATCCTGCCCTAGGTGCTTAGCTGAGCGCAATAAATGAATGAATGAGAGAAACTGCACACACTACAACTCTATTGCTACCAATTCAACAGTTTGTCCATTCTTCCACAGACAAAGTAATTTACTCATAGTTTCATTCGGCAACATGGTTATCATGGAAACTGGTGATGGGAGAGTGGAGTTTCATGAATCCAATTGTGGGTGGAGCTACAGTGAGCTGTCAGTCATTTACTTGTCTCAAGCAATTGAAAGACTTAGCTCTCCACAGCAAAACACTGTGATTGGTTCACAGCAGTGAGTGACAGGTAGCAGATCCTAGTGGGCCCATTTTTGGTTTCATGAATCCTCACTGTCCAGTCTCAAGATGCATATAAAACAAATCACAGCCCTGAACACAAGGTCATTAGTGCAGAATATAATATAATACTAAAATTAAAACTACCAGGTCAAGTGTTGCATTAAGTTAAAAAGTGTGAGCTGCAGGCATTGTACCTTCATGGTTATGGGTAGTGATGAGGGAGTGAGGTTTCACTGAACCGAAAATATGGGGAGCTACTACAGAACATAACTGACTCATTGATTTGGTCAAATCTATAGCTGCATTGGCCATGGAGAGAAAAAGAAAAAAACATTTCTGGTTCAAATAAGTCCGTGACTGACAGCTGAATGTAGCTCCACCCTAACAGGTCTCATGAAAGCTTGTTTCAACCATCTCTAATTTATAAGCAATACAGAAACATTGAAAAACACCCTCCATTCCAATAACATACACAGAGTGACAATAACCAACAGGAGAACCATTATATTCAATCACAAACAGGCACAAATCATGCATGAAAGTAATCATCAACACTGTATTAAACATCTCTTGAGCTGTAGGGTAAGGAGGTACCAGGAGCTGGGCAAAAGCACGCAACAGCCCTTGTTGTGGAAAACCAAGATGGCGTGTGAGCAGGTAAGTTTTCAAGCCCTGCTCCAGCCCAAATCTTGCTTCTTTACTCACCTGAGGACATTTTCATGAAAAGGAAGCAGAGGGTGATGATGCAGGACTTTAACTAGCTGGAGAAGTAACACCCCTTTCATTGCTCAGTAACTTAACAAGCAGGACAGCAACATCACAATATGATGCTTTTGAGGATGAGGACAGTTAAACAATTCTGAGTTCTGAGAATTCAGGTTCTATGCATGCCGTGGTTTTGGTTATAGTGCAGTTTTCTTATTGTGGGTAAATTAGTATAATCTTGCATTGCTGCTTTAATGATGCTCACCTTAATCAGGAGCAATGCACGCATGTTCTCCAGCTTTGTACCTCCAGATAAGAGTGTCCGTTAATGACGGTAAGTTAGCAAGCTATTACTGAGCTCTACACAGTGATCGAGACCATTAATCGTGATAACAAGAACATGAAACAGGGATCATAGGTTTCAATTAATGTTTGCAAGAAAAGAACATAAAAGCAAGTAAAGGTGATAATTATTCTCAGACAATTTTTCAACAACACTAAACATAAGCAAAGAATGTTTCCAGTTTCACTGTGATCCTCTGCTACTCAATTTGTCACTGTAGACACACTGCAGAAGTGTCACCACGAAACTCTAGCTATAGCACTTGATTTGATTCAGCATTTGTGCTTTAATGTGCATTCATCATAATGAAATAACCACAGCCATGTATTTAACTGCACAAGCCATGACTGAGAATAAGATGAATAGATGTGTAATAGTGCTGCCCTGTCTAGGAAACGCTCTTTACCTGAGCTATCCTCCTTTGCCTCTACCTCCTTCCTTTTGTGCGGAGGACAAGTCTCCCTCTGCACCATCTGCTGAGTCCATTGATGCCTCACTATGGACTGCCTGATCCTCCTCCAGCTTGGCCACTTTCTCTTTCAGTTGGTCAATCTCCATCTTTTGGCTCCTGATTATCTCATCCTTCTCACTGCAGCGTTTACAATGAGAACTGCTCTGGGTCTCTCCACATTCCCTGTCACTGTCTGTGGGGTCTGACGGAGCACCCTCCCCATTTTGCAGCTCCACAGTAGTGAAATCTCTCTCAGTGCTGTCCATGATCCACTTGAGCCTACATGTCAGTTGAAGCAGACAGTGGGGTTGGGGAGGGGGTGGGTGTGCAAGGATGTACCAACAGTGGGTAATACGGGGGGTGGATCCCCCTTGTTAGCAAGAATAATTAAATTGACTTTGATCTTAACCTTCTCCTTCTCCCCATATGTAAGAATAGGGTTATATTTCCGCTATCATGTTTCCCCCATCATTCCCTTAACTGAACAAATCGTCCACTATGTACCAACAGGCAAATATGTTCTCAGTGGGCTTTGGCTTCACTTGTAAAGCAAATCAGGACACTGAGATAACTGTAAACTAAGGAAAACTGCTATCTCACCAACAAACCACCCCCCTTTTTTTTTTGTTATTACAGAGATACTAGATAGTGATTATATTTCTAGGAAAATCTTTTAGATGTAGACTGGTTAATACCTTGATTGGTTTGACAGAAATAGTCAGTTTGAAATTATATACATTTCACTACAAAGTCAGCTAGGGCATTCCCTACGGTTGATCCTTTTGATCGTTCAAAAATACACAAATAAGCCAGTAGCTCTGAGGTCCAGGATATCTCAAACTTGAATCTAGTTATTAATTATTACAGAAATACATTTACAACAGCCCTACCGCCGTGGTCTGCATTACTGAGAAGACAGAGAACTAGTCTTTGTTGCTGCTCAGCATTTAATAACCAATTTAAACTGTTGACAACGCCTTGTCTCTTGGGTCTGAAATGGTTATAGATTGTAAGGTGGAAATGGAAAAATGTAATAATACAATTCCATCTACATCATGAATATCTCATTCACAGAAGAACCGGATGATTAGTCAGTTGTCAGTTGAATAACTACATTAAGTTTATACAGATGAAGTCCTAAATGCTTAAACTACGAAAACGACAAAACAAAATGGCAACAATCCATTCGTTAAAAATCAGTATGGGAAGCTCTTTAACACAAGTGCTCAATACTCTTGATGTACAACGATTTGGAGGAAGGCGCTGGAACAAAAACAACGAATAGGCTACACGCTGGAACACGGAGTTTTACAGTCGATGAAGCTGCACAACTCCCAAGTTTCCCTGCAAAGTTGTGCTGTTGCGTTCTTACCTGTGGTTTATGGCGGTTTATCATTTATTCATACACAAAGTGCAGTACCTAAGGTAAGAACTGGCCACATTACCAACAGAAGAAGAAACGATGTGACAAGCATTTAGGCACTGGTTACTTGGCAAAACAGCCAACAAACCGACAAATCTAAAAACTGTGATTGACGACTTTCATGTTAATTAGCATAGCCGACGAACTCGTCCTCTTGAAATACCAGATAACTCGCCAGGACTCATGACTAGAAATATTGCTATTCCACTTTCGTTTCTAAAGAACAGCGCTTGCTTTCAGTTTAGTATTCCAGGAAAATACAGAGGGCTGTTAGCACGCAGCTGTCTACCTGATGACATTAGCTAGATAAATAGCATAAAACTGAGGTCAAAAGTGAAGATGGTTAAAACAATTAACAAACTACTTTTTAAACGTCCTGATAGTTAGCTAGCTCTGCGGCTGCTCAATTTGAATCAATACGGCCAGTTGTATTTACCTCTTCTAAAGGCCCAGCTGTGTTTTCTCTTAAAAGGCATTTTCTCGCTATCTGGCTCGCTCGTTTGTAGTATCAGTAGACAGCTCGGTGGCACAGATGGAATAAAGTGAAATGATGCTACTCACTGGTATATGAGCGGACGCTTCTAGGCAGTGAAAGTTGTTCCTGGTCCGGAGAGCAGCGCAAGCACTTCCCCAAGACCGCACGCAAAGAAAGCCAATCAAATACCGAGGCGCGGTGCTTTAAATCGAAACCGAAAGTAGCCTCAATCCTTGCGTACCTTGGCAATTTACCAAAGCCGAAGAAAAAATCAGTAGCTTAACCATACTTTACAACAATGCAGTTTAACATCAGATCAAGTTAAATGTGACAGAACTTTTTTTCAGACAGCCTTCACGACGCCAAACAATGAAAGAATCTCACAAAAGGATAAAATAATCCCATATAATAATAACAACAAAAATTAGGTTTATTAACTATACTGTAATCTGCACACAAGAGCATTGTTTGTAATTTTTTGACAGATTAATTTTACACTTGAATTGATTAACGTGCTTTAACTTCATTTGTGTTTGACACCTATCTTTCAATCGAAGTCATGACATGGATAATTCTTTATATAGTTTAGCAGTCATGCAAGCCTATGGAATGCCTGTCTTTTGCACTCACTCTTGTGGTGAAGCTTCGGTGTGGCACGCCCGAACGATAAGCAGACTAACCTCTTGGACTTTGACCTTATTTCATAATTTTTATATTTAAGCCTAATTAGTGACATAACTAGCCAGCTAGGTATACCGTCAGTTCTGTGCCTATACAATATAGGCTAGGCAAAATATAGGTATTAAACCCTTAATTTAAATAAGAATTACGTTGGCTAGTTCGTTGACCAACTAATGTATATTTCAAGTTTACACAAAATGTGGGCCAATTTGCTTTTGTAGTTTGTTACACCCTCTGGTGTGTTTGGAGAAAGTGGCTGGACGGAAAGGATCAAATGGCTTCGTCATTAACGCCACTGTCCTTGGTTAAACACTAGATGGCACTCATGTATTAAATTATCTGACAATATTTTCTTTTCTTCCGTCTGGAGATGCGAAACAGTCATTGTCCGTGGATTATTGATGGAGCAACTTGGTTTATCAAACAGGAAAGCAAGCAAACCTTACGGCAAACGGTTATAGACATATTAGAAGAAACATTATACATGTTCACTGGAATTTATTGGTTTTAACGTATCAACATCTTGAAAGGTTGCAATAAAACTATCATTAGCCAGCCAACAATAGCACATAAGGCAATTGATAGCAATCGTCATGTCTCGCGTTACCTGGTTTTTAATAGTAGTAAACTACAGCTGTTTGTAAAACCAGATCAAAGGAATTTTTCACACTGATGTATCAAAGTGTGGATGACCGCGAATCGCTGCATGTGCTAGAGCTCGAGTAGGATACTTCAGCCCTCCCTAGAATTTCACTAGCGTTGTCATGGCGATCTTTGTCCTAGCTACAGTCTGCTGCAGTGACGTCATTGGAATCGCTGTGCCCACACACCGTTCCAAATCTGCCATAGTATTCGCTCGGTCCCCGGATTCTTCACCAGTTGGTAAAACAGAGAAGATTCAGTTTTAGGGAACGGTTGTGTGACTGCGCGGACATCGGCACAATTGTTACATTGCACGATACCGTCTCATCGTGTTTTACTTCCATTTCATCAATTTTAACATTATTTATTGGGCTAGGGATCTTAAAATATCATGGTATAATCTCTGATTTATTTTGTTGGACATTTTTATTGTTTTGTTATGAAGCATTTTGTCCTACAGCCATGTATTAAAGGTTTTAAACAACACATTTTGAAGAGGGCTTGTACACTCGTTAGTTATCACCTTGTATAAATTGCATTGATATTCTGTGTTAGTTTATCACAGTGTTTTCATATCAATAGGTTGTTATTATTTTCACAAATACAGAACAAGTCAGCCAAGTCTTAATGTTTTTTTTTTTTTTTTTTTTTTGCACGCACAATTAAATAATTCATGTCTCTCCTCTTTAAGACCCTACACTCCTATATTATTCAGCCTCTTAGTGATCGAATCCTCAGACCATTTCTACAGTGGGGATGTCCATTTGGTTGATGTCTTGTGGACTATGCAGACAGATTCTTGGGAGAGTGCAAAAAATAAGGATACACACAACAGAGAAAACAGCATTCTTAAAACACATACCAATCTGTTCAAGATCTCTGATGGTAAACATGACATTTACCAATGTGGAAAAAGATGCAAAAACATGGCTCACTGTCAGATTTCTTTCTCATCCTTTAATTTTTTACAATACTTTTTATTTATTAATTTTTTTGTTAGCTGAGCTGAGGCTAAGCTCTGGGAGCCATTGGAGGCACTCTGTAAACGTGGTGTAATGTCATATCAGTTAGCGCGTTCACTCTGGGACCAATTTAATAATGCACCACTGTTCAAATCCACAATGGGATTAATTATGAATTAAGGCTTGAACCAGCAGAAGGTAATCAAAGAAACAAGCGATCACTTAGATTGAAATGATGTGGCTCTTTTGAGTCAGGCACTCAGTTGCACAACCTGTGCACAGATTAGTGATTGGTGACACAGCCTTTTTTTTTTTTTTTTTTTTTTTTTTTGTTTTTTGGTTTAAGGGTCAGGTGAAAGTGCAGGTCAGGTCAGACGAGACACTAATGCTGCCCGTATGCTTGCTTTGTGTTAGCAGGACAGCAGTAGAAAAGCATTGTGGGTAAATTCCAAGTGACCTGATTCGTGAGAGGAGACCAGGGGAGTGGGGGGAAGGGACAGAGAGAGAAGAGAGAGAGAGAGAGGAAAAGAAAGGAATAGAAAAGAGAACAGGAATAATTATGTGGCAATGATCACTGCCTTAAATACTTAATATATACAGAAAGAAAAAGGTAGCAGAAAAATGCCTATAGCTAGTAAGTTTCAAATATACAAAGTGGTATATACACAAAGACACACACACATATGTGTCTGATAAACATAAAGATAGATAGTCAAGG
The DNA here is from genome assembly GCA_022829145.1 of Albula goreensis. Lineage (NCBI taxonomy): Eukaryota > Metazoa > Chordata > Actinopteri > Albuliformes > Albulidae > Albula > Albula goreensis. The sequence continues at coordinate 66,679,962 of CM040741.1, forward strand.
GAAACATGAACATTATTAGTTACCCATCCTGGCACCTTTTTGAATGTTTTTTAAATGTATAGGTTTAAACAGGTGGGCAAGAGATTTTAAAGTGGTGGTGGGTAGCTGAAGAGCTCTTACCTCTGATCAAAACATGAATGGACTTGGTGGGGGGTTGGTGGGCAGGTACAGGTGTGGGAGGGTCAGCAGGGGTCAGGCAGGAGAAGCACAGAGCGTCGGCATGACAACAGTATGAAAGACCCATGAGCTGGGTGTGCAGTGAAGCCACCTGGCCAAGGTTTGGGTTTGGGTGTGTGTGTGTGGGGGGGGAGGGGTTGGCTGCCTTTTGGCGAATTTGTTGAAGGAGCAGGCCGTGGTGTAATGACCTATGGATTTCACATTGATTTGTCTGATTGGGCTGCTTTAGCTGTGTGTAGTACATTGTCAGCGCCATAAAAAACTCTTATCTGCTTTTTACCATTCCTTCTTTATGATGATACAAGAGTAGAAAGCTTGAATGATACTGTTTTTTATTTTCAATGTTTCACAGCTCCATGACTAATGAAATGATTTCAAAACAGCATATGACATAAGGTTGTCTAGAGTAATGTGATAATACTGTGTGATACTTTTTCCTAATATCTGAAGCCTTGTCTTTGTGGAACCAGGTATATTGAACCAGCAGCGCAGGAGAGATTTGTGAAGTGGGGGGGACCAAACTGTGAGGAAAATGTCTCAACTTTTAAACTTATACTGTATTTACATATATATATTTTTTTCTCAAAAGTGGGGGGGGTCGGACGGATTGGGGTCCCCTATGAAACTCGGGGGGATATATCCCTCCTGCCATCTGCACCCCTGAATCAAATCCCAGCCCCTCCATTTCCCCTACCCCAAATTCTCACCCCCCGCCCCTCAGTTTGGTGCTCATACCCCTCCCCCATTGGCCTCTGGCGAGGGGCACATTAGCTTGCTTTAAATGAGAAAGACTCCCTCCATGTCAGAAGGCTCTTCTTCCAGTGCACACGTATCGTTAGCCACAGTGCTGCCTCTATCCTTGGTGCTCTTATATCGTTAGCCGCAGCGCTACCCCTGTCCTTAATACTCCCATATTGCTAGCTGCAGTGCTACCCCGGTCATTAGCGCTCTCATACTATTAGCCATTGTGCTGGCCTTAGTGCTCTCATATTGTTAGCCACAATGCTACCCTTGGCCGTTGTGCTCTGATATCATCAGCCAAAATGTTACCCCTGTCCTTAACACTCCATAATATTAGCCACAGCGCTATGCTTGTCCGTAATATTCTAATATTGTTACCCATGGTCTTCATGGTTCTCGCATAGCTAGCCTCAGTTCTCCTATGCCCTTAATGCCTCCACACTGTTAGCCACAGGCTAACTGTCTGTAGGACAGACCCTGCATTTCCAGGCTTAATATAAACTTATTTCTTCAATAAAAGGATTATTTTGTTGGACTTGTTCCATTTATTGGCTTTTAGCCCAGGGTAGCTCAAGGTGTTGCATTCATTTGGTTCGTATAAAACTCTATGGTTTCTGGCTGGTTTTATCTAACAGATGACTTCACATCATGGATGGATTCTGAACTCACCCTGGCAACCCTGATGGTCAGGAAACAGAGGATATGTGTGTTTTTTCCCTCTGCTGATAACATTTATAAAACTAGTCTGACTCCTGTTTTTTTTTTTTTGTCTTGAGAAATGATCACGATCGACGTAAGCAGGAGGTAGGTAACCCCGGTCCAGGTGTTGCAACAGACATTTCTACTCTTTGATGCATTCAAACCCCTTACAACATAATATTAATTATTCAGCCGAAAAAATTCACTTGTTGCTGCTGATAGGAGAGATTCACCACTCGGGATATGTAATAGTTGCTCAAACTGCAATCGCGAGCTCAGGTGGAACAAAAAGCAGAAACATCTCTGTCACCCCAGGACCAGGGTTGTCCGCTCGTGACATAAATGAACACAGAAGAGTGAATATATTATTGCAGTCAACAACAAGGCTGTAAGAGGCTGTACTCTGCATCCTCTGAAAGCTGAAGTTCGTAGGTGGCTTCTCCTTTTTATATTTTTTATAGCTGGGTGTGGGATTTGATGGTAATTACACCTTGCTTTTCTGCTGAACAAAAAAACCCAAAAAAAGGCATGTACATCCAGCTGGGGTTTTGGGTGTGAGGAGTGACATGCTGGTGTCTAACGGCGGCCCTCCTTGTTTTCTTTTCTGCTGTGACTTGTTCTTGTTTTTCAGGGTTTTTTATTATTATTATATATATGTATTTTTGGTTTCTTCTGTGTGTATACTCCCCTTATTGCAGCCGAGGACAGACGTCATTCCACTCTGTCTGGGAGGAAATGGCAGCCATAATGGGGCCTGTTCTCTGCTGGGTGTGAGAGATAGAATGAGCGCTGGGCTCTTTGTGTGTGTGTGTGTGTGTGTGTGTGAAATGGCAGCCATAACAGGCCTGTTCCTGGATGTGTGTGAGAGGGAGGTTCCATGTGGTTTGTGTGTCTGTGACTATGTGTGTGCACTTATGTGAGTGTCTGTATGTGTGTGTCACTGTATGTGTGTGTGAGTCTTTATTTGTATACATGTGTATGTGTATTGCAGTGTGTGTGTGGACTTGTATACATGTGTATGTGGGTGTATGTGTGTATCACAGTGTGTGTGGGTGTGAACTTGTGTATGTATGTAGATGAGTGTGTATGTGTAAATATCATAGTATGTGTGTATGCCTGTATATGTGTGCTTATATGCGCATGCATGAAGGTATATGTGCGTATCTGTGCGTATGAGGGTGGTGTGTATGTTCGGGCGTTCCGGGACAAGGGCGCAGTTCTCCCAGCGGACCTGCCCCCCCCCTCCCCAAACCCCCCCCGGCCGCTGGCTGTGACGCACTGTTATTGTGGGTCAGTGACTTCCCAGGAATGCTCTTCTCCTGGCCAGGGAGACCGAGTCACTGCAATGGAATGCAGTGCAGAGCAGCCCTAAAAAAGGAGGGGGGAAGAAAAAGAGGATAACAGAATAACGGCATTGCCCTGTCCTGTGTGTGCGCACACGCATATTTCCTACTGCGCGTGTAACACAGAGCGAGAGGACAGGCGTCAGGACAGGGGTCAGCAATATGACCATGGAGAGAGGGAAGGAGAGAGAAAGAGGTGAAGAGATAGAGAGAGTAAGGGATATGGAAAGAGGGAAAGAGAGAGTGAAGGAGAGAGTGCTGATGCTGTATCCACAAGCTCCCCTGTTGTTCCTGTCCTTGCAGAACAGGCAGAGGTGCAGTGGAGAGGAGAGGAGGGGAACAGAGAAGAGCAGGAGATGGAGGGAAGAGGGGAGGAGAGGAAGAGTGTCGAAAGAGAGGAGGGAGGATATGGAGACAGTAGACAGGAGAGAGGGACACACACTGACAGACACAGTTTCTCTCCCTGTCTTTGTGTGTGTTTCTGGCCTGTGCTGTGGACTGCCTGAGCTTGGACTGCTGCAGAGTGCTATGTGTGTGTGTTTGAGTGTGTGTGTATGTGTGTGCGTGTGATGTGTGTGTGCACGTGTGTGTGCATGTGTGTGTATGTGTGTTTTTGAGTGTGGGTGTGTGTGTGTGTGTGTGTGTGATGTTTGTGTGCGTGTGTGTGTATGTATGTGTGTGTGTGAGTGGCAGCATATCTGTGTGTGTATGCGTGAGTGTTTGGGTGTTGGTGTGAGTCTGTGTGAACGTGTGTGTATTTGTGAATGGTGGACGGGCTCTTTATGAAGAAGCAGAGGTGCAGGCTGGTCTCTGTTCTCTGTGTGACAGTGCTAAATGACTGCAGCAGGCTGGGAGGTGGAGGGTGTGCAGCAGGTTCGGGATGGGGAAGGGTGGGGGGGTCATTGCTCCTGTGTTGCTAGTGGGAGGGGAGAAAAGGAAGAAAATGCAAGAATCTCAGCACCTGTTTCCAGGGCAACAGGGAGCTGCATGGCTCAGGGCATCGCCGCCCCTGCACACACACACACACATACTACATCACACATACATAGACACACACACACACACACACACAGGTGTCCCACCCCACACACACATATGTAGATATGCTGCCATACACACACACACACACACATAATCAAACACACAGGTATGTTATCCTATACGCACCTACATGGGTATGCTGGCATACACACACACACAAACACACACACACTGCAGTAGCACACCTGTGTGTGTGCTTGCTCATGGCTCCACTGGGGCATGTTGGCTGCAGACTTCCGCTTCTGCATCGAGGTCGTTTATAAGCAAACCCCCCGCCCCCAGCAGGTGTTTTTTTTTGTGGAGGTAAAGAGCGAGCTCCTGCAGCAGAGCAAAGGGGGTCTTAAAGCTCCTAAAACAAAGCAGCTCCCTTCCTCCAGCGCTCAGGCTTCTCCCGCCGCTGCTGCTGTGGAGGAAAGCCTCATCATTTCATTCCCCCTGTATTTTTTTGCCAACAGACACAAACCCACTTCCCCCATCCTCGCCCCTGTCACACAGGGATTTCGCCCCTATTCACACCAGGCTAAGCAATGCTGCGCTCCGAGCCTGTCTCATCTCTAGCGACGTCTCCCTCACTCTAAAGCCGAGTCCCTCACTCTTTACTGGGGGAGGTTGATTCATCCCTGAAACATAGGTGGTCTTGACAGTACAACTGTAATGTCAGCGACCAAGTACCGCTTAAGCACCCCAGGGTGCTCCTTCCATGCCAGTCCTGACTGACCACACGGTCACTTTCTTGCAGTATCCTCCCTGCTACTTTATCAGCTGATTCTTTTTCATTTTTTTGTCTCCTTTTTTTCCCTCTATCTCCCTCTCTCTGTCCCCCCTCTCTTTCTTCCCTCCATCCGCGCGTTCCCGTGAGGAGAAAGCGTCGCTGAGGGGACGCCCCGTCTTGTGACAGGGAACGCTCAGAACCTCGCTCCGTTTGAGCCACTGAACCAGATCCACGCCTTGGACTCGGTCACAGCGAGACTTGCTGCTTCCTCGGCACCATCCATTGTGCTTCCCTCTGCAGCTTCAGTCTAACGCTGCCAGAGCTCCCCGGCTCTCTGCAGGGCTAATTCCCAAGATGTGCTGCAGCCGTCACTGGCAGAGCGGACCATCACATGTGTGTGGGGGGTATGTGTGTGTGAGTGTGTGTGTGTGTTGGGAGCGGGCGGGGGGACTCTACATTCTGTTCTCCCAGCGTTGCTTTTAGTGTGTTTTTGGCTCCTGACCGTCCCTCGGGGCCCAGTTAAACAGGTGCATATTGCAACCTCTGTGGAAATATTCTCAGTGGAAACTTTGTCCTCTCACCTTTCTCTCCCCTCCCCCCCTTCAATACAGTCAAAGTGGTACAGTCCATTACTTGGTTGTTTAAGTGTCTTATTGACTCCGTGTCTTGGGTCTTGGAGACTGTTCTTTTTTCCCCCTTTTTTCAGAAAAGGTGGCGCTTTCCTTTTTTTTTTTCCTGAAGAAGACTGCAGAGAAAAAGGAGAGAATTTCAATCTCATCTCAGACACAATGAAACAAAAACACACCATTTATTCACAGGCTGTAGGCAAGGTATATGGTTTGTGTCTCTGTCAGGTGAGAATACTACCATCCCATTCAGGAACAAGATATGATTTTAAACACACACACACAAAAAACACAATTAAGGGTTGGTCAATCAATGCTGCATTGACATTTGTAAGACGGAAGTGATCAATCAGCTTGGATGTGATAACTGATTAATTGAAGCTATACATACATACATACATACATACATACATACATACTACATCGTTATTGAACTGGGAAATTTATTTTGTGTTTGATTGCAGGTGCCCCAATGACTGTCTCAGCTCTTTAAGAATGGATTCATTGAATACTTAATGATGCCACAGAATGGCAAACTAAAAAATCACATTTAATTCAAAGCCTGCATGACTAGCAATATGCATATTATATAATGTTTTAAGAGCTTAGCTTGTAATTTAGAGGTTGCAGGTTCAATACCCAGGCATGCCATTGCTGTTGAGCTAGATACTTGCTTTAGTAAAAGAACTGGTTCAGTAAATATCCATCTGTATAAATGGTTAGCATATATAAATGTAAGTTATATGAGCTGCTCTTACAGAAGGACCTGTGCTAAATGATTAAATGATATGATTAGAAGCAGGGAGTACAGCATCTGGCTGTGACCCCCACAGTTAGCATTAGCATTCGCCCCGGTTGATCTTTTCACTGTCTCTTATTGTATTGGTTTATCTTGTTTTCTCTCCTCCAGAGGAACCTTGCCATAAAGCTCTCTTCACTCTCCTTCTGTCGCCCCGCTCTCTCGGTCTACCAACCAGCTATCTCACTCTTTCATTTCCTTTGTCACTCCTCTCTCAGTTTCTCATCTCATCCCTCTCTCTGTTGTCGACCCTCTCTCAGCTTCTGTCATCCCACCTCCCTCTATCATCCCTTTCTCTCTCTCTCTCAGTCATTCCTCTGTCCTCTTCATTCACCTTTCACTCCCATTTTTATCCCATCTCTTTCTCTCCCTCTATCAACCCCCCGAGTGTTTCCTCAGACACTGGGTACATTAGTTGCATTTAATCCACACCTCCACACCCTTGTGTTTGAAGTGCTTTCCTTTAATGCGTCAGTCCAAAGCACTTCTACCCATCTTTCTCATTACCGAAATATCATATTTCATATATAATATGTTACAGTCGGCCAACCTTATCCACAGATATATGGTTCCACGACCCCCGCAGATGCTTAGGACACATACAAAATGACATAATTTTATCCTATACGTGTTCATAACTTCCAACCCCACCTACAAGTACAACTAAGACCTGCTAAAACTCATGTAAATCACACTGACTGCAGTATTCTAGCATATGCTGCGTGAAGGAATTTCAAATGTTCTTTTTCGAGAATATTCTAGATTCAAAAAAACATATTTTTGAACCGCAGTTGGTCAAAACCGCGGATGCCAAACCTGTGGATAAAGCGGGCCGACGGTACATATATAATATGTTATATTATCATATCAGCCTCTCATCTATGGCTCAGTCATTCTGGATTAGAGGTCCTATTGTGGTAAGCGTGTGAATAAAAGTATAGTATAAGTTAGTATAACAGTAAATAAGCTGGCCAGTAACTTTTGCAGGTTTGCTGCTTTGATTCCCAGCTAGGGCACAACCATTGCATGCTCAAGCAGAGTACCTCACTTTAAAGACCATCTGACTGATCCTGACATTTTTTTTTAGCTATATATTGCATCCCGTAGTTTAAAAATTGTGCTGCGCAATAACACGAGTGTCAGTGAATGTATGGGTGACTGGACTGTAAAAGACAGTTGTCTGACTTGTTCCAAAAACTTCCGCCAGAAACTATTTTTATTGTGCTATGGGGCACATGTTTTTGTGTAAATACAGATGTAACACCCTGGTTACGAAAGAAATGACGAGGTGTTGCTTTTCCATTGAATGCAGCAAAACTGCGTCACTACTCTCCACTTCCATTTCTTGAGTATTTCTCAGGAAGTCGGTTTGAGAATGGGCCTTTATTTGTTTTGTTTGTAAATATCCAGCTGTATACATATATAGTGCCATAACACTATATAGACTGTTTTCTAGCTGCTTCTACCTACACTTTACCTGGCACCTGCTAGAGAATTCAATGATATGCTATAATGTGTTAATGCTAATGTAATATCTGTTTTTGCCTGACGGCTTAGAATCACCTCTGCCTGGTGTGCTGGCCTATTGTCTGCACTTTTGTAAGTCGATCTTGATAAGGGCGTCTGCTAGATGCACAAGGAGTAGTGTTACTGGTCTGAACTCCCAAAGGTCATGTAATACAAATTCTCAGTCAAGGTTCATCTTTGAATTCAGAGACAGAAATTCTTGTCCACGCACAGCAGTGAATAAGTGAATGAGATGCAGAGCCAAAACAATGGGTGAAGCCACATGTAACTGTCAGTCACTGACTTGTTTCTACCAACCAAAAGGGTTTGCTCTTGACAACAAAAGACAAAATGATTGGTTCAAAGAAGTGGGTTGCAGGGAGCATATTGTAGCTGGTAGCTCTGGCAGGTCTTGGTGTCATGATGGTTGTGATACTTCATTCTCCTGTCACTCATGTATGGCGCTATGGCTCAATCTCATTGTGTTAAAGGAGCCATGATAATACGATTGAATATTAAACTGCCCTGGGAATAAAGTGGTTGTGTGATATTGAAGCAATCGAGGTCAGGGAATGAGGGCAGTGTAAAACAGCAGATAGGAGACTGGGTTTCTGATACCTGTTGTAAAAATGTATAGTGGAATAATAGTACAAATCATGGTCACTTAAATATTGTGTCAAATTAAATATATCTTCTGAAGTGATATGATTTCATTGATTTCTTTAAAATGTACCGTGCTGCTACAGTACAGTTTTTTTTGGCTGCACACAGACTATGTGAGAAACTCTAAAACCAGAAAGTACCGGAAAGTCTTCTCGTAAACCACGGACACCAGCCTGGTACATTTCTAGGTTCTGAGTGGGTTGGGTTGTTGTTCAGCTGGCCTGATAGAGAGTTCCCTGGGCGGGAATTCTCTCTCCGGTGCTGTTGAGTGCCGATGGAGGGTGCGCCTGGGCGTTATGTTCACTGACCTCCCCTTTGTGTTCTCCAATGTGTTATGCAATATGCAATACACGTACGCTTTTCCGCGTCCCCCCGCCGCCGCCTTGTTTTGGCTGCAGTCCAGTACAGGATGCACAGTCCAGTAGTGCACACGGAGACCCCTGGCCTGAGGAGGGGGGAGTGGGCGAGGGCGGGCTACCTCCGTCTCACCCACTCTTTAATATAATGATCTTCAGTGGGTAGACTAAACAGTGGACTCAAATTCTGCATTAAATGCCCTTCCCTGCCGCCAGACTTAAAATTTTCCTTTATTAATTACCTAATTTAAACTAACAAATTCTCTAATTATTTATATACTTATCACTAGCAGATTCATCTATTTTTAATGTGTTATAGTAATATATCGAAGAGGGGGAGTTCAATGAACGGAAGCTATGAAAAATAAAGTGATTTCGCCAACCAATTTTAGTCTTTGAATTAGTGGAGAGTTTGTAAGTGCGCACAAGTTTGAAAATTGAAAATAGCGCCCTCTGCGTAAATTTTACAAGTAGTGTAGAGAAATTGGTCGTAGCAGATAGATCGAACAAAAAGGGAAAAAAGTTAATTCTATTTTACCTATCTGTCTACTATGGCGATGAACCTTTCCCCCTGCTGAGCACTTTTTATTTCTTGATTATTTATAAAATTGCAACACACAAACATTGCAACAAACATTGCAATTGACCATCATGATTCAGATGTGGGGCGGCGAATCATTAGAAAGGACTGGTCCGACTTTAAGAGCCAAAATGGCTAAATTTACATTTATATCCTTCATTTCTATGGTCACATGCAAACGCAACTTGAAAGCGCATTGCCTGGTGCGACGCTCTCAAATCGTCAGTCTACTGCTCTGGTCTGACGGCGAGAAGTCAGTCAGGAGGGCGACGAGGGGGAGAGAGAGAGACAAAAAACTGCCTTTTTTCCCCTCCGACAGAGAACCTCCATCCTCATGATCTCATGAATAAATTATAGCAACCCATTGTGCAATAGAGGGAGGTATGCAGCGAAGCCTAGGCAAACACGGCTGAGTGCACGGACCACAGAATTTACTCCTGTGCACGGGCTACTCTTGAGGAACAACCCCACGCAGCGACTTGAAAACGAACCGCGGCTAACCGGGTCCGAGTAGGCTACTACAGCACCTTTGGGTCGAGCCCTTGCTGAAACAGACTTGGTGCTGATTGTGTCCACATAGGAAATACATTTTCGTCTCAAAAAGCTGACATGGAGAATACAACTTAGCTCAAGGTAGCGGGGCTAATAATTGGACTGTTTCGCTGGCTGTTCTTGGGGAAATGAATACACATTGCTGGTGATAGTTCGGAAGAAAAAGCGAACACGAATTAAGTTGTTTCTGTCCTCTGGCTTGCCAGACTTCACAGCGGAAAAAGGTCGTATTGGTAAACGTCTTCCTAAATAGTTTGTGGATTTCCTATTCTGGACCACAGGAGAGCAAGAAGCAAACCAACCTCGGGCAGTTTGGGTCGAAGGTAAGCGATCACTTTGCTGGCTTACGAAAGACTGCTCCTTGTTCCTTGCTTTGCCGGTATTACTGTAACATTTAAACTAGGCAGCGTGCTTCCTTTCTCTTGTCATTTTCAGACGGTGTAATGCGTGCATGGGAAAGAATGTGTTCGTCTCACTGGAAAGAGACACAGGACTAATTTACCGTGCCTAGCCTAGTTGTTGGCTAGCTGGCTAGGTGATTTAATAATGACGAATCGATGTCCCTTTTCTGATGTTAATTACAAATGAACCGAGCGGGCCATTGGAATTAAGGCAAATGTAGCACATGCATACTCGTCTTTTAAAGGGTTAGAGAGCAAAAATACCTCCCCTACTTTTGACTGAAGTGTTGCAAGGAGATACAAAATGTCTCCCATTGTTATTTCATTGCGGGCACGCGTTACTGTGCGACGGAGTTGGCTACATCGTACCCAGCGAGTGTGGCTAATGTACGATACCAATCAATCAAGATGTTCTTGCCCTTGTGTAGGCTGTGCGTGCCGCATTTCTTTTCACGTCCCCTTACTAAATGAATGCCAAGAAGAAGCATTTTGGTCTCAGTGAAAGTGTGTCACGGTTTGTCATGCGCTTGTCTCGCTCCGATGCACACATATGCCTAACGAGGTATCTCGTTTGAAATGAGACAGGTTTAAGTGATAGCCTTTTCCGCCTTGTGATTTTAAAGCACACAGTTATATCGTAGGGACGGCGTAGTTATTTATTTTTACTTAAGTGAATTCTCCATGCATGGTGTTAAGCCGATGCGTTGTTTCTGATACTTTGTTTCTCCAACTCCAGTTTTAACTACAATTTTACTACTGCGCTAGGCTGGATTCTAGTTTTGCATAGGCTTACAGCAGACGTGTTCAGGGTGTCACTGTTTTCCGTTGGAGACGGTTTCCTTACCTGCCCCATTGCTTGTAACTTTTACTATCAGAACACATCTGGCAGTTAACACAGCTGACAGTTTTGGTTCGGGGACCAAACGCTCATCTATCAGGAATGGAGTCCTTCCACACGAGTTCAGAAAAACGTCCTGAATCGTTCGTCTTTGCAGTTGTCTTAAGAACACGCCACTTCTGAAAGTGCTGGGAAATATTTTGCCGCTTACTGAATTCAGGTTCCGAGTCGTACACCTGCTATATAGTTTCAAGTCTGGATGTAACTTTCTAGTGCCTAGCACACACTTCAGTGGCAACACTATGACAATAATGACCCTTTAATAAATTAAAATGGTTCACTGCAATTAGATCAGCCTGTAGTTTAAGGTGACCAGATTTCTGAAATTAAAACCGGGGACGCGTTTTCAATTGACAGGAATATACAGTTAAAAATGACCAATGTTAATATCTATGAAGTAAAAAAAAATAAAAATCTGGTTCCGGTTATTTAACGTGGTAAACCGTGACAGAAAATCATAGTTTACAGTTGTGCGATGGCGAGTAAAGTTTAAACAATGGAACACATAATAAAATGTTCAAACCACAGTGGTTCAGTAAAGTGTATTTAATTATCCTCCCAGTCACAATAACATCCAGTAACACAATAACATCATTTTTCGGGCGGTTTTGAACGCTCTGGAGAAGTCGAGGACATTTCCAGGGACAACACCAGCCGGGGACAGGCTCCCAATATCGGGGACGTCTGGTCACCCCACTTTAGTTTGCAGGTGTTACTGTCTAACCAAAACTAACCTTTAAAATGCAAACACGTTAAAAGTCCATAGCTTCAGCGTGGTCATACACACCAAAGGAAAGTGATTTTTTTGTAGTAGCTGGGAAGGCCTACTTAGATCACTGCCTCAAGTCCTTCTGGTGAGTGCCCTTCCCTTCCCTACCTGTAGGGGGCAGAGTTATCACTGCTGGCTTGATTTTAAAGCCTCTCCAAGACAGAGAGTTTGCCTGCTTTGGTCATTGCAAGCCAAATTGATGAAGTATCATTGATTTAACACCAACTGGTTGAGGGTAACACTGCTCTTAGATGCTGATATGGGGTCAGTTTTGCAATTTCCTCCCTTATGGTTTCAGTTGGGATCGGGGCAGGGAAGGAAATCTCAAGTTAGCACTGAGGGGAAACATAACCTGGACCACAGCATCTAGTGGGACTGATAATGCTCACCCCCCTTTGGCTGTAAAACACATTTTAAGTTGCAGTAACAAGAGAGACTTTTCCCTTAGCTGAGAGAGTCATATGTTTGTTTCCCTGGTGTCTGCTTTGTGAAGAGGGTGGCTTGGGGTTTGGCAGTCTGGTTGTAGAAGGGGAACGCTGTTTATTCTGGCCGTGCAACGTCATAGATCATTTTCAGGCTTCTTTGAGAGGCTGATTATGTCATGCTGATTTTGAAATTGGGTCCCTGGTAACCCATGGAGAGTTGCACCACATGTCTGCCTGTGTCTCTCTGGCTGTGTCTGAACACTCTTGAGTCACACCGACGGAATGGAGTTTCAGACTGTGTCACCCAAAAAAACCCAGTCTTTGGTCACTGGGAGTCCTTGTCTCCTCAGGCACAAAACGGTCTGATTCATTCTCATAAGTAAATAAATAAATAAAATTATGTGTGTAATGCTTGCTTAACCTTTATGTTAATTTTAAGATGCGTATTGTCTCAACCTACACTGATAGAGACATTCTAGTCTCGTTTCTTTTAATTTAAATAAATAGTAAGTAGGCCTAGGACTAATTGTAGTACTAGGCCTAAATTTAGGGTGCAGGCATATTCTTTCTACAGACAAAGACAGGGACATACTGATTTAATTTAAGTATAGTTAGACCTGAAAATAAAATGATAATGAACATTAGAAAACTTGTGTGTACATTAAATACATGAATAAAAATACAGGCTGAATGTCTGTCTGACTTTCTTATTGAACGTTAAAGGATGAAGAACACTGTTGGTGGGTTTGAGGAGCTGTGGGAGAGAGGGAGAACAGCCAGGACCCTCCCTATTGCGACCAATCTATTTTTAACTTAACTTGGTACTGTCACTAGTAGATACAAAGTAAGGTGGGATAACAGTTGAGGGAGAAGAGAAAGAAGTACGGTGCGCTATTGTGGTTTATTTACTTGTTCCGACATGCTTATTCACACTTGCAAACGTGGTAAAACAACAAGAAGCGGAGAGAGGAGCAAGCACTCCGACATCACGTAGCGCGAGGTCACTAGCTCTGCGTCTACCGTAGAGCCCCAAATAACAGAACGCAGATCGGTACACCATGTCCTCACAGTGAGTATCTGATGCTGTGTATCTCTGTGTTTGTAGTGGGTGGTGAGGTCTTTTATCAGGGTCTGGCTGGCGACAGGCCCCCCCCGTCAGCATAACCCACTGGGGCCGCCCTCTCCACTGGAGGGATCGATTTATTATTGATACGGCACTTTTGTGACAGTCTTGACTCGAGCCCGCTCGATCTCTGATAGACCCGCTAGAACGGGACTGCCCATGTTTGGTCCTGGAGATCTACTTCCCAGAACGTTTTACCTTCTGCTCAGTCATTTCAGTGCCTGATTTCTAAAAGAGCTACTCTCTTACTTGAGCTAATTAACCCTCTGTTGAGATGGACTTCACTGAAAGAGGTAGCTCCTGGAAGGTGGATTTCCATGGCTGGCTTCAGGCAGCATCGGTCAATAAAACATGCTCTTAGGTTGTTTTTTTGGCAAAGGCTCATTCGTTTCCTCAGATTTCAGTGGATTTGGCTGGCACAGAAAAGTTTTCCTGTTGTCTACATCTATTATAGAAGAATCGCCAGAGAATTCTCTGGCTCTGATAAAGTGCTCCAGATAGGGAATCCCCGCCCACACAGGATTGTGATTGGTCAGAAGTAGAAACAGACCTATGAGGTATTAGCCAATCTGCATAACTAAGCGGTTGGGCAGCATTGCGCCCAAATGGAGACGATAGTTATACAGGTTCATAGTTCTGTGCCTGACAGGCGAGGCTAGTTCTGTGACAGTCTGCAGCTAATTACTGCTAACTTTGTTTGGTTGCTGAGATCGCCCACTCCTCTTCTGTACTTGGGGGTGGGTGTGTGTGTGTGTGGGTGGCTGGGTTCGTTGACAGCTGAGAGGAAGTGTGCCTCTGTGTGGTGTACGCACAGGAACAAGCTTCCACACCCCCTGACTCCCCTACAACCTCCCCCCCACTCCACCCTTTATTTGCGAGAACAGAGAACCCAACCCCTCCTCTCTCTTTTTTCCATACCTTTGGAAAATATGAGGTGTTTTCTGTTTTCTAATCTCCTGCTTTCCCCATTGTAGCACAAATATCAGTTCAGTTTGATAGTTACCAGAAGAAACTGGTCTTGGAATGCAGAGGTTGCAGGTTTGAGTCCCAGGTGCAGCACCTGCCACCTGAATTGCTTCAGTGAATGTCCAGCCATTCAGGTGGCTGGTATTTAAAGACTGTAAGCTGAATGAGAGTCCACTAAATGCCTCCACAACAATGACTTTCCACCCTTTGTTGAATTGTTGAATTCCCCAAGAAAGGAACTTTTTGTGATTACTGGTTGGCGGTTTTTTGGTGTGGTTTGTGGGAGCCAGTGTTGTGTTTATTATTTTTTTTTTTTGTACAACTTTATTGAAGGAGAATTACATTTGTAGAAACATTACACATATACAGATACTTGAACTCACAAACATCATCCAGCTTTATACCCACCCCAACACCCCTCGGACCACAGCACACATACACATACTCAAAAAAAAAGGGCGCATATGAAGACATTAACCACAGCAGCAATAAGCTCAGTTAAAAACATCTGTCAGGTGGACTGGCATATCACAGAGTCAGTACATGTTCAATGAATGGGGACCATGTTTGTGAATGAGAGCCAGTGTTTTTAAGTTAAATAGATTTCAAGAATGAGAGCATTGTGATTGTATCTGAAGTATCAGGACTAGTGTAGTCTTACATTGGGACATTTAGCCACTCTTATCCAGACTGACTGGCACAACTTGCATTTCCTGCTTCCAGTCCAGTAAAAATTGCTGGATATTTACTTAATTCAGGTGAGCTTCCCTCAAGCTCAAAGACGTACCTGCTGTGCTCCACCTTCGACTCGAACCTGCAGCTCCTCAGTCACAGCTCCCCCACCTGATAAGACATGATGGTCAGAAAGACTGGAAGAAACACACCTGAACTGAAACAGGTGAAGGCTCTCAGAGGCTGCCGGTGTCTGCAGCAGCTTATTGGTGTGACTGAGAGTTTTGGGAGGATCTGCCATATTGTTGCTGTTTTTGAAAGGAGAGCGAGATATCTGTCATACATTTTTTTTTTCCAGGAAGCAACGTTGTAAACCGAAAGGCATCGCATTATATAGAAGGGTGCCTCAGCTCTGAATTGAACACGAGTTTGGGTGGGGGAAAGTTGTTTTAAAAGTTGTGATATGACGAATTTTTGCTGGTTGATGAAGTCTTCAGAAACCCCTGTGTTCTGTAGCTCTTTAGAGGCCCAACGCAGACACAACTGAGGGGCAGCCTATAGCCTAGTGGCTAAGGTTCATGACTGGGACACCTGAGGTTGGCAGTTCAAGTCCCAGTCCAGCCACAGCAAAAAAAAAAAAACACCATTGCAAAAAAAACACCCCTGAGCAAGGCCCTTAACCCCACAACTGTAAGTTGCTTTGAGCTAAATGACAGTAATGTAATGTAACTGATGTCCTGATTTAATGCAGAGCAAAGCTCAGGAAACCAAACTGGAGAGTGGCAATGTATGAGTTTGCTAAATTTGTTAGAAATGTAACGCCCCTTCATTTGCTGTATCACATCTGTAATTATGCGAAAACAAATGTCGCGCCATGTGGGAAATTTGTTTTTGAAGGTGGTCAAAAAATAGACTTATTACTCATACTTTAACTGGCATGTCAATTGTTGGACTGTAATATCATTTCCCAACCACAGGATGCAATCTGTTGCTAACAAAATCATTAGGATGAGTCAAGTGGGTTAAGAAAAGAAGTATAACACACAACAAATGATGACCAAAGAGGAGAAATGTTGTTCTCACCTTGTGTGGGCATGGGAAAAAAAGGGTCCACACTTTTCTATCCGTTTGTGACGACCATAAAACATGAAACCCTTGTGCCCCGACTCGTTTTGTCTCGTCTTACTGGTCTGGAAGGGCCTACGGGGCCCTGGAATGTGGCGGCTCGGCCAGGGGCAGGCAACCCCCGTCCTGGAGTGGAGTCTGGACACATTCCTGGGGTCTGGTCCTTCTGGGCTCTTGATCGTAGTTTGAGTGGCTGTTAGCCGAGATGCCGGAGCCTGCGTGTTCAGAGTGTGAGTGCTGAGACTCAGCCTGCGGCTGCACCCCCCGCATTCATTCAGTCTCAGTCTCACAGAATTAATAAGATTATGTTAAGGGTTAAAATTGAGAAAAAAACCAGGAATGCCAGAACTCATCATTCTAGGAATATGGTTTCCTTCAGGCCTGGAGAGAGAGATGTTTGTGTGTTTGTGTTTTGTGTGTTTGTGTGTTTGTGTGTTTTTGTGTTTTTTTGTGTGTGTGTGTGTGTGTGCTTGTGTGTGTGTTTGTGTGTTTGCCTTAAACTTTGCCTTAACTAGTTGAATGTTCTGTGCACACCAATGTGTGTTCACTGGTAGATTATAGCACCACATATTTTGCATGCAGGGACTCAACTTTTCATACTTTCTGGGTTGGAAAATGGGGAAAAATCTTTAAAAAAAAAAAAAAAAAAAAAAAACACAGATAAGTGGGCTAATTAAATAACCGAGGGCGAAGTTCGTGAGAAAGTAACTCTGTAGGGAGTGCTCTGCAGGAGAGCTGAGCCGAGAGCTGATCCAGAATCAGGGATAAAAAAAAATGATCCTGCCCTTTTGGGGGTGTCCTAGGGACAGTGATGGACTGGTAGCTGATCCAGGATCAGGGGGATTGAGCATCTCTGTCATTCATCAGAAGACGTGGGCCCAAAGACGGTAGATTACTGACTCAGAATCCAGTCCTGGAGGGCCATAGTGCCTGCTGGTTTTAGGGGTGTTTCAGCACCCATGTGATTCATTGTAAATCACTGATTGGCTGACGGCAGCTGATTGGCTGCTGATTGAAAGGGAAGTGCAGAGAACCCCCAGGGACTGGAGTTTGGCACCACTGCCATGGATTGTAAGGGCCACAGGTGAGAGCTGAGAAAGGGTGAGAGAGGAAGAGAGAGGTAAAGGGGGTGGAAGCAGCAGCATCTCTCTCTCTCTCTCTCTCTCTCTCTCTCACTCATACTCACTCACTCACACACACACATACACACACATACACACACTCGGCCCGCCTGCCTGTCACTCCTTCTCCTAGGCAGCTGTTCTATACCAGCCTGGCTGCTACGCTGCTACGCTGCTACGTCCCACGCTGCTTGCTCCCTCCCTGGCTTTTTATAACAGACTGCAGAGCCAACAGGCTGCACCTGATGACCTGCAGGAGTAAATTAGTCCCGGGGCCCCGTTTTAGGCCCCCGTTTTGGGCCCCCATTTTGGGCCCCTGTTTTGGGCCCCTGTTTTGGGCCCCTGTTTTGGGCCCCTGTTACGGGCCCCAATGGGGCACAGAGGCCTTCGCAGGTCTCAGTACATCAGTACAGCAGGGTGTTTTATTTTTAATTTATTTATTTACTATGGTTAATACTCTATGGCGTGGTATGGGTATCCCTAGTCTAGTGCTGGAGACATTTCTGGTTTTTGGTACATTTGAGGGCTTGCTTACAGGTCAGTGACTGAGTCTGAATATTCAGAGTCTGAAAAACCGTCCCTCAGCTCCAGGACTCCAGTCACCTGCATTTATTAAGCCTGGTAATTAATGAGATCATGTAGTTTGGGGGTTCATAGTTTGGGTGTTAATGAACTGATTGTCAAGTTGGTTTGTCTGAATTTTTGATTGGTTAGATGAAAGTTCACTTCAGGTTATTGGTTTTTTTTTTTTTTTTTTTTTTTGGAAAGGGAAGTAGAATATGGTCACACATGTCAAAACATGATCTATATCATGACAGTTAGCCTTATGTTGTGGTTTGCATGGTTTGGCATGACGGAACTGCAGGAGCTACAGACGGCAGCACTTAACAGAGGTATGTGTTAAGAGGCCCAGAACACGGGGACGAAAATCCCCCCTCTGAGTGGCTGTACACTATCACTGTTCCATCTTGCTAAGTGTCCGAGTTTGTTAGGGGGAGGGAGAATGGAGAAGGAAGTGCATAACTGATGTTTTTGGTGAATCTCAGCCTGTAAAGATTCACAATGGCCTCAAGGTGTAAACTTTTACTGGGTTTCATTATTTAAAAAAAGAAAAAACATTTTTTAATAAATTCATTGGATCAAATGACTGCTGTGTCAGCAGGAGAAGTAAAGCCAGGTTCTGTAACTGGAGCTCTTGCCGTGTGAATGTGTGTGTGTGTGTGTCTTTGTGTGTGTGTGTGTGTGTCTTTGTGTGTTTGTGTGTTTGTGTAAGGGGTTGGGGGGGGAGTGACGATGGGGAAAACGATCTGTAACAGTGACCTGACTGTGTTTACACTCACACTGCGCAACAAAGAGATCGTCTCTCACTCTCTCTCTGTGCGTCTGTCTCTCTCCTCCTCCCTCTCTCCCTCTTTTTGTCCTCCTCTCTCTGATCCTCCTAGCTGTACTGTAGTGAAACAGATGGATACGCAGGCTTCCTTGTTGAAGGACATGTAACATCTGAGCATGCTCTGCAGATGGCTTCGCCTTGCTGGGGGGCGGGTTAAAGGTTAACGGTGCAATGTGGGCGGGCAGGTGGGAGGTGGAGGGGGCGTGGTCAGGGGTGGGATGTGTTTTAAGTGCAGGCTGGGCATGTTCCCACCCCCTACCCATCCCGTTCTGCCCCCCATCCCAAATCTGTGTGGGTGCTCCCCAACCCACCTTTCCATTGTTACTGTGTGGCCCCTTGGCTCTGCGCCCCCTCTCTGCTGCTGGATTTGCAGATGTGGGTTTGGGTTCCACCAAGTCTGGGGCTTAAACTGCTTCTACTGTCGTGGCCACAGTGGGACACAGAGGCGGTGGAGGAGGTGCTGTCACACCTTGTGTCTTTCTGTGGTGCAGCACACACACTCCCCATTTCAGATAGCACTGCTGAGACCCAGGGGAACAAGAAGGTCTGGACACAGTGCCACGCAGGAGTCTGAAAACGTTGAATTTAGGAGCTCAGTTGGTAGAATGTAAGGACCCAGAGACGGTATAATTTATTGCAATGTAAGAGCTAAGATAGCAGAATCTAAGAAACCAGAAATGGTAAAATTGGTTGTAAGAGCTCAGATATAATGGAACAGCCCTGAGACAGAAGAATTTAGCGGAATGTAAGAGCGCAAATTATAGAATATAATGGATATAGGGGTCCAGGCGGAGTGGATATTAATGTCCTAAGGCAATGTGATCCAATGGCCCATTCTAACACATCTGCTGGAGAAGCGTTGTGAAAAGTGCCAGCTATTGACTGGCCACCTACTTCACCACATGACCCTGGGGGCCTGCAGTATGGTAGCCCTCTGGACAGGGGAATATAGTACATACTTTCTATGAGTATAGTTCAATGGAAAAGTCCCTTCATCAATTTAAGATGGATTAATCAAAAAAGAAACCTTCTGATATGACTGGTATTGCATTATAACACTTATAATTATTCAATGACCCGAAATAAAAAATAACCCTATATTTCAAACAGTTTTTTAAAGGACATTACCCTTAGGTGTCATTCCATAATATAGTAAATAGTATGTATGTGTATTTGAATGTAGCTTTCAGAATATTTGCCCCATCTTACCCTCAGGTCTTTGCAAATGAGATCACCATGAGAGTTGTGTGTTGCACAGCTGCACTCCCTTATACAGAAACTATTATCCTGAACAAAGAGCTGGAGAAAAATCGAGCATGTTGCTTAGAAAAGGTCTGATGTTTAGGTGTTCCTTTCGTTTTCAAATTTTGGGTAAACAGTGAGTGAATGACTCATTCAGATTTGTAAAAAGTAGTGCAAGGGAATACTGCAGGCTGCGTGGGTTTGGTTTGGGGGCGGTTGGGGGGGGATTCCTGTTAGGGGAGCGAGGTAAGGTCAGCGCTCAGGAGACTGTAGGAGACAGGGTTGGGTCTCGGGGTCAGACCCAGGTCAGTTTCGGGTTCGCCCTCTTGCGGTTCGGAGGTCATGGTGCGCCAGCCTAGAGCCGATTGATGCTCTTTGTCTCTGCTGCGCGGAGGGGGACTGCCGGCAGTAAGTGCTTTCATCTGCCCACGAGAGGCACAGACCTGTGCTGTACCGCGCTCTCTCTCTGTCTCTTAATTACTCTCAAGGTGACCTTGGCCCAGGGCCTGTTTGTGCTGGTGAGAAAGGGACCTTGCGCTGTCAGTGTGGGAGGGGTTAAAGGTCAATCTGCTCCCTCTCTCGCTCACGCTCTCTCTCTGCCTCTCTCTCTCTTAATTCAATTTCAGTTTAATAATGCTTTGTTGGGATGACTTCATACAAACAATGTCACCAAAGGAATTAACAATTAAACTGTTGACAGTGACCGATTAGACACATACATAATACAGTGGGATAAAATAAATACATAAAAAGCTAAACTATGCCAATGAGTGTAAATGTACAGGAAAGATATAACCGCATATTTATTGTGTGCCTTTTTCCTTTATTAAAGAATATTTGTGTAGAATGTAAGAATGTTCTCTCTCTCCATCCCGCCCCCTGCCTTGCCCTTTGTCTTTATCAGCGGTGGGTTGAGTTTCAGGAAGATTACACAAATATTATTCTCTTTCACCACCTTGTCATACTCTTCCTCCAAACATTTTTTTTGTTTGTCCATGCTTCCCCCAGTATCTCCTTATATGATGATATTTAGCCAAGAGCTGTGTGTGTGTGTGTGTGTGTTTCTGTCTGTGTGTGTGTTATTTTTTTGGGTAGGTCAAAGATTTCTTTGGAAGAAGTGGAAGGTGAATCAGAGTTTGACCCCTCTTGTGCCTGCCATAGTCTGGCCTTAGCTTTGTCACACAGGAAGTGATGTCATTGGGATTCCTATCAGAGACCCATCCTGAAACAAAAGCTAAACCTGAATCTCCACCTCACCCCGTACTCCTGCAGCAGGCAATGCCGTTTCTGACATCACTTCACTCTATAATCGCCATTATGCTCAGTTTCAAACATTTTTCCTATTTATACCGGTTGAGATTTGTACTGAAATTGAGCAGACCACAGAACATGTTGTTATATAGAGTCAAACTGTCAAAGTAAGTATACATTTGTGTATACTTGTATGTCTATATATGTGTACAAGTAGTGAATCCAGATAACAAGATGTGTTTACCGGGCACAGAAACATGGTCATCGCTGCTCAGTTCTTTTTCTTTTGAACTGAATCAAAATGGACACCCACCTCTCCAGTCCTGCTCCCCTTCTTTGTGTGACCACTTTTAGAAACGCTTTCCTCTCGCTCTCAGCGCGTGGGAGAGCGCTCAGACAGCCTGGCAGTGCAGTGGGTGGGAGACCACACTGTGAAAATAAATCTTGACTTTGACGTTTTTGTCCTTCGCTTGTTAGATTCTAATGCAGGGTTCAATGCAGGCTTTCCGTTCCTTTCCGGCTCTAAAGCACCTTTTTCGGCTGATCATCAGATCGTAATTACTTGCATCAGGTGTTTTACAGGTGGACCAGAGCAGATACCTGGCCTTATTGCCCTGATATATGGCTGTGTATGTATTTTTAATTTTCTGCTAATTTGAATGGTGGATTCATTCATTCATGTAGTCATGTATTCATTGCAATCATTGCATTCATTGACTTATTCATTTATGCATCCATGTGTTCATGTGTCTGTTCATTCATCCATCCATCCATTCACTCACTCACTTCCAATAGACCTGGCAGAGGGGCCTAAGGCACACCTGAAAAGAGTGTGGTGCTCAGCTGGGTGGCCATTTTCTGCTCTGTGCTCCATGACTGGTTTTTGTGGTGGAATTTATCCTCGGCCCCTTTACTCCACCGCCGCTCAGAGGTGACCATGGCAACTCACGGCCTAGTGCGGGCCAGTTCCAGGGACAAGACCTGTCCCTGGGCAGGTTGGAGGAGCTGCACCTCTCTGTGGTGTACCTGCACCCACCTGTGTCCAAACGTACACACACACGCGCACTGTGCGGTCAGTACTTTGCACTCATGTGTAAAAACAGGGTACCTTGTGCCACCCTGATCCTGGGGTACCAGGCATGTCCAGTCGTACGTCTCTGGGGTTCTCCCATGTGTTTAAAACCTCCTCTGCCTCACGGGACCTCTCTCTCTCTCTCTCTCTCTCTCTCTCTCTCTCTCTCTCTCTCTCTCTCTCTCTCTCTCGCTCTCTCTCTCGCTCTCTCTCGCTCTCTCTCTCTCTCTCGCTCTGTCTGTGCGCAGGATGTGGCCTTGACTTGAGTCATAATTTGCTGCTGTTCTTTTTGTCCTGCTTCCTACGTACACACATTAGGAGACTGATGGTAGCGATTCATGAGTTCTGTGTAATGACACACACACACACAAACTTGAAATGGGGGTTATGATGATGGTACTGTTTACTCATCAGAATTCTTGACTATGATTCCGTATGGTCCCCTCCTACTACCCACCCCACCTCCACAAACCAGACAACCGCATACAAAGGCTGTCTGCTGTGAGCGTGTTTTAAATCAATAAACCAATTTCATTTTTCTATGGTGTTCTTCACACCGAGACGTCCCAGGGTGCAGAAGGGTTAAAAACAAACTGCAGAATAAAATCGAACAAAACCAAGGCACAGCCCAATCAGATTACACACTGTTTACACTGAAGCAGCATTAAAAAAAAAAGACTACAATCAAAAAGAAACGCCTTCAGTCTGTTGTTTGAAAGCAGCCATTTTTGAAAAAAAAAAATTCATTTGAAGCAAGCAGGAAAGCCAGCGGCCTGCACAAAGTCACATGGCCCGATGACTGTCGTTCTGTTCACGCGGCAACGCGTGACCCGCATGGTCGCCATGGCGCACGGTTGCCACGGTGCAAGGTCATCCCGGTTAATGAATTCGGCGCCCTTCGCGATGGAGCCAGCGAGAAGCAGTGATAAATGTGCCGCTACAGCGGGTGAGTGTTCATCTTCACCGCTGTTCACCAGAGGGAACAGCAGCAGAGGAACAGCAGCAGAGGAACAGCAGCAGAGGAACAGCAGCAGAGGAACAGTAGCAGAGGAACAGCAGTGCTAGCTCTGTTTATGTCCACATTCCTATTGTGGAGGAGGGGTGTGGCTCAGGTGGTTGTAGTGGCAGATTCTGTGAGGTGGTTAGCGTTTTGATAGCGTATGTCTCCCTCAGAACTTACCACACAGTTGCATGAAATTATGGCTTTATTTTTGATTATCAGTAAGTACACACGTTAATACTTGTAATGATTTCCTAATGTTCATGTAGCATGTAGCAACTTATTTTTTTCTCTGAAGTGTGTGTGCCTACTCTTGGAGCATACTTGGAGGTTCCTCATGTTTTTTTGGCTTGTTCTTTTTTTTTTTTTTTTTTTTTTTTTTATTGTACATTCCCCTCCCCGTTGGATCAGTGTTGGCATCCTCGTTGTTTGTTGTCATAGATGTGGTTGTGTTTTAGTGACTGACCCCAGGATATCATACATCCTGCAGTCAGAGACTGATGCTTTCAGGAAGCGCTTCTCTCTCTGTCCTCAGAGGACCGCATCCCCCCATCGCCTCAGCTCTCCCCAAACGAACCTCAGAACCGTCAGCTCTTACTCATGGCACCCCAAAGGCGAGAGAATGTCGCCTCCTCCCCCTTCCCCCCTCCTCAGCGTTGGCAGGACACCCTGTGCTGAATCAGAGGGGGTGTTTTGGGGGCAGGGGGCCATGCTGAGGGTGGCTGGCGGGGCGATCTGCGGTTAATTAGGAAAACGGTATAATGGTTTGGGAACTGGTCTTGTGGACTGAGCAGTTCCAAGTTATGGCCCTGCTGGAGTATCCTTGAGGAAGATAGCACACACACACACACACACACACACACATAGGCACACACTGTGAGATTGCATCAGAAGACATACAGTCTTAACAGAAGGCCAGGTTGCAGTGTTTTAAATTTAGCTCCACGATGAACAGGAGTGATTCATCACGGCTGGTTTCCCAGCATCCCTGGACCGCAAAGGGGCGTCGGCAGCACCTGTCTGAAGCCAGCGGAGGGGGTCCGTAACCGCCCCGCATGCTGGCCTGGGGAGCGTAACCATTTACTGTGTGCATATTCCACATACATTATGCTGTAGTTATCTCATGTTTAAAAATAACAGCCTGGGCAATGATCTGCTATGCTCAGTGGCTCCATTTCTGTCAGTGTAACAATGCTAATACCAGAGTGTGTTTGTATATATATATATACACACAATGTAATAGTGTCATATAATATTAGTATATGCACAATACAATATAATGTAATATTAAATATACACATACTTTGTTATGATGTATATGTATTGCACACACACATGCATAATGATAAAAGATGATATCGTTGTCATCGTGTTGTGATAATTTCTCTTGTCATAGGCTCAGTGTTGCTGCGGTGTCTCCAGGCCTTTGCTGAGATGTGAACTCTGGCCTTCAGTAATGACTGATGACGCTCTGATCCAGTAATGAGATTTACCTGGATGAGCATCTGACTGCGCTATGCTGGGTCAGTCTGGCTCACCTGAGCGCCGGCTGGGGTTGCTGACCTGGCTCCCTGGTTAAGAGGCATTCACTAGATCAGTGATTTGTTAATAATAAGTTGCATTTTCTGTAGTGTTTACAGTCCTCTGGAGGCGGTGTGGAATATCCTGTCTCCAAATGGCATGGGAGGCTTATCTCATGTAGCATGAAAAATGATATATCGTTGTGAACTTTCACAAATGTAAGGCATGGTTGCCGGGGGATGTTTGTCGAACGAAAGACAGGTTTGAGACATTTAAAGGCTTAGACTGGCAGCCTTATCCAGAGTACTCGGAACTCTTACCGTTTTTCCCATCATCCTGTTTGTACACGTAGCTGTTCAATGGACAGCCTATAGCCTAGTGGCTAAGGTACATGACTGGGACCCCTGAGGTTGGCGGTTCAAGTCCCAGTCCAAGAACACCATTGCTGTTGGGCCCTTGAGCAAGGCCCTTAACCCCACATTGCTCTCAGGGGAGATTGGCCCTTGATTAGTCTAATCAACTGTAAGTCGCTTTGGATAAAAGCGTCAGCTAAATGACTGTAATGTAATGGAGCAGCTGAGGTGACATTCCAGCTAAAGGGTGCCACTGCTGTGTCTCATGAAGGATTTGAGCTGGCAACCTCCTGTCAGTCTGACTTCACTGTGAGGACAATGCATGAGTGTTAAGAGCAGGGATGTAGAACTCCAGGCTGAAGAGTCTGTACGTTTTCATGCTTTACTTTCTAGCAGCAACGAATTCATGCAGACAACTTAGCCTAGGACAGTCCAAAGAGAGTTGTGTCCGTTTCTGGATTTCAAACTTCTGCTCCTAATTATTTCACCAGCCCAGTTAATTATGTGATCTGAAAGTTTAGCTACATTCCTCGATGAGCTCATGAGTGAAATTAATCAAAGCTGAGGGCCCATGTCCACACATAAAATGCTTTACTTTGGTCTGATTTAAAAGGGACACATGCGGCTAATTAGCTGATTGAGGCTGGGAAACTGGTAGACAAAATCAGAGTATTCATCAGTGTTCCAGGAATAGAGTTGCCCTTCCCACGATTCAGCCAATCAGTGACTGAAGTAAGCGCTTAATGAAATGCACCAATAATCAGCAGTGGACTGGACACTGTGGACTGGAGTTAAACCTGCAAACACTGCGGCCCTCCAGGACTGGAGTTAAACCTGCAGACACTGCAGCCCTCCAGGACTGGAGTTAAACCTGCAGACACTGCGGCCCTCCAGGACTGGAGTTAAACCTGCAGACACTGCGGCCCTCCAGGACTGGAGTTAAACCTGCAGACACTGCGGCCCTCCAGGACTGGAGTTAAACCTGCAGACACTGCGGCCCTCCAGGACTGGAGTTAAACCTGCAGACACTGTGGCCCTCCAGGACGTTGTGGCCCTCTAGAACTGACCCTTGCTCTACACCACTCGCTCAGGTTGATGTCTCAGTCAGGTGACTCAGTTGCGGGCAGGTGCAGGTACAGGTGTCCTGTACAGGTAGGCAGTTTTTCCTCCCTGCAGGTGTAAGTGTGTGCGCGCCGCTGAAAGGGTGATCTGTTCCGCTAAAACTGCAGAGTCATGGTGAGTCTGAGAGTCATGGCCCTCTGCTGCCAGGAGAAGCTGGGCAGGCCAGGACAGAACCCGAGCTGTGTGTGTGTGTGTGTGTGTGTGTGTGTGTGTGTGTGTGAGAGAGAGTGCTTGTGTGTGTGTGTGTGTGTGTGTGTGTGTGTGTGTGTGTGTGTGTGTGTGTGTGTGTGAGTGAGAGAGAGTGTTAGAGTGTCTGTGTATGTGTTTCTGTGTCTATGTTGGTGAGTAGAAGATAAAGACTGTGTGAGTCAGTATTTCTGTGAGTGAGTGATTGAGAGAGACACTGTGTGATTGTGTCTGTCTGGGTGAGTAAGCATGTGTGTGAGTGTGAGTGTGAGTGAGTGTGGTGTTTGTGTCTCCATGTGCACTTGCTCTTTCAGGGTTTGCCCAGGCTTTTCACTGGATGTTACTAAGCCATTGTGACATCACCACATTCCGGCCAGCATATGCACCGGTGAACCCACAAGCCCCTCCCCCTCATGTGTGTCATATGTTTATGTGTTCTGTCCCTCCTTTCTTGGAAACTGCTTGCATAAACTGTTTTATCACGCTACCCGGCCATTAGCGAGCTGGGATAGACTGTGACCGTCCAGATAATGGGAATGAATGGCGCTGGAGCAAGTGCCAAATCAGGTTACCGGCAGCTCGGTGTGTTTGCGTTGGTGATGGGAGGGACGGTATGTGACGTGCGGGGTCGGACGACGGTGGCTCCGGTCACCGTGGAGACCCAGAAGTGAGCCGGCTGTCGTCGGGGGAGACTGTAGAGGGCAGCTCCTGTCTGCCGTCATCAGCGGTGCCATCAGCCAGGCAAACCGGACTTTACTGATGGGGGGGGGTTGGGAGTGAGAGAAAGGGAGGAGTGAAAGGGAGAGACTGGTGTGTGCTGGGGGAGTCATGTTGCAGCCAATGGGAGAGAGAGATAGAAAGAGGGAGGGAGAGAGAGAGAGAGAGAGGGAGAGAGGCAGCAGGAGAAGGAGTGACAGGGTGGCAGTTGTGTAAGTCAGAAAAGTTTATGAAGTGAGGCCCTTAGAACGAGCGAGCTGACTCTGCCCTTCCTCTGACAGGATCAGAGAAAAGGTTTGATAAGCAGCGATATCGTTTGCACTCGCGTCACACGGGGCAGGGACGCCCCCCCCCCCCTTCCTAGGACAACTCAATCGCAGAGGGCAAAAGAGCGCAAGAACTCTCAAGACATAGTGCTGTGCTTTTCTGCTGGGTTCTGCCGTGCAACTGATTGATGTGGCTTGAAAGCGGCGGCCATTCTGGCTCTGGTTTTCAAGGCCCACCTCAGCCAGCCGTGTATTCTGATTTTTACTCCCAAGAAGTACTCATGAAACGGATGCAGAAAGCGGTGACATCATGGCTTTGTCGGCCGCTGGTTTCAGTTCTGCTGTCAGTAGCCCTTCCTGTTGTGACCTCATAGTGGCCCACCTCACTTCCTGTTCCAGCAAATGTCCTGACCTCACCTCCATATTGTTGCTGATAGAGAGATCATTTATTACCAAGTATATGTGATGTTGTGGGTGAACTAAAGGATGGGCGTAGAATCGCAGACAATACACAGATTGCACACTATTCAGCCACATTAGCATCCCAACATCTCACTTTTTATTCATAGTTTTATCCCTACTTCCTATTGTTAAGCCTCGTTGATGTTACTTTTTAAGGATTTCCATGTGAAAATTTGTGGCAAAATGAAAATTCAGTTTGAGCTGATAATGATCTTTCACCTGGATTTTATCCACGTTTTTCCTGAAACGAAAAATGTTCACAGTTTGTATGACGTCAGTCATTATTATGTTTTCAGAAAAAACAAGCATAACCGTCCACTCTGTTATAATCACAGTAATGTGATCGTTTTTGAGCTGATTGTTACTTATTTGACATATTTTGATTCAGAATTTGAGATGCATGTTTTATGGAGGGGCGGATTGTGGGTCTGGTTTTGGGATGTTGCTTGGTAACCCCGTGTTATGGGGTTAAGATCTCAGGGAACACTCTGCTTTTGTACCCTAGAGCAGAGCACTTATGCTGAATTAGCTATATAAATTACTACCATGTCAAATACAAGCTGTGAGGATAAAGGTCGTCCCCTTAGGAAATACAGAAATACACTGGCAATTCCTTAGGCTTTGTGTGTGTGTGCATGTGTGTGTGTGTGTCTGTATGTTTATCTATGTGTTTTGTGTGTGATTGTAAATATGTGATGTGGATATATGTATATATGTTTGTGAGTCAGCTGTGTGTGTGTGTGTGTGTGTGTATGCACGACTGGACTTGTTGTGACCCGCTCATGTCACAGGGCGTTTAAGAGTTTTAGGAGTCGCTGTGGTTGCTGCCATGGTTACGGCGGCTGGCTTTGGCGTTGGCAGGGCACGGAGGCGCTGCGTCACGGCACAGCCTCGGCCAAACGGAGCCGGCACGCGCCGTAAACATCGGGCAGGACGCTGATGTCACATGGTCACTTCTGCCCAAAACAACTTGGAAACGACTGTGCAGCCCTGGAGTGACCAGGGCAGACATGTTTGCTGGAAGACCAGCCTTCCTCAGCCTTTCCAAAACAAAGAGGGCAAAAGGAGAGAAATTCCCTCAACAATGTAGCTGCAGAGTTGTTCATATTTTTTCCTCAACATTAATGCAAATTGTGTTTTGAAGATATATATATATTTTATTGTAACTGCGCTATGTTGAGTTTAATAAAAAAAATAAATTACTGGGTGATGGAACTTCCTCCATCCTCCTGTTTCCTGTAACCACTGCTGGACGACCAGATTATGAGCACAGTGGACAGGACACTGTAGAATACCTGAGGAAAGTTAGGGGAACGTTAGGAGGACGTTGGAGGGATGATAGGGTGACTTTTGGGTGACAATAGTGGAAGTTAAGGAGAATTTTGTTTAGGTAATTTGGTTGGTTGTTGTACGCCGATTTGACCCAGTCAGTTTTTGCTTTGGTAGGTGTATCCTGTTTCTTAGTAGGTGTGTTCAGAAGAAGCACACAGACACACACTGATGCCGGTGGTGAGGCAGGGGACTTTGGATGGGGTCTTTCAGGTCTACCAGTACGGAGCACATCCATAAGGCTATTTATACACCTATAGAGCTACCCTCAGGGGCCTTTGCATCCAGCCAGATGTACCGTGTGAGCTGTTCTGTGAGACCGCATTCTTCCCCATGGTGCTGAGAAGATACCACAGACTTGTTTGGACTGTGGAGTTCTCCTGGACTGGTCGCGCTGTGCCTGCGCACCTGCGCTCGCACTGAACCCAGCAGTGACAGCGGTGTCGGGTCGTTACATCCTGCAGAGAGTGTGTTGTTGCAGTTTGATATTGATTGTTGCACACAGTGGAGTGGTACGTGATTGTGACACAGGTATGGCAGCAGTGTAGTGTAGTGGTTAGGGAGCTGAGCTCGTAACTCAGACGTCTGCATGCCATTTCTGATGTAGGGCACTTCCACAGTACCCTTGAGGAAGGTAGTCCACTTAAGTGCTCATATCCTTCACTGCTTCATTCAATATGCAGTTTATAAGTGAATAGCGTGTATGGATGTAAACTAATGTAGTAATCGCCTCAGAATTAATTGCATGTTATTTCCTCTTGTTCGGCTTTGTGATATTGATTAAGGAGCTGGACTCTGGAATGCTTAAGTCTGACACGATTCAATGAATATCTCTGACGGAGGATTGCTGTCCTTAAGCTTCATTTCTTCACCTCTGTTAGAGTTTTTCTTTTGAGGAGTGTGGTGAGTTTGCATCTTTTGATCCTAGTCTGGAACCTCCTGTATATCCATAATGAGCTCTGCATCACCTCAACACCTCACTGCCATCAATGCCCTCCACTAACTGAGCTCTTTAGGAAAAACATCTTCGAGGAACTCCAAAGCCCGGATGGTTAGTCCTTTTCATTCTGTGTATTTATTATATTACTAGATTAAACAAAAAATTTATAAAAAGGTTATAGTTTTTTTTTTTAAAAAAACTGTTTTTGGTGAACAATGGCTTCCATTCATCCAGTGGGCTCTTTGAAATTAGGCTGCGCAGAAACATTCGGCCTGACCGTGCAGCTGGCCAGTAGAGTTTGAGAATGAAGGCGTATCGAGGGGCCTACAAACCACACTGCTAATGGTCTGTCTCTCAGGTGCTGGTGAAAGTAATCCTAAACGTATTTAAACCAATATAATCTCACCTCTGATGTTAACCAGTAAAATGAATGAATTGTCATGTGTCATGCATAGCTTTGAAACACTATACCTGACTAACCACTGAGCGTTGGTGGTGCTAGCAGTTGTATACTCACTATTGAAAAGCTCTGTGTAATTTTCCCTGAATTTTTAATTAAACTCATCTTAAAGTAGTTAAACCCTGTTATCTTTCTCAGTGATAACCCCTGGAGAACCTTCCTCCAGTCGCTTTTCAAATGTAGTCTGTGTTGGCTCTAGAAACAGCTACATACAACATGCATAGCAATCAAAATAGCCCCGCTGTGCTCTAGTCAGGGTTACGTAGAGCATCCCTTTAAATTAACATTTCCCAGGCAACCATGCAGCTCATACTTTGAACTTACCACAGGTGGCGCTGTTGAGCTCACCAGAGTGGCATGTTGTGGGAGTGGTCCTGTTTTCACCATGTTTCTCCATTTAGCGTGCGTGCGTGCGTGCGTGCGTGAGTGTGTGTGAGAGACACACTAGCTTACCAATTTGTCTACCTTAATTGGTTAATTAGCTGTACACACCAATTCTGATTCACTTGTTGATTAGAAACTGAAAATGTTTCATACAGGAAATGCAAGCATCGTTGAAAATGCCAGATCACATAAACAATCAGACTATTTAAATATTTAAGAGCAGAAATGATTATGAAATCCAGAAACCGATACGGCTCCCCCTTCCCACAAAAGGGTCATAGGTGAAAGTGTTCTGAACATTGTCACAGTCGCTGGATTTTTCTTGACATGTGGAGAGCCTAAATCTGTGTGAAAGTATGTACGACATATTGATGAATGGGTGTGGAGACGTGAGAGAGGCTCCACTCCGTGTAAAGACGTGTCGGGCGGGATTTCAAAAGCCTTGTGCCTGCGGGCCGGTGTACGCATCCTGTGCTCACGCTGTCAGACAGCATGTTTCATGGCTGCTGCCGCTGTAATGTGTGGAGGCGCGGAAACTAGCCCGTGCACTAGCATGTAGAGAGCGCAAACATGCAAATAACCAGTGTTTGCATCTCAGTCGATGAACAGATCAGCTCGGAGTCCTGCAGTTCAGAATTGTACTGATTGTGGTAGTGTGTGTGCGCCTGTAGGTGTGTCTGTGTGATTTTGTATGTGGACATTCATGCATGGGGGTATGATTCTTGTGTTTAAAAACAAAAACCTGTGTGTGTGTGTGTGTGTGTGTGTGTGTGTGTGTGTGTGTGTGTGTGTGTGTGTGTGTGTGTGTGTGTGTGTGTGTTTTATATAATAAATTAAATTTCTGAGGGTGGATTTGATTGGCTTTGGTAGTTTACGGCTTCACAAACCTGCTCCGTTCACTAGCAAAGCACATCTCATAGGCCTTAGGGCAGAGTTATAACCACACTAGAGGGAGACACCATTCAGGCTCATGGTTATGATGTCATAATTGCACCGGAACCTCAGCGGCTGTAACAGCTGCATGCAGGTAACGACCCAGGAGGGTGTCAAGCCCGACGCCAGACCGTGGGTATTCCGGAATGTGTGTTGAAATAAACTCCTCCAACCACCCCACTCCAAAAAAAAAAAATCCATCTCCCAACCATCGCCCCCCCTCCACGCCCTCAGGCACTGAGTAACTCTCTCAAAGTTCCCAGCTGTTGGGGTGGGGAGGAATTGGTCATGTGACCCCCCCCAGCTCGGGCCCATTTGGTGCAGTAGGAAAGATGGAGGGTTGGGGGAGGAGGGGCAGTAGTGAGTAGTGGTGGGAAGTCTGGTTCAGAACTATGGTGTTAGTGTCGGGGTGTGGGGGTTATAACAGCTGTTCCTGTGTAGGAGTGCAGGGCCGCGGGTGCACAGGGGTGAGTCATATATCTTTGGCTGTATCACAGTGTCTGTGTTTCTCCATCTCCTTCAGACTCCTTCCCTCTCTCCCCCTCTCCCTCTCTCTCTCTCTCTGTGTTTGCTTTCTCTGTCCAGCAGCTCTGTACTTACCTGCTGAGTACCAGCACTGAGCATATCAGCTATTACCATGCCCGGGAAACGGCGGCTTAGGT
>CM040741.1:66717546-66720046 GCA_022829145.1 Albula goreensis
AACAATATCCACACAGTCAATTACATTCACGCTTTAGTTATCACACACTCTTATCCTGAGGCACTTACAGAGTTCACATCTGTATACACACTCCATTTATATCCAGGTCAAGCACCTTGCTCCAAGGGACAAGGTACCTACAATGGCAGTGCCTGGGAATTGAACTGGCAACCTCTCAGTTATGAGCCCACCTACCTAGAACACTGTACATGAACTAAAGCAATAATACTGCTTGTAGTAATGAATAATAATAGGGGCCTGGGATCATTCATTAAATAAAACAAAACTAACCATAGAAATATGAACTGACTTGTCTTTTTGTGTCTACTGTTTAATGTACTGTTATTATTTACTCATTACTACCATGTTGCATCGTTAATAATATTTATTATTGTTATGTTACACTGTTTTAGGAAGCTGGCAAATGAAGCACTTCACTGTACAGGTGCACACCCTGTCACTGTACATTTGATTACTTTGACTGAGTGACTGATGGATTGACTGACTGACTAATTGACTAATTGACTGATTGGTATCTCTTTTTCCCAGGCTGCCTGCCAGGTTGAGGAGATTTGGGGCCTCCTGCTGACGCCCAAACCCCTCCGATGAACCCCCTCAACTCCATGAAACCTGCCCTGCCTCCAACGCCACACAGGTGAGTGTCCTCGCTGCCACCCATAAGCCACATTTATAATTTATTTCATCTTTGATTTAAAAAAGATGCACCCTCCTCCACACACACACACACACACACACACACACACATGCACACACACACGCACACACATGCACACACACACACACACACACACACACACACACACACACACACACACACACACACACATTGCATTAAGTAAGTCAGGGTGTCTTTTTGGCAGCTCTTATGTGCCTGGGGCTCACTGTTCCCATCTGCTCTCCTCTGACCCCTCCCACAATATAATCCTGGCCAATCAGAGTGATTCTGAAACACATCTGTAGGGGATGCAGTGTGATGCGGTTTAGGTGGTTTGCTGTCTCTTTCCTGACCAACACATTCTCGCGGCCTCCTTCCGTTTTCATCTCGCATTACAGGAATTTACCAGATGCTCTTATCCACTGCAACAGACAGTACAGTAGACAAGTAGACTGGGGCTGAAGTGTAAAAAATACCCTAGTGGAGGGAGGTGCAGTCCCAGAGGACAGAGATGTGAAAACATAGGGTTCAGTGGGAAGCTGTTCATTAACCCTTCAAACAAATTAAATAATTAAATAACAAATCAATACAAATCAATACACACTGTGGCAACCCTAAAACAAAACCACAATATGGTAACAGTCAAGTACAAATACAATTTTATGCCCTGTAAAACATTCCCCCATTGAGAGAAATCTGCTCAGCTTCTCGGAAAGAGGCCGATCGCAGCTTGTGCGTGTGGCTTCTTATCTCTGTGCTTCCCAAGGCCCTTAAAGAGAGCACTTCAGAGCACAGTCCTCAGCAGGAGCCGGGGGAGGGCAACTGTGGCTGAGGTAAAAATAGAAAGGGAAAAAAAAACACACATTCGAAAAGAAACCGAAAACAAGTGTAGGAGTGCGCAAGGGATCCACTTTCATGCATGTGAAAAAACATGCGCTCTCACGCCACTGACAGAAGAAACTGCAAGCGTAGAAGCTGCACTATGTGTTCCACTGTAAACTCTGATCCCCTCCCCCTTATTTTATTTATTAATTTATTAAAAACAATTGGCATGTTCATTTTCTTCAGTGATTGGCTGACACCTGGAACCTGCTGACTGTTGGCATGTGTGATTGGCCAAGCTGACCTGTGTTGTGTGTGCTGATTGGCTGGGGATGGGGTGGGGATCTGGCTCGGGGGCAGAGCAACGGTTTCCTGTTTGCAGAGCAGGCCGGATGTCTGGTGGTTTGAGGAAAGGAAGCTTAGAGAAACCTCAGTCACCGTGGAGTCCTTGAGCTCAACCGTGCTCTTAGGTTCGACTGAGTTCAGCCCCAAACCAGCAACCACCCACCCCAACACCACACACAAAGCCTAACCACCCCCGACTTCATGTGTGCTGTGTAGTGCGTCTGTGTGTTTGAGTGTGTGTAGTGTCTGTGTTGCATGTTTTGTGTGTGTGTGTGTGTGTGTGTGTATATATGTGTGTTCTCTGTGTTGATAGTGTTTTGAGTGTGTGTAATGCCTTGTGTTTGTGTGTGCATGTGCGTGTATTTAGCATATGAGTGTGTGTTTTTTTGTGTGTGCATTTGGTGTATGAGTGTGTTTGTGTGTGTGTGTGTGTGTGTGTGTTGTGTGTGTGCATTTGGTGTATGAGTGTGTGTGTGTGTGTGTGTGTGTGTGTGTGTGTGTGTGTGTGTGTGTGTGTGTGTGTGTGTGCGTGCATTTGTGTGTGTGTGTGTGTGTGTGTGTGTGTGTGTGTGTGTGCAGTGGGGGCAGTGACAGAGTGGTTTGCTGTCATCTCTGCGTCATTTCGTTTCAGCTGCTGCTTTTGTGCACCATAAACAC
>CM040741.1:66725046-66815046 GCA_022829145.1 Albula goreensis
ATATTAATACATCAAACACATTGATTTATTAGTGTTCAAAGAAGAGAAAGGGTAGAATAGTTATTTGTAATAATTTTGAGGGAAAGAAAACCCAGACTCATAAAAAAATATGAGGGTAGTATTTAAGACCATGTGGAGATGCACTGTGCCATAGTAAGATGACGAGCCTATCATTGTATGAAAATGTGCTGTACTTATAAAGTTATTGTTTGTTTATTGGGATTAGATGAACAGAGGTAATATCCAGTCAAGCTGAGGTTTGTTTTCTCATTTTTGTGGCTCCTATTCAATCCACAGCCAATTTAAACCTTTGAAAGGTGTGCGGACACCAGTCAGTAGCATAAATTGAGCATTTAAGTGCTGGAGCACAACAAAAGCCAGCATGCAAATTAGCTGTCTGGGTCTGGGAGTCTTACAGAGGCTGACAGCCTGGAGGCTTTCATAGGGACCTGCAGCTGAGCAGGCAGGACGCCCCCTCCTGGCCAGAGAGAGAATAGGCAGCAGCCAGGGCTGTATGCTGGCCTAGGTCTGAGGACAGGGAAATGGATTTAAATGAAGGAAAAGGCACTCATGGATCCATGTATCTTTGTGCGCACACACACACACACACACACACAGGTTTTTCAGCAGCACAAGTGAGCCAGTCAGTGAATTATTTGCGGCCGGTGGTTGGGTTTTTCTTTTCCGGCTCATAGTGGCATCCAGCCCTTTCTCCACCAAGTCTCTGAGCTTGTTTCCAGCTATTGTTACAGCAAAGGGGTGTGTGTGTGTATGTGTGTGTGTATGTGTGTGTGTGTGTGTGTGTGTGTGTGTGTGTGTGTGTGTGTGTGTGTGTGTGTGTGTGTGTGTGTGTGCATGTGTGCATGCATGCTTTGTGTGCGTTTGTGTGTGTCTGTGTGCATGCATGCTTTGTGTGTGTGTGTGTGTGTGTGTCTGTCTGTGTCTGCATGCATGCTTATGTGTGTGTTTGTGTTCATGCTTTGTGTGTGTGTGTCTGTGTCTGAATGCATGCTTTGTGTGTGTGTGTGTGTGTGTGTGTGTGTGTGTGTGGGTGTGGTTGTGCATGTGAGTGTAAGTGTGGGTGTGCGTTGTATTGTGACTCATCACTTTCTGTCTGTTTTTCAGATGGGCGGAGCTTCCTCCTACAACAGCCAGTTCCTCCCCCCGTCGGGCCCGCGGATGGCCCCCGGCGGAATGGTCCCCTCGCGGGGCCCATCTATGGGGCCCATGTACAGCACCCAGGGCCAGCGGATGCCCCAGCATCAGGGCTACCCTGGGGGCCAGCAAGGGCCCCCGCGGTCTCAGCAAGGGCTGAAGAGGCCCTACAATGCAGAGGTGAGACCCAGGGGGGTATTCAGGGTTAGCTTTCATTAGCAAATGTTGGCTACGGTATTACACTTTTCACACCAGATGTGAGACATTTCATGAGCAGAAACGTTTTTTTTTGTAGTGTTAGCTGAGGGATCTAGATTTGGCATAGGATGTTCTGTCTGGATTTGCAAAGGAGATCCCCCTCGAGCAGAGAAATGTAAACTCGGGCAAAATGTGTCTCTCAAAGTGTGGGAAAACCAGGCCTCTCAAAGTAGAGGTAATAAAATATGTTGGTGCGGGATTGATGTTGAGGAAAACATGCCTCCAGTCTCTGTCAAATGCCCAGACATCTGGAGACACCGTGTCCCCACTGTTTGCACACAGCACTTCACTGTAATGATGGAGTGAGGTCACCCTGTACCAAAGATGGGACAGTTAAGACAGGCCAATGATTGACAGCTCAGTGTGGCTCCGCCCTGTCGGGGTACCGGAAACCTAATTTCAACCACCTCTTTTTTACTGTAACAGCGGTAGTTGTCATGAAGTCACATCTCTGTGCAATATTGTCATTCTGTAGGTCACATCACTGAAGGAATTGTGGGAATTGCACAAAACTGCCTGTGACAGCTTATTCATATAAAATACACAGAGTCCCACACATAAAATGTATACCAAATACATGTCATATGAATCATATAGGAAAAACATATCACATATATTACATTGTAAAAGACCTGACTTTCCCCTAAGGAATTGACTGCAGTGTAAATATTTGTGTTGGAATATCAATAGGGGAGTTAGCTGCAGGATCTTGCCCATGGGTGATCCCGTTTGAGCGCAAGTACCAAGACTTTTAATAATCAGAATCTTACCAGCATAAATACTAACGCCATAAATATTTATCAGCAGAGTTATTACCCTGGGGTGCCCTCGAGCCTCGTTTCGCAGCAAACTGTAGCACTGAGACTGCATATTTATTATTGAAATGGCGGCGGGGGCAGCAGTCTCGCATTATTGGCTATTAGGGGAAATGGGCCTGTGACTCAGGGGTTGCAGGTTTGAATCTCGCCCGTGCCCTTGAGCAGGGCACTTAACCTCAATTGCTTCAAGTAAATACCCAGCCATATAAATGGATTACGTTTAAGGGCGTAAAAGCAGACACCCTTGTTCAGGATGACTTGCACAGAGTTCATACGCACCGTCCGTTTATGCAGCAGGATATTCACTGAAGTAGTCTGTGTTGAGTACCTCGTGCTCATGGGTACACAAACAGCAGGGAATACAGCCTGGGGTATCTGAGTTATTAGGCCATGTCCCATACCTATTATACTACATATCCATGTGTAAAACTACACTGGATTGTATGGAAAAAAGCAAGCTGTGGAAATTGCTGTGTGATAAAGTTCTGTATGTAACATAATCAAATTTCACTGCTTGGAGCATCTTGGGTGAAAATGGCTGTGCTTCTCCTGAGAATCAAACCCGCAACTCTCCAGTCACAAGCACACCCAATCTTGTCACAGGTGCAGAGGAGAAAAATACTATCAATTTAAATCACAGTCTTTTATACTTTTAGAGGTAATTTAAGAGACAAATAAATATGGCTACTGAGGAATACACAGTGAGGTCCAAAAGTGGCTCCTCTGTTTAAAAGTTCACACCCCATCAAACATTGGGAGAACTTAAAGGACTAGAATGTTTTGGACACATAAAGACCATGGGATAACATGTATCATAAGGTTTTGCACAAACTTGTGGAGTCCATGCCAGGGGACTCCAAGCAAAAGGGGAACAAACTGAAAACATTCTGAAATTAATTTTTAATTTTTTTTTTTTTTTAAATTTAACTTTTCACTGAAATCTTTAATACAGTATGTTATGAAAAATGTTGTGTTAAATTATAAAAGAAGGCAAAATAGAAGCTCTTCCACAAGTGGTCTCAGACTTTTGCACCCCACTTTATATTAATATATTGGTGTATGTGGTTGTAATATGAGTTGTTGACTGCTATCAGTTCTCTCCTCTCACATCATAAATAAGTCATGTGACTTAACTGTTAATGTGCTATATGTCCCCCCCCTTCCCCAGGGCTTCCCTGGACAGCAGTACAGCCCTCAGATGGGGAACGCTGGCCCCTATCCCGGCCCCCCCATGCAGTACCACGGCCC
The DNA here is from genome assembly GCA_022829145.1 of Albula goreensis. Lineage (NCBI taxonomy): Eukaryota > Metazoa > Chordata > Actinopteri > Albuliformes > Albulidae > Albula > Albula goreensis. The sequence goes on from CM040741.1 coordinate 66,728,526, forward strand.
CGGACCCCAGCGATCGGCCCCCTCGCCCTCCTACCCAGCCCACAGGATGCCCCTCCAGCAGGGCAACATGGGCCAGTACCCCCCCAGACCCACAAACATGGGGCAGTACTACAAGGTAAGGGGCATTTATCATGCTCTCTCAAACTTCTCTGCTTTGGGAGGACAATATAGTCATCTCCCGAACCAGCGTGCCATTTTGAAATGACAAAACTACTGGCGCAGTAGTATTGTGGGGGGGCGGGGTAGACAACATCTTGTTTAATTGATGCATTATTTATTTTTTGTGATATTAGTGTCAGAGAAAATCTTTTTTACAGAGGTTTGGAATTTAACCATTGTAGCCACGTGGCTGCTGCTACCTGAGTAAACTGATGCCTCATAGTTTTGAAATAAACAAGGCATTATTTGTCTAAGGTAATACAGTCATTTTGATCGTTAAAATGGCGCCAGTAGTCTTATGTTTAAAGGTATGAATTTCTTTAGCAGTAAGATGAATTACAATCCCATGTGGTTTATTTGTGCTGGTGGATTTTCCGCCATACTTCAAAGGACCAAATCATCTCCAGGCGTTTCTGTTTTTCGAGAGAAAAAAATATTCTCTGTAGTCCCTTAATTTTAACAAAAGACGGCTTCAAATTGCAGTTTTCGCTTTCCTTTAAAGATGAACTGAAATCCTCATATGGTCTGTCACGGAGGGATTATCAATAAAAGTTTCGCACGGACCTGCTGAGTGTCCATGTTTTCCCTGGGAACAGAGCTGGTTTGAAATATCTCCAAACTACGAGTGGACCTCTGGCTCGGTCCCAGGTCAAGGCGGGGCCTTGAGGTCCAGGCCTTTGGTGAGACAGCGCTCTCACTGACCGTAGCAATGATGTAACCCTTGGCTTTGTGTTTGTGTCAGACGGAGCAATTCAACGGCCAGGGAGGCAACCTCACTGGAATGCCACCAGGGGGCGCCGGAGGAGGGGGAGGCTACAACACATTCAACCAGGCCGCAGTCAACGGGGTGAGGGTGTGTGTCTCTGTACATGCGTCTTTAGCGTATGTGTGTGTGTATGTGTGAGAAGGAAAGACATTTTTTTGGTTGAAGTGAAAATCAGTGTTTGCACAAGGCATACTTCCCTCCGCTATGTTTGGTCCATGTGTGAAACCGTAGACTCAACAATGGAAAGAGTCCGCAGTGAAAGAGAGTGAAGACAGCTAAACAACCCATTCTGTGGTGTGTGGTTTGGTACTGGATCTAAAATCTTTCTCTCTCTTTCTCCCTCTCTCCCTCTCTCTCCCTCCTCCTTGTTTCTCTTCTCTCCCTCCCTCTTTCCATCCCTGTCTCTCCCGATCTTTCTCTCTTCATCCCTTTCTCTCTCCTCTCTCTCCCCTCTCACCCTCCTCCTTTCTCTCTCTCTCTCTCTCTCTCAGCCTGGGCGGGGGATGTCGGGGTACCCCAGCTCCCCTCTCCCGGGGAACCCCACCCCACCCATGACCCCCGGCAGCACCATGCCACCCTACATGTCCCCCGGACAGGATGTCAAGTCCCCCTTCCTTCCAGACGTCAAGCCCAACATCAACTCCCTGCCGCCCCCTACTGGTAAAGCTCACAGTGACACTGACTCACTCCTGGTGCTCAGAATCTGGGGCAGAGCTCCTGCATGTCCTCAGGCAGGGGCTTTTAAATAGACCACTCAAGTTAAAATTAACTTCGGTTCAGAGGTACCTGTTTTTTCAGGGCAGCTGGGGGGAGTTTGTCCATTTTTAGACTGACTTTTTCACTGCGCCCCACAGTCTGGTATTGTAATCCCGAAGCAGCCGGGCCAGACTGTGACTGGCCCAGAATAAAACTCGTAATCGAGGGTACTGTCTGCCAGTCATTATGTCACAGTGAGCCCTGCGCCTGCTCCTCCACCACAGCTATGAGACCAGCCCTCCATTATGATCAAGCATGGGTAGAAAAAATTATATTCATTTTTTAAAAAATACTGAATTGGAAAAAAATGTGTGAGTGTAATAGTTTGGGTAAGAAAAGGGTGAAATGTAATAATGCTGTTATTATATTTGTAGAATATGGAGGGCTTTTCTTGCATGCCTTACAAGGATTTTCCATAATCAAGACAAAATAAAAGAATTACTGAAATAAAGGAAATCAAAGAAACCAACAGTATACTGCTTCAGCAAGAAATATACTTATGTATGTTTAGTTGTGGAGTGATTTAAGTGTGAGATAGGCAGGTTGAGTTGAGGACGTTGTCTTTCACTGCTGTACGGGAGTTTGGGGAGCTGATGTAAGTGTTTATGACAGGGAACCCCAGTGACGACCTTCGGCTGACCTTCCCCGTGCGGGATGGGGTGGTGCTGGAGCCCTTTCGGTTGGAGCACAACCTGGCCGTCAGCAACCACGTCTTCCAGCTCCGCGACTCTGTCTACGACACTCATGATGAGGTCAGTCCCACCAGGATCTCGGGACTAAAGCACGAAGTGGCTTCCACTCGCTCTGTTCATTCTTCTGTAATAAATGGTAGAGACAAAGGCAAACTTTGCCGGGCCAATCAAATCCATCCTCATAAATCTCAGGGCACCAATAAGCTTTCGAGCAGTGTGTCAATGCATGTTTTCCAGAAGCTGTAGCAGACATTATGACATCATAATGCACAGCAAAATGTCCAGTGTTAATTTAACATGTGCAGTGTTCATATGTGCCCAATTGTGCTAACATGTAGACATTTAGTGTTAAATGGACACATTTTACAGTGTACCTGGTTGAATGAAAGGAAGAATACACATTTAATGGTGACATCTCGCTTAGTTCTCAGCGATAAGTTCACTCTGTATGCGTCCGTCCAAGCAGGCCAGACCTGGAGCTGCAGTTTAAGTGCTACCACCATGAGGACCGGCAGATGAACACAAACTGGCCTGCGTCGGTACAGGTCAGCGTCAATGCCACGCCCCTCACCATCGAGCGCGGTGACAACAAGACCTCCCACAAGCCCCTGTACCTGAAGCAGGTGTGCCAGCCGGGCCGAAACACCATCCAGATCACCGTCACGGCCTGCTGCTGCGTGAGTCTCCGCCACAAGTCTTACACTCTGATTTAACACTGTCTTCACTACACCCCAATTCTAACACTCTATAACATTTAAACACCATCTTTACTACACTATATTAAACACTGTAACAATGTCAGTTTGTCTAGCACTTTTTAGAGTTGAACACTGCATTACACTGTGTGTGTAATACAGTAGTTAAATGTTGCCTTTACTAAACTTTTATCTTTTTTGACACCATGCCAAACACTCTATTTTATTACAAATTGTGTCTAAAACTTTGATTTAACACTGTGCTTATTACACTGTATCCAGCACTCTGTAAAGTTATTTGGAGTGGTGCACTACACTGTGCATCTAACACTGATTTAACACTTTACAGTCTTTATCATTCTGTGTGTATATGTGAAAGAGGATCTCACCCTCCCTTTGGTTTTATTGTTGTGTAACTAATGTGTTTAAAATGATGTCTGTGACAGCATTTAATTTACGTACACTCCTCTCTGACGGTAGTAATGTGTTTTATGTGCACCCCTCTCTCCCTGCAGTCTCATCTGTTTGTGCTGCAGCTGGTGCACAGACCCTCAGTGCGTTCAGTGCTGCAGGGTCTGATGAAGAAGAGACTGCTGCCGGCCGAGCACTGCGTCACCAAGAGTGAGTGCCCACGACGCGCTCTGTGCTGCACTGTCACACACTGTCTGAGTGTGACAGGGCTTCACTAACACACTGTCTCACTGTCTGCCACAATGTCTGACTGTCAGGACACTGCTGCTGTCACACTGTCTTAATATCTCTGTCACTGTATCACGGTGTCATCCTTTTATTGTCACACTGTCACAGTCAAGCTGTCTCTCTCTCACTGTCTCAGTATGACAGGGCTTCACGAATATACTGTCTTGCTAACTGCCGCACTGTCTTGCTATTGCTGTCACAATGTCACAGTGTCTCAGTGTTACCGTAACATTGTCACACTCTGACTATCATGCTGTCTCACAGTTTCACACTCTCTTGCAATGTCTCTCTGCCACTGTCACGCTGTCACGCTGTCACGTCACGCTGTCACATTCACAGCACTACCCCTGTGACTGCCATGCTACATCTCCCTGTACCATGGTCTCTCGCAGTCTCTGTAACATGTTGGTTTGCCTGCAGCAGAGGAATTACTGCCAAGCAGATGCACTGAAACCTGTTCCCCTTCTTCATTTCCCTGTTCCTCTCCTCTCTCTGCCCACCTTCTTTCTTTCCCCTTCCCTCCCTCCCTCAGTCAAGAGGAATTTCAGCAGTGGTACGATCCCAGGCACACCGGGGCTGAATGGGGAGGATGGGGTGGAGCAGACGGCCATAAAAGTGTCCCTCAAGTGTCCAATCACCTTCCGCCGCATCCAGCTTCCAGCACGGGGCCACGACTGCCGGCACATACAGGTGAGAGGCTCCGCCCACTAATCACATGCTCTACTGACACATACAGATGAGAGGCTCCGCCCACTACACACAAACTTTACTGACACATACAGGTGAGAGGCTCCGCCCACTACACACAAACTTTACTGACACATACAGGTGAGAGGCTCCGCCCACTACACACAAACTTTACTGACACATACAGGTGAGAGAGTCCACACACTAAACAAGACTCTCTGAGACATTTACTGACACATAAGTGAAGTGATACCACAGGGTTTACTGACAAATACAGGTGAGGTCCACACTCTGAGACATCTACTGACACATACTCTACATGACACATACTCTACATACACTCCGCTGAGTCAGTTTTCTTTCAAACCCCTGCAGCACAGCACTGATGTCTCTCCCTCAGCCCTGTGTGATGCATGTGCTTCAAATTCACACACACGCACACACACAGGCACTCATGCACACACACATACACACACACACGCACACACAGGCTGGTTAGCAAGCCCGCTGTCTTGCTAATCAGACACACGTGCCAAACCTCAAAAACAAAAAGAACACTTGTAAAAATCCTGCACAAAGCAGAAGACATTTGCAATTGGAGTCCCATTTTGACAAGCTACCAAGCCCCCATTTAAAAGGATCAAAGCACGCTGAGGCCTGCTTTCTGTGTGAATTAACTCTGTGGGAGCGATCAATTGCAGGAAATCTGGGCAAGAACAATCACAGGCCTGACAGTCGCAGCCTGCTACATTCATTCCCAGTAGAGTTATTCTTCTTTTTATTGAATTTTCTATGTCAATAAAACTCTTTTGAATATGATATTTACAATTTGCATTTAAACAAAGTGTCCCAGCCACTAGACTACCATCTAGACTAGACCGCATGGTTCTACCATCTTGGTTTGTTGCGATTGGAATAATTAAGACCAGGGTTTGTACAGTGTGTAAAATTGTAAGAAATGACCTGAATTGGCTTGGAGATGTAAATGGACATGTTTTCATGTCAGCCAACTTGACAGCAGTTCAGTGTGTTTCCTTCTATTTAGAAAATGCCACTTCATGTACTACACACACTCTACAGTCCTGTCATATGCCTCTGATATAAAAGCTGTTCTTAAGACCTAATAATAATAATAATAATCAGAATAATAACCATAATATTATTATTATGAATAAAGTGTTTAGTAGCAGTCGTCGTAGCAGCATCACCACCAAAAGTAGGAGGAGCAGTAATGCATGTGATGAGGGTCAGCCATTCAGGATGGTTGGAGGGCAGCAGGTGGTCCAATGACCTGTTGTGTTTTGTTTCAGTGCTTTGATCTGGAGTCTTACCTGCAGCTGAACTGTGAGAGGGGGACCTGGCGCTGTCCTGTGTGCAAGTGAGTCACACCTGTCCTCCGCCCAATCACCTTCCTCCATCCAGCTAATGTACCTGAAATACACCTGGCCCATTGTTACTCTTTGGAAGAGGATGCCGTGAACTATTGAACCTGTGTGCGTGCGTGCATGCGTGCGTTCACACGTGTGCGTGTGTGTGTGCACATACGTGTACGTGTACAGGACCAGAACATGACTACTGTCATAAAAAAATTAGGCTTGTGTATGTTTTATGTTGCGCAGGTTGTTTATCTGCACGTGCGTAAGGAATGAATGTGTGTTTTTCCTCCACAGCAAAACTGCTCTCCTGGAGGGACTGGAAGTAGACCAGTACATGTTGGGGATTCTCATCTACATCCAGAAGTGAGTATCACTGAGTCACTGCCCTCCCCATCTCCCACGTGACTTCATGTGTTATCCGTCCAATCAGCTGTGGCGATGTTCCAGTTCATAGCCAATCAGCTGTGGCGATGTTCCAGTTCATAGCCAATCAGCTGTGGCGATGTTCCAGTTCATAGCCAATCAGCTGTGGCGATGTTCCAGTTCATAGCCAATCAGCTGTGGCGATGTTCCAGTTCCAATCAGCCAATCAGGAGGGCATCTGTCACAGAGAGGGTGGGGATGGACATAATATACTCCTTTACTTAAGGAGTGTCCAGTGAAACCTGGCACTGATGTGCAAAGTGCAACAGGAAAAAAAGCATTGGTGTACATCTGCTTGGTGTCTTTTTCTTCCTTTGTTCTCTCTGTGCTGGCATCTTATTTCTTCCTCCCCACTTCCCTTTCTCCATTTCCACTGTCCCCCTCCCCCTTCCTTCCTTCACTCTATCCATTCCCTTCTCCCTTTTCCTGCCTTCCACTCTCCCTTCTTCCCTCTCTCCCTTTGCTTCACCCTCACTCTCTTCTAATCCCACTGCCTCCGTCCCCAGCTCTGACTACGAGGAGATCACCATTGACCCAGTGTGCAGTTGGAAGCCGGTTCCGGTGAAACCGGACCTGCACATTAAGGAGGACCCAGACGGGCCTGCACTGAAACGCTGCCGCACCCTCAGCCCCAGTCACATGATCCTACCCAGCGTCATGGAGATGATCGCCGCCTTGGGTCCTTCCACCTCGCCATACCCATCTATGCCACCAGGGGGCAGCAGCGGCACACCTGACTACCCCAGTCAAGGTAAGAACACCCTGTGTGTCCAGTGATGCTAGCGTTAGCACTCCTGCACAATACTGAAGGTAGCATTACTGCTTCTGGACAGCAATGAAAGAGGCATTATCGTTCCTTTATTAGCACTGAAGGCAGCATTAGCGTTCCTGTACAGCACTGCCGTTAGCAATAGCATACCTCATCTGGCTATTCCTGCCATGATGTGTCCCTCCACAGCACTGAAGTTAAATTTAGCATTCAGATTACAGCTCTGAGGAGAGCAATGGAACACTTGGCTAACCCAGTGAGCCACAATAATAGCACACCTGTCTTTTTTCTTGGCAGAAAATGGAGGCTAGCATTGGCACACCTGAGACGCTTAGGATTTTTTTGTCTGCAGGTGTACAATGGGCTGTAATCTGAGAGTGAATTTTAAAAAAAGGAGAACTCCCACGCAATGTTTCTGCCATGAATCAGTGTCAGTGGTAAACGGCGTTTGAGTCTCTGAGACGGCAGCTCATGCTCTGATTCGTCGCCTTTTTCATCCCACAGTTTCCTCTCCATAGTAGCAATAATAATACATTTCCACAGCTCTTCTCATGCAGCCGTTTAAGGCACTTTCCTCAAAAGCAGATCCCTTTAAAACAGAGATACATACAGTAGAGATACAACAAGGCAGGCACAGTCTAGTGAGGAATGGAACTGAAGCAAGGTGTACAAAAAACATAAAAGATAATAGAAGAAATACAAAAATTAAATAGTGTTAGTACACCTGCTAGGATTTATTAAACATTGTACTTGGCCATGCAAATTCAGCCCTAATGTTGCAGTTGCTGGTATTTTGATTGTGCACTGTCCCGATAAAATAACTAAATAGCAATAAAAATATAAATAAAAAGGCAAAGTTAAAAACAATAGGCAGATTATTTTAGCTATGGTCAAGGCTAATGATTTAGGTGTTTCTCAGTAGGTTTTCAGCTGGTTTGTTCTCAGTTTGCACTCCTCACTGCACTCTGCCCGTATCCGATACCTGCTTTCAGTAACAACAAGAGGGGACAGCGGCTAGCGTTCAGAGTTTTGTGTTTGTTTTAGAACGTGGTAAAGGAGATGTGGTGGTGTGTACTGATCGTGTCTGTCCGTCTGTCCGTCTGTACGTATGTCTGTCTGCACACCAGCCGGATCGGGATACTCCAGCCAGCCGGGATTTTCGGATTTCCCCAACGCTCCTGGAACCCCGACTCTGGGGGATTTTTCGGCGGGACCCCCCCCTCTGTCCTACCAGGCTGACCTCCCCAGCGGCCTCCTCACTCCGGAGAAACCGATGGGGCACCCCATGTCTGCACAGGTGAGAGTCTGTGCCATTCTGGTACAGTGAAACCCAGATTTTAAGAGCCCCGATTAAATGCAAATTCAGATGTAACGGGATGAGTCATTGGACCTTTTGAAAATTTTATTTATGTTTTAATTTCTACTGTAACAACAATGATTTATTCGTGGAATAAATCATTTAATTTACTTGCCGTAAGGTAAAGGTGCAAAGAACAGGTCAAACAGGGTGAAAATAGGGGTGTTTTAGGATGTCAGGTCAACATTGGATCAGTTTGGAAGCTGATTTTCTTGAACCCCAAATTAGCATGACCCCCCCAGGGAACTCAATATAAACCGCACACATCACCTAACCGTGAATAAATGTTATTAATGTGTCCATCACAAAAGCTGAACAGTATTCACAGCGTTAAATTCTGTATTTTGAGTGCGTTGTTATTTGCATTTAAACAGCAGTACTCTTACTTTTGGCTGCGCTTGCAGAAATTTCACCTGCCTGTTCTTGTAGTGTGTCCATGGAATGTGGTTAGTGTGGGAATTCTGCCTGCGGCAGCGTCCCATCTCGATTCAATGCTGTAATGGGCCTAGCATCTCACACTCCTGAATGTCTTTTTAAAAAAAAAAAAAAAAAAAAACACCAAAACATGAAGTGGTGAAAAAAAGTTGCTGCCATCCCTTAAACATGTAATGAAAATTCTCATTCAGCCTCCTTAGAGGCAGTTTAAACTGATCATACAGGCATAGACCACCAAAATAAAGACATGTGGACAACCAAGAGAGGCAACTAGACAGTGATGAGACAAGTAACCTTAACCGGCTTAGCCCCATCATTCTCTGGTGAGGCTGGGACAGGTCTTGCCTTCCCTATGCGCACCCAGGGCCATAGTCAGTTATGCTTCAGTTGGTGCTTGAACACCCAATCACAGGGCTCAGGGTTTGCTTCCCAAACGTTCCTCGTACTGCGTGAGCCGTCCAGAGCCTGAGACCGTTTCTTAATCCCCTGTCAGCGTTCCTGTCGTCCCCTTATGCCCCTCTGAAGGGCTTTTGAGCCCGCTCTGGAGCCGACAGCCCTCCCTGTGCTCTCTGTCACACACACCTGCTGGAGACAAAACACACACACACACACACACACACACACACACACACAAACACACACATGCATGCACGCACACACACACCATGCTTGTTTGTCAATCAAAAAACACTGAACGGAGAAAACATGTCTAGAGGGAAAGGCTGACACGATGTTTGCGGCTGAATGTTCCACCTTACCGCTGGGGACGGATATGGGAACATAAAGCATGCTACGAAATGTTCCTGCTGGCACCAAGGACACCACATTGTGTTCTATGGTTAATGCGCAGGCGGTCGGCTGGGCTTGTAACGGTCATCCCACGCAGTCAAGCAAGAGTATAATGAAAGGGACTTGGGGTTGAGGGTTTGATTCCCAGTTTGGGGCATTGCCATTTTAACCTTCAGCAAGGCACTAGCCCTGAATTGCCTCAGTTAAACGTAACTGGATAATTCTAATCCAAATCTCAGCCACATTACTGGATATGGCCCTATGGCAGTGACTGGTGGAGCAGCTGTAGTGTGGAAAGAAGCTGCTTCTTGTGGAGTCAGAGGAATTGTGCCTCTTTGGCTGCTGCCTCCTGAATCAGAGCAAGAGGGTTGCTGCCAGAGGCTAAACATTTTGGCTGCATTTGGATGGGAAAATTGGGGAAAAAGCGTTTGTTTGAATGTAATTCCATGTCTACTCTTGTCTCTAACTTAGATACCCCACTCTGGTCGTATGGATCCTTCCCACAATCCCCTTCAGCAGCAACAGCAACAGCAGCAGCAGCATCAGGGTCTCCATGGCAACTCGCACCTCACAGGGCCAGGAGCACCGATGCACCCCCGCAACCCTTCCCAGAATCCAAGGCTGCACACGGAAGGCTCCTTTGGGCTCGGCGGGCCAGGGGGGCCAGGCGAAGTGCCGGAACCTTCACTCGACGTAAGCAGAGCTGCCGCCTTGTTGTGAGCCGTCTGTCGGGTGTCTGTGCTCTTTCTGTACTTGTGAATTACTTTCACTGACACATCGTCAGGTTTATAACACTCTGCTTAAGTCCGAATCCCGTCTTCAGCTTCCTGTCTTCATCAAACTGCAAGCTTTTGTTCTCATTTTTAAAGTGTAAAGCACTTTGCTACTTATATTCATGGCCTATATAGCACTTCAAATGTGCATGGCATGAACAAGGTGATATGTAAAAACAAATGATGATGTACAATGTAAGAAAATAAAATTAATGTTAAGCACTTGGCAGTGTGCATGATGTAGAAAGGTACTACATAAATTATAAATATAATTATCTTTTTCACTTCATTAGAGTTAATCACATAGTTGGTTATTGACTGAGACACTGGCTGTGTGGTAGAAATCTCCCCCAGGGCATTGTGGGATTGCTTTATGACATCATAATTGAGTCCCCACTCACTGCCTTAGGCCATTCAAGGTTCCCATGGGTCTTTTGAAATTGCGCTTGATTTTTGTAATTTAGAGAATTTAAGGTTGACAGGGTGCTTACATTTTCTCACAGCTTATGAACTGCTATGAAGCCCCAATTGTTTTTTTTGTCCATAGCTACTTGCATCATACTGCACAGGGGAAGGAAAAAACTTGAGAATTCAGTCACATCAATGCTCTATTTTTGAGGGCACACACAAAATCTCCCTTGTGAAGCTGTTACAGTGTGATGGTTTTTAATTTGTCACACTTCTTGAGATAAACCTTTTTTTTTTTTTTACTGGAGGCCTTTTACAAAAGCCATTACACCATAACAAATGTTACATAATTTACTCGCAATGTCCTTGGAAACTTTTAAAATTGTCCTTGGAGGCTTTTTAAAAAGATTTTTTTTCATCAGATACGCTGTGGGAAGCCTTGTCTTGCTTGTAGGAGTGCTGTGCAGCCTGAATGCTGGCTCTAGCTTACTTCAGCTGTGAGCCGTTTTGTTCAACTTTCAACAACCAAAAATTTCTAATTGATGTGTTTGCTTGATTTTTTTTTTTTGAACTGACCATTTTTATGGTGCGTCAGAAAAACACATTGACTTCCAGCAATGCGTAACAGCGAACTGAAGACATGAGTGGATTCAAACTTTCAGGGGTTGTTTATGCTTGCCCATTGGTTGATGTATACCACGTGGTTTGCGCATATGTGCTGTGGTTCGACTTACATAAGCCCAGTCTCACTATTTAATAGCCACACCTCGTATGTGCTGTAACTGCCTAGATTCCTAGCTCTGCTGCTTTGTTTGTAAACCAGGGAGACCTATCCTTCAGCAACCTTGAGCATCTGTGTATCCAACTGTGTAAAAACAGGGTATGAGCTGCATAACCTCCTCCGATTAAGGCTGTCTGTGACGTACCTAAGAAGTAAAAAGAAGAAAAAAAAACGGGAGTGGGTGTGTGGAATGATAAACTGTTGGAGCCAATCAAATTCATCATCAGAAATCTACGGACACCAATCAGATTGTAGAAAGCCTAGGCCAGAACCATGAGGGACGTTTTCAAGCTTTCAAGGATATTACTTGTAGCTTGTCTGTTTTGGTGCCCTGTGTAACGCCCTGTTCTTTGCCCCCTTTCCCTCCCACAGCTGCTTCCGGAGCTGACGAATCCAGACGAACTGCTGTCATACCTGGGCCCCCCTGACCTTCCGAACAACAGCAACGATGACCTCCTGTCGCTCTTCGAGAACAACTGAGCCCCAGCCCCCTAGCCCTCCACCCCCCCTCCACACCTCACTCCCACCTTTTTACACTCAAAGCCTCCCGTGATCTCTCACAACACACTGGCCCCCTCCTCTGCTGAGGGGAGACAAAAAAAACTTTCTTCTTTCTTTATTCTGTCCCAGAAATCCCCAAGAGAAGACAGGTGGGGGTGACAAAACAGGACTCTGCCCCCTCCACCTTTCCATTGACTGAAGTACCTGGAAAGTGGCAGTTGGTGGTGGTTGGTTGTGGAGCGTATGTTTGAACCCCCCACCCCACCTACATCACCTTCTTTTTAAAGGACGTGACCGGAAAGAAGTTTGACTGCCCGTGAACTCTTGTCCACTGATTTTACTGTTTTAAAATTTTAAATGTCATTGCCCCCACCCCCTCCCACCAATACAGACACACACACACACACACACACATACCATAACACATGACTTGTCTGTGACTTTACATGAATTCACTTACAAAATTAAACCCCTGCCAAAATCCAGCTGGCTTTTTTCACTATATAAAATTGGACGGTTAGATTGTGTACTGTGCTTTTCAAACAGTCCATGGCTGGCTGGGGTGGGCTGAGAAAAAATTAAAACAGATATGTGTAAAATGCATATTGTTTGGTACTGGAGTAGTACTAAATAATAATAATAAATAACTAATAAATGAGGAGGAAATCAGAGCAAAAAGAACTTTGAACCCTCTTTGATACATTGAAAGTTCCACAGTTCCATTGAGTCCAACAGTGATGTAACAATGAGAGCAGGAGAATTGAGAGGGCCATAAGGGAAATTCCCACCAGAGCAAGTAACTGTAATATTACAGAATGTTAAATCGTTGTAGTTCGTCTGACTTGGCAATGTTTACTTTGAAACAATGACCATAACATGAGCGGGGCTTGCTCAATTTCATTGCCACTCCCAGAGCTTTTTTTTTTTGTTTAGAACATTCCAACAACAAAGTTGTTTCAGCTGATAGAAATGCTTTTTCTCAAAATTCATGGACCCATATTTCTTCCCTGCTCCCTCGTTTTATTTGGCCAGTCAGTAGTGAGCCTTCAGCCTTCATAAATGTCTTCATATTCAAATTCATTCTTAGTTTTTCTCAGTCGAGAGGCAACAAGTGATGGCAATTTGTGATGGCAGTTTGAATATCTGTTGCAAAGCTGTGTTGAGGCATATAAATGAGGACTGTCAGAATCCACACATAATTTCAGTGTCAAAAACTTAGTTTAATTTGAATGCTATAAATTAGCATTCGAGACTGGAGCATATTTTAATTTGTGCGCTTTCAAAATAATGCATGTGTGCATACCCCTTGACAGCATCAGAAGTAGTTTTAATGTAAATACAATATATTTTTGAATATATTCAAATGGTTATAGTTAAGGAAAGAATATTCAAAGGTCATTTTTGAGGACAATTGAGAGACCCAGTGTACTGGTGTTAGATGTCAGATAGTGATTTATTGTTATATTTATGGTGTGTCTCCTCTCTGATGGGAATGGGTCTTTGAAGGCCTGTTTTAGAGAGCCTCCGCACCCCCCATTGGACATCACAGTGTAGCATCACTGTGTCATAGCCACGCTCCCACCCCCCAGTACCACGGCTTCAGTGGCTCGCTCTTGCAGGCTGGAGAATACAAGTTCATCCCACAAAAACACCTTGGGTGCGTTCTGGTACTCGCAAAATGTATCTTCCTTTCCTCCACCATCACCTTGTCTCCTTACTGACTCCCATACTGGGTCATTGGAGGGAGGCAGGAGACCAGATGGGTGTGGAGGAGAGGAGGATACATTTTGGAACGTAAACCCCCTCTGCTCATCAAACATTAGTTTGAATATAAACAAATGGGATGGTCTGGCCTCGTCTAACCCACAGCAGGTGCGTCTAAAGTGAACGGTTCGGTGCCGTCACAAACAGCGAAACAATTATCACATATCATCAGTACTTTTTCATTGATAAAGATCTGCATGATTTGCAATCTGGTCTCCCTCTGCCAATTCTAAAGCCTGTAAACAAAATGATGACGCATCAGTGACTGAACTAGTCGGTAGAGTGTGAATATATGTAATGGTACATGAAAACTGTTTTCGGGGCAGTAGGAATTGAACTTGCCGAGCCCAAACACTCATACTTTCACTGAAAAGTCAGATCATTGTACAGCAGCATTTTCAAGCAACAGGATGTGATATATTTAACGAAAAGCTTCAAAATGAGTCAAGTGGGTCTTTCAGATGTGTGGTGGACATCTTGTTTTGACATATTGTAAGCTTGTAAAGCTCAAAAGAGGTTTTCTTTTTTTTTTTTTGCGGAGGAGTATCGAGGGTTTCTAACCTGTAAAACAAAATGCAATCTCTACCACCATTCACCCACTCCTTCTCCCCTACAGAGAGTTTGAAACCAGGAGCTTCCACTGAGAGCTCATTTTTTGACTACCTGAATGCCAAATGCACAAACAAGTTGTATTTCAGAAAAAGTCCAGAGGAAATAAAATCACAGATCAACTTGGATGCAAAAGAAAGATCAGACAAAAAAACCCCTCAGCCTCTGTGGACCAACAGTTCACTTTATTTATTTATTTTTTGTTACAATTAATGTACCCAAACTTTCACATTGTTTTGGTATTATGGATAACCTTATTGAACCAACTGAACTTTGAGCTCTGAGAAAATATTATATGTTTGTGTGGTTTTGATCCTGGCAGGGAGAGAGAGTCTATTGTTCTATGGACATTACTGAGCGGTAATGGTGAAATTACTGGGGTCAGCCGGTGGGTGTGGCCTGAGACAGGAAGTACCCCATCTCGGGTCACACCCAGTCTGCGATAGCTATGGGTGTGTATTCTTTCCAGCCCTGTCCTGAAATGCCCATCCGTCAACTTGTTTGTTGTTCATTTGGTTTTTTCTTTCTTTCTTTTTATAAACAACTCTGACTTCCTGCTCTGGCGACTTTCCAGACGTGGAAAATGCCGCGATGCATCATCGGTGTGGGAGAATGTGACTTCCCCTCCATCCTTCCCACTCGACAGTAAACAGCCACATCACCTCCAGTACAGAATTTCATAACACAACGTAGTCTAGTGTCTCACATGTCTCTCCTGGTAACAGACAGCCAATGAGAACTTCCTAACACCCAAAAGGCCCATTGTTACAGGTTCTCATTAAGTCAGACTGCTGGTCCCTGAGCGTTTTCAGATGCATGGTCACGTTGCATTAGAAAGTGCAGTTGCAAGAACATGGCTGTGAATGACCTGGAGGGAGCCATGTGAGCAGAGCCTGTTTTCGTTGAAAATGCACTGACATATAAACACACACACACACACACACACACACACACACACACACACACACACACACACACACACACACACACACACACACACACACAAATGAATGGCCAGTTCTCCTGTCTTCTGAATAACGATCCTGTAGACTTTCCACATTCCCTCTCCTGCCCTTTTGTATTTACCCTTCTGAACGGAAACTGTGTGTCAAACGTTTCTGCAAACTGTACAGTTTCAGGTATTTTAACGTGGTCGAAGAACTCCTATACATATTGAATAGGATTTCTGGGAGTTCCAAAAAAGGATATTATGAAAAATGGATGCTAATAAGAGGACTTTTTTTTTTTTTTTTTTTTTAGCACAACCTCCCAGCTCCCCCAGTATATGTGCATATAAAACACTATGACAAATGTGCATACAGGCAGACATGACTGGCTCTCTGCATTCCTCTCTTGGAGCCTCTCCCTTTCTAAAAAGAGGACCGGAGTGGAAATGGGAGGAATCGGCCGCTCTGTTCCTTGTCTTGTCTGTTTTTTTTTTTTTTTTTTTTTGGTTTTAATTTATGACCGCTGCCTGGGGCCCTGTTCGCAGCCATGAGCAGTTTGTACGATAACTGCCCAGCGTGGCAGGAGTTACTGGATGTCCAACTCTTCTCTTTTATTCATTTTGTTTCAAGTTATTTGTGTACCATATTCATCTTTTTTAATTATTATTAATGAATTATTATTAAAGGTAATTGGTGTACCCTGATGCCTCTCTCTCATGCGTGTAATGGAGTTGTATGCCGCACACAAAACACATTTTAATACATATATATTTATATAAAGATATGCATATACATAATTCCCTCCAGTATTGCGGGACAACTGCACGATTGCGAGCAGATCGGTGGAATCTGTGCTGCTAATGGCCCCTTGAGTTCCATACAACAGTAAGGCTATGTAATCCAGTCCACAAACAATTTTACTTAATTCACTTACGCTCTGTATAAATGCCATGCAGCTCACACGGTTTATTCTTGTTAAGACCAATGATTGAACACTTGCAGCGCCACACCCATTAGTTTACGGCATGGCCGGTGATCTCCTGACTGCTGCATACTGCGAAAATGTTGTCCAACCGCCCGCACACTTACAATGTGCAAGATTATTCAAATATGATGCGGATACGGTGGTGGACAAAACGGAATCGCATTTGCGGGGTAACATTTTCACCATTTCAGTCATTAATTAAATTCATGTCTATTTCAAAAGACGCTTAGAAGCAGTACTGCCATCAATGCGATAGGAATATGTGAGCGTCGGATTCCCTGGTGGTAAATCCAAGGTATTTTCCCTGTCAGTCTAGCCATGATTTCTGTAATGCTACAATAGGCGGGCATATTGTATCACAAAATGTTACTCCACATCCTGTCCAAGAGTGAGTGTATTGTTTCAGGATTTTGTTTCGTCTTTGTGTTCATTTTATTTCTTTTTTTTTTTTACTAGGTCAACATTCTCTGCCACGGATTATTTATTTGAAATTAATTGCCTAGAGCGCTGAGATACCGTTCTTAGCTGCCAGGCTACACATAAAGTTGAATTACCAAATGTGATAGCTGTGGTCTGTCATATCCTCGAAGTAGCTCGACACATATTTATACAGACAGAGGAGGGACGTATGGGTGGGGTTACGGGCTTTACAGATCATGCTTTACATTACTACGTTGATGTTGACAATAAAATAAAATTTAAAAAAATACCAAGGATTGCATAGCACTGATCGCTTGCAACGGGTGAAATGCGCAGTGTTGGTTGCTACCAATCGTTATCAATACATTATTAATTAAAGGAGCGGCTAACAGAGGCTCTTGGTTCAATGCAGAACATATTGTTCAGCATTAACTAGTGGATGCAAGCGGTTTGCTAGTCTCCTAATATTATGCACGGATTCCACCAAGTGTACTGACAGACATGAGGTTTTGTTGAACTGTACAAAAAAGTGAACGGCGTTCTATCTTATGTTGCGCTATGAAGAAAAACCGCCATTATCAAGGCTCTCCAAACATAATGCTATGAGATGAAACTATATCCGCAATGGCGGCAGTATTGGGAGGCACCCCTGCTGCCGTTCGGAGACGAGGACGCTTGATCATCTAATTTTTTCTCTCTTGATCTGTGCCATACGTTTGTATTACAGGGGATCTTTGAAAGAATTGTGGATCCCAACATTCTAGGGTCTGCTGTTCTGTCAAGCGGTTATGTGGTAACAACCACAGTTATCAATCTATCGACATCTGGTGATGCTGCTCGGCGCACACATCACTTCAACGGAGAGATTTGACCACATAAGATTAACCCAGCCCCGGTCGTGTTGACCTTAGTTCGAGTAAATACCGTCTTGACCGTGGCGTTCATTATAACCATCCACAAGAGTTGCTAGATCTGAATTGGTCAGACCACAGTGTCGTCACTGATATATACCATCACTGGCCAAACGCAACGTCAATCAAGGGCTCGCCCTCGGTGCGTTGCTGAGCTAACCAGTATTCCTGAGATTCAGTTAATATTTAAATGCATGCGCCAGAGTGAATTTTAACTGGACGAGCTGTATGTCACACAGGTTCCTTACTCTCCTCATTGGTTTTGATCCAGTTTGAGGCTTCCTAGGTCCTTATATAGTCTTCGTTTACGCTCGCACGTTTTCCGTTCCGAATCAGCTGCGGGACAGGGAGGACACTGACAGGTTGAAGATTACGCATTATACTGCAAACTAATAACGAGGAACCCCCAACATCAAATATGGAAAATCCAAAAGTTTACTTTGACATCACTGCCGACGGCAACAGCATCGGCAGAATTGTCATGGAGGTAAGATACAAGTGATGTTAGCTCGCAAGCGACTTGGGAAGGCTTGCCAGCTAGGCGCATCCATTGATTCTCTAGGCAAAGTCTCTTGACATATGAACTATATTTTTGTCGCGAGTTAACATCTAGTTTAACTTTAATGGTTACTTACTTGGTCAGATTGTTTGTTTTTTTTGTTATTATGACTGTATTGGTAGATTCTGTAGTTTGTACATTTGAAATGGTACACAGTCCAGCAGACTCGCTGTAACCAGGCATTTGGATGAATAGCCAGCAGCTTGCTTATCAAGCCAATTGCTCATGTTTCATTCTGTGTTTCCTATTTAGCATTAAAGAATTCAGCAGTTACCTAAAATGTGCTTATAACCAGCTGATCGCGGTATGAATGGACTCACCTCATAAATGACGTTACTTAGGTACATAGCGGTATTGGAAGGTGTTACAGTAACTATGCCTTCATTTCGATTTGGCTGGGGGGGGGGCGAGCAAGGCGCGCGTGCACACCTGCAGCCATTCGCTGCACTGAGCATACCGTTTAAATCGCTATATTTTGTGCAAAATAATATGTGTAATCATTCGTTCAACCCGATGTTTCAACCCAAGTTTTCTCAGTTTAGTCATGCAATTAATACGGACGCCATTTTCGTTCATTTTTTTTTAACGCAAGATGCCATTTTGGGGTGTGGGGGCGGGGGGCGTAAGCCTTCATTTCATTCAACCTCTGCAGCTAGCATCTTAAACAATGCAACATTTTCAGTGATCCCTGTCTGTGTCTACCATCACATTTTCCCGGCTATATGTAGATATATGGAGTATGTCGATCAGTTCTGCAGTTTTATGAGACCTTCTTTCGGGCTTACTGGCTGAATTTGGTTGGTATACAATAACCTCTCCCAAAGGTTTTTACCTGCGTTTCTTTCTGCTTATCCATACACCCTCTACATCCATGAAGACAGCATGCTAGCAGTAGTCGGCTAATTAATTAAAACATATGTGTATCGATATTAATATTTTGATTTAGATATGACGTTGGAACGATTCTTTCAAATGTCCACTGTTTTTAATTTGCTTGGACATACAAACTACTGTGATGTTCGCGGTACAGCACAAGAACGCGCATGGAATAGACACGCGCAGGCCGCTCCTCTTTGTTGCTTAGCTCCGGCCGCACGTGGACGAGGTTAGCAGAAGCGCGCAGGAATTGTGCTGCATTTGCAGTGACGTCGCACCCCTGTGTGATTCTTATAAACACCGTGTCCATTTATTAACCTGTATCTGTAATATTCCGGAAGGAAAAGGTGAAGTCTTTCACACCTCTTGCTTCACACAACCATGGGGAAGATTTTGTTGAGAAAGCCGTATCAGAGTTAAACATAATTTTGGTATTACATGAGGATGAACTCTAGCTTATCTGCTAAGTTATTTGTGTGTCGGTGATGGCGAGGGCTTCGATGTGCGGCAATGAAGCAGCAGCGTTTGCTAAATGGTCATCTTGGTCGCTGTTTAGCTAAAAACGTACCCAGTGGGTTAACTTTTTTTCTTTGACCGGAGTGGAAAAATACCGAAATCCAGCGGGCGTGTCGGGGGTGGGGCTGTGGTCGAATGGGTAAAGGCTCGGCAGAACCCGCAGTCTTCCAGCGGACTGGATGTTCCAACACAGAGGAAAGGGAGGGGAGGGAGAGAGGAGGGAGGGAGGGAGGGAAGAAAGGATGCAAATGTCCATATTTAGCACGTGAAGTAACAAATTAGGGTTTTTTTTTTTTTTAAACGCCTGCTTATGCCGGACTACCCACTGACATTGACACGAGCCACGGCTAAATGGTAAAGCATTTGCAAACTTTTAATCTGATTAGAATGACTGCATTTTCTGCGGTTCCGGGCGCATAGTGTTGAGATTGTTTGTGCAAAGCATCGCTGTGTATTGGAAAGATTGATTGATTGGTTGCACTTGTTGCAGCAGCACTGCGCTATGCCCGGCACGAGCTTGGTATGGCGTGCTCGGAGACGGGTGTTTTATTTATTTATTTTTTAAGCACCCCACACCCTCGTGCTCGGAGCATCGCTGCCCCTGGATTGGCCCGCTGGAGTGGGTGTGTGTGCCCTCGCGCAGCTGCGTCTTAGCGTCCTGGCTGGCCCCCTGCCAGCTGCTAGCCCCAGCATTCCGTCGCTGCACAATTGCCCTGTGTATCTGTTCTGTGGGTGTTGCCTCTCGCGCCCCCCTCACCCCCACCCCCCCGCACCTGAACAAACGCCTCTACATTATTTACAGTCATTATGCTCTGCCCTGCCCTGGATAGCTGCAGTGTCTGTGTCCAGGACCTTCCTCCCTGAGTGGGCTACACCCAGTGCCCTTTACATGACAGTGTGAAACTTGCTCTTAATCCTTGTGTTGGATAGTGCTGAAATGTAGGTGACTTTGTACGTGTGTGGTGCATTGTTTGCCATTATTTTTTGTGGCGGGCTGTATAACTGGTTTAACACATGTAAATTTACCATTTATTCATTTTATTGGGACTCTTGATAATGCAACTTTGAAGTTCTTTGTACAAGGTACAAGTGTGAAGTTTGATTTTGGAATTTGAGCCAGGCTGCATCTGGTTTTGCATGGTACTCCCTAACCTTATTTTTTCTACTCTTGCTTTCTATCCCTCCTCACCCCCCCCACCCGTAACAGCTGAGGGCTGACGTTGTCCCAAAGACTGCAGGTAAGTCCTCCAATCTCCAGCCGAACTTTATAACAGCTCAGCTCAAGGCGCCGAAGTCCTGGGAGTAGGATTCAAACAGGCAAAGCCCTGCATGACTGTCCAAAGACAAGAGGACCCCAAGGCTGGAGGGGGTGGTGGAAGGGTGGGATGAAGGGACTGGATTGGTATTTGTATGGAGGGGGTGGTGGGGGTCGGGAAGGGGAGGGGGTGTTTAGAAAGTACAACCACGGCCGTTTATTCTGATGCGCTGTCACGGTACTGTCAATATCCTAGATTACATGGACCCTTGGACTTCCCCCTGTCGCATTTGCCAATCACCTGACACCATTGCTTGGTGACCCGAGAAAAATGGCCTACATACAGACAGCATGCAAGCATAAAGCCACATGGGGGCTACCACGAGGCTTTAGGAGAACAGCTCTGAGGTGATTTTGTTTCCAGGGGGGAAAAGAAATGAGAGAAGAGAGGGGGGGAAAAAAACGAAACGTTTTGTTTTTGTTTTCTGTCGGCAGAGAACTTCCGTGCCCTGTGCACCGGAGAGAAGGGATTTGGCTACAAGGGGTCCGGCTTCCACCGTGTCATCCCCAATTTTATGTGCCAGGTATGTGGGACAGAGAGGGAGGGGTCGGGGTCGGGGGGAGGTACCTCACCTCCTCCTTTTAAAGCGAGCTTGGGAGGGGGCATACTTAGATTTGTGTCCAGTCAAGCCAGTGCAAAGCTCTTTGATTAGCTCTCAGACAAGTTTGGGAAACTTTACCTGAATGTGCATGTAGGCTTTTGCTCCTTGTCCTCCTCCAGCAACGGTGTTAAACCGTCACTGGTTTGTTGTGTTTCAGGTCCTGGAAACTAAAATTCAAGTTTTGAAAGCCACAGTATTTTGACAGGGATATTGTCTTGTTCTTGGAGAGATATTTTTCATAATAATGTGGAAAGGCCATGTGCTGAAATTGCTAGCATGTTGTGGCTTCATGAAATGCCGTCCTCCCATCAGTAACCCTGGGTAGTCTCTACCAAACCACAGACTGTTGCGTTTTCATTTTGTGTGTTAAACCTGTGTTAATGTACTGTACAAATTGAAACCTTCTGCGGCTGGAAAGGCAGTAGATAAAATATAAAAATGTACAATTACTGTTATAAGTTAGTATCTGTTGTTCTTGCATCCTTAATTCATGATCAGATTGCTATTAGTGTTAAATAGCAAATTGCATGGCAATAAGAACCATAAACATCCTTAGTTAATAACAAATAACTACAACAAATAATAATAAGATGAAGAAGATATTATCATGTTTATTATTGAGCAGTATGATAATAACCTCTCTGTCCTTTGTTGTTATCAGGGTGGTGACTTCACAAACCATAATGGAACCGGAGGAAAGTCCATCTATGGCAACAAGTTTGCTGATGAGAACTTCACCCTGAAGCATGGCGGGCCGGGGACCCTGTCCATGGCCAATGCCGGGCCCAACACCAACGGCTCGCAGTTCTTCATCTGTACGGCTGACACCGCCTGGTGAGACTCCGCTCTGTCCCTGTGCACACAGGCACACCAGTGGAAGAACAAACTCTACCTTTAAACCTATCATTACATTCAACCTGTTCCCATTTAACTTGATTAACACTAAAACTATTAATTCACAGAGTAATCTACACCAATTGATGTAAATAGAGTAAATGGTTTCTAGTTTAATATTGTAATAGTAACCTAGTACTTTTCTTTACGAACATGTGCAGTATTTGTCATACCTACATATTATTGTAGGCTAATTTATTTATTTATTATTCACTTGTTGACAGATTAAAAACGTCAAACATAACTTTACGTCAGCTGGTGTTGATTACTCTGTGAATAGTTTGTTTCATGGTTAATCAAGGATTATAACTAGGAACAGGTTGAAAGTAATGATGGATTTAAAGGTAAAGATTGTTCCTCCCCTGTTTCAAGCTCTCCAGCCACCACTGATGCACACGCACACACACACACACACGCGCAAGCAGACACACACACACATGCGCAAGCAGACACACACACATGCGCAAGCAGACACACACACGCGCGCAAGCAGACACACACACATGCGCAAGCAGACACACACACAAATGCGCAAGCAGACACACACACAAATGCGCAAGCAGACACACACACATGTGCGCAAAACCAGACACACACACACACACACACAAACATTAACAACAAATATCCACACATATATATGTATCAACACCAACAATCATACCTATCCACACACACTCAACAAAATGTGCATACAGCAGACAAAACTGACAACAAATATCCGCACATAAGAACAGATATTCACACATACACATCAACAGCAACAGTCATACATACTCACAAACACTCAGCAAAAATGTGCATACACCACACACAACTGACAGCAAATATCTTTGCACACACACATACAGACACATACACAAACACCAACACCAGGAATCATACAAACGTACGCACATACAGACCAACAATCAGACACAAATGTCCAAACACAAGAAACATCCACACACACATATACACCAGTCATACACACATACCAGTTAGACACCACCAGAAAATATCAAAACAAACAATTATACTCACACACACTATATTGTGCTGTCAAACTTGACTAAGAGTGGTGTGAGCTGGCACACAGCTGAAATCTGTATTAGGAAACCCAATTGCTCAGGCCTTCAGGCTCTGAGCCGTAATGGCCGCCTGGGGTGGCGTTGCCTGACCCACTTTCATTCAGAACATTAGCATCAACGTTTCTCCCAGGCTTCCTGCTGGCTGCACTTCAAATGCCTCTACAAGCCACTGCCTCAGACCGCAGTTTGGGATTCTCCAGAGTGATTTTGCTAACTTTAGTAACCTCTATAGCTGTGGTTCAAAAAAAAAAAAACTCAGTCCTGGGGACATTAGTATAGTTATTTAGCTGATGCTTTTATCCAAAGTGACTTACAGTTGATTAGGCTAACCAAGGGCCAATCCCCCCTGGGAGCAATGTGGGGTTAAGGGCCTTGCTCAGAGGCCCAACAGCTATGGTGTTTTGCTGTGGCTGGACTGGGACTTGAACCACCAACCTCAAGGGTCCCAGTCATGTGTCTTAGCCACTAGACTGCAGGCTATATTACATTACAGGGGTTTAGCAGATACACAGTTTACATTTTTACACATTATCAATTTTTATACAGCTGGATATTTTACTGAAGCAATTTAGCTGAATCACCTCAATAGCTCTATCTGGTGTACATCAGGAGTGCCTAAGGTGAGAATCAAACCCACAATTACAAAGTAGTTACAAAACCACATTCCCTACCATTATAGACCACATTGCCGCTGTGTGTGTACTCGGCCTTCTTGCTGCCAGTCTCTTGATTCAATAAGGGTGTTGAGAACATGTTCTTACCATCCACAATTTTTGTTCCTTAAAATAAATCGCACTGCAGTTTTAGTTTGCTGTCCTTTGCAATCACTGAATTCTGAAGTTTTGACAAGTGATGTTACTTTCAGTGACCAGGTGACCACATTTCACGCAACTGGGAACTGCACTGCTTTCACCTGGTCCATTTTGTATGGATCAATTTGCTCTCATGAACAACAACTAAGTGCTCGTTAGAATTTAGGATTTGCAGTTAGGCCGGCATTCGCCGTGGGTCCCCGGGAGTGAGTTTGAGAGCCGCTTTTCCGCAGAGCTGCAGGGCGCTCGGCTCTCAGAACACAGCTCAGAACCCGTTGCTCAGACTCTGGCAGCAGAGAGCAACTCGGAAACAATGACCACTCCAGACTGCCCCACTTTCACTTCTGACTGGACACTGAAACAGCGGGCACCGAGTTTGCCAGTTCGCCTTGGTCAGAGCGAGAGCCCAGCAGAGAGGGCCCCGGCGAAAACTACGCATAGAACGCTCCAAAGCAAACTGGCGTGCTGTTCACTGTCCTCTGGCGGACCCATTGTGTCTGTCTGAAGTACACTGAGGCGCTAACCCCTCCCTCGGTCCTTTATCCTATCATCACCTTTCACTAAACACTAAACTTCTTGACCCAAATGCATGAGGACACACACACAAAAAATAACTGCTCGCATAAAGTGTGTCCGGTCCAAGTCTATCAATCAACGCGCTGCCTCAGAGAGCTTCACACGATTCAACAGTCTGTGGTCGTGATCTTCCTTATAAAACAAATGCGTACCAAACCTCAACTTTCAGCCTGCGCGGCGCTGGATGCAGCTGGAAAAACACACACCTGAGAAGCACTGTCATCACCCTCACACGACTCCTTTATCCTATCATCACCTCTCGCCCTCCTCTGATTTCAGGTTGGACGGGAAGCATGTGGTGTTCGGGAAGGTGGTGGAGGGGATCGACGTGGTGAAGAAGGTGGAGACCTATGGGTCCAGCAGCGGAAAATGCACCGCCCAGATCCTCATCGCCGACTGTGGGCAGCTCTGAGCCTTCGCTTGGCCCATCCTCACACACACACCCCTACCCCACCCCAAAAGATAGCCCCCTCCCCCCAAAAAAAATCCCAACCCGAAGATTTCCAAAGCATTCCCCAATATCCCAAGTTTAGTTTTGTTTTCACCTCTCCTCGTTTCTCCTCCTCCCATGTCCGTTCTTAGTCTAAACATGCTGCGTTTGGCTTGCGTCATGATTTATATTGATTTTTTTCTTTTTTGCATTTTGGAAATCCAGCAGCAGTATTGCAGATTTGTTCAATGAAACCTCAAGTCTGAAATAAAGAAAGGAACACAGCTTCCTTTAAAAGATGGAATCCACACTTCTGGTATCTTCTCTTTGATTTCTCTCTCTTTAAAAAAAAAAAAGGCGCAGTGTCTGTGATTTGTTCTGGATCCGCCTTTGAGAACATTTCCTTCAAACCCGTGGCAGGAGCCTGATTAGATTTATCCTAATGAAATTTAGATGCCCTAGAATATTTTGGGCATGAATATGAAAGCTCTCTGCACTTTCACGGTGATGTGCAAATTGAGTTTCTCCTGCTGTCTCACAGCCTTGCAGGCCTTTATTAAAATGTTTTTTTTTGTAAGTAAGATTCCTGGACTGCAGTTTTCATGGGAACATCCATAGTTGAGTGCACAGTCGTCTTGACTCCACGCCAGTCCCTCCATCTCTGAGAGGGTGTCTGGAAAACATGTCCAATTTTTGGCATTGGCTTCCCAGCTGGCCCTCACCTTTCAGAGGGCGGGGTTGGTTGGCTTCCAGTTGGAGGTCCGCCCACACAAGTTCATGATTCATCAGTAATAGTAACTGACAGCTGATTTATTGCATTGCAGTCATTTAGCAGATGCTCTTACCCAAGGCAATCTAGTGGGAGACCATAAACAGGCCTGGCTAACAACATTTCCATATGAATCTGTGTGTAACATCACGAAAGCACTGATGCAAGTTAGCCATGCTAATCTGAGCTAAAATGCAGCTCTTCAGTGCAAACAACACAGATACAAAATAACTAACATCCTTTTAACCTTGGGTGGTTTTTGTAAAGACATCAACCATTATGAAAAAAATCAACAAAAAAAGCAGCACAGCCAGATGAGCGTCCTTCAAGAGGGAGTTCTGCTGGTAGCTCCCAGTTCAAGACAGTCCTTTATGGCTTTGCAATTCTGCCCTATAGCCAGAAGAGGGCACCCTCACATGGCACATGATTACGTCCCAGTGTAACATCTGGTGGTGGCTTCGGAAATGGAACTCCAAAATTCATTCATGTGCCCTGAGGTTTTGAGAAACGTTCGCAAACTTGATGCAACAGGAATACGGAATACAAGCGCGTGTGTGTGTTGGGTGGTTATATATTACACCTTGTCATCTTTTGAGATCTATTAATTGGAAGATATCTGTGGTGTTTTCTTAGTCCCCTAAATTATCAAATTAATTATTTGGCCATTGTTAAGAAGTCAACTCATTTCCTGGTCGCAAAAAGCTTCAAATTACATACAAGGTTCTAATCTAGAAAGATTTATTTTACGCTTCTACGCTAATAATCGTGAACCTGCTCTGATGCAAATACAGTTTGTGTATCTATGTCAGCAGAGTTTTCTTCATGTAGCCTACTACAGTCGTTCTATTTGACACATAGAGTATAATTATAAAAGGTGCAGTGAGATAAACTTAAAGGTCAAAATTGTCTCTGGATCGTGAACAATAAATGATTCCAGTTGTCAGGTATGGCTCAAGTCTCACTACTAGTCACGGTTGATAAAAGTTATGTTGAGAGGAGTTTAATGCAAAAATCACACAAACATGAATATACAAGCATTTGCGGAGAGTTGACCTGCCTAATCATTGTGTTCTATATGTTTTCTGGTGTTCAGGATGAGTCAGAGTCCCCGGTGACCGTGTTTGTCGGTCTATATTTGAGTACATTGCTCAACAGTGACGCTTGGTACAAACCCACACATCTGTTTAGCGTTTGGGTTAACTGGCAGGAAACCCAGCGCACGGTCCAAATGTTTCCTCATTCCTCAGAACAAGGCAGGGACAGACTCCACACAAACTCACACTAATTCTCAGCAGATGGGAGACTTTTTTCCTTACCCAAACGTTGACAGATGCCTGTTACGTCGCCAATAGTGCAATCCACTTCAAGCGCACTTGTTAAAATCCGGAAACTTTATGAATGTGGCATCCCGTCAAAACCTTCAGATTCGCTTCTTAAAGGGCAGAAATGGCCAGGGACATCATGAATACTATATTGTCACGATAAAAAGGCCATGATGCAATAATGCGATTCTGTGGCGATATTGCGATGTATCTACGTTAAGTATTTTGGAAAAAGGGTTTTTATTTTCACTTGAAACCGTAAAAACATTTAAAACCAAAACCCTGTCAAAATTAATTTAAAAACCTGTCAATCTTTTATGGCTAAAGTTTCTCCACATTAAACAGTTGCGCTTTCCAAATGAAACCTTGCTCAAAGATACAATTACCGGATTCCCACTTGGGAATTAAACCTGCAACCTCTTTACGCCTTGTTCCCTTATGATTATATTACCAGTATTTGCCAGGTCTTTTCCTGGCAGGTCTTTTCTCATAACAACTGACCAAGTTCTTGGACCTCCCCATGCAACTTCTGTTTCCAGGTGGTCTTCTACTCAAGTGTGAATGAAAGGGTGGTCACACCCTTTCACCACTTTATCCTTAAATTTATTTGACCTGGATGCAGATTTAATTCATTGCAGTTGGGCTTTTTTTTTTTACCTCAAGCTGTTTTTTTTTTTATTATTCATACAACTGGCAAGACAAAAATTCCTAGGAGTCAAAAATCATCGTATCTCAAAAACAGCTTCTTCTGTCTGTCTTCAACAATAGAGTCACACCTCCAGTGAAAGGTAACGTCACTCGTTCCTTTTTCAGCCGAAAGCTGGCCAGTCTCCTGATGCGTCACTGCGTCACGTAGTTTCCAGAATAAGACATCATTTGTCGGTTGCAAAGCATTTTCAGTGCACGTGGCTGGACTTCAAATCCTTGGGTTTAAAACCACAAGAACACAGAACCGCGTTAGAACTGGAACTACTGCTACTCCTAACCTGTGACGTGCGCAGTAGCTTCTCCAGCTTTATTGGAATTCTGTGGTCTTGCGGTTGAAACCTGAGGTTTGAACTCCAGCAGTGGACATTTTTAACGACGAAAATTTTAAAATGATAAAGTGAGTTTGTATCCCTGACTGATGGCATCGGTCACTATATAAATATTATTTCCAACCACATTTTCCTTTACATTACATTAGGGCAGGGCTACACTTCAGTAGGTGTAAGTTTGAAGACAAGAGGGGATGGCTGGTGAGTGAGGATGCAATCAGATGGGGTGAATCTTTAGTCAGCATCAGACAATAGCCAGTGATTTGGCCATCCTTGAGAAGTTACAGGGAGAACGACAGCCCTCACAGTACTGTACAGTATGAGTGATTATACTATAAATGTTGATGTTTTTTTGTAATTATTATTGCAGCCCTGGAATTTCAGGAATTTTTGTTTCAACTTTTTATTTTTCACAATTACTACATGCAAAGATATAGAAAAAATAAAGGATATTGAAGCAAATTGCTGCATTTAGTATTGCTTCAGTATTGACCGATGCTTGCTAGCAATTGAAAAATAAAAATAGATTTTTATGTTTCTTTTTCAATGTTTTTTTCCCCAGAAAATATTGAAGTTCTGTCCCCTCTTTGTATCATAAACATGTGATATTTTGTATATGTTTCTGTATATTAAGAGTTTATATGAAATTGGCAGTGGTGATATAACAGGTTGGAAAATGGGCTTGTAACACAAAGGTCACAAGGTCAGTTCCCAAGTAGTTCTCAAGCACTGCTGTTGTACTTGTACTGTTCAAAGTGCCACAACTGAGTTTCCTGCAACTATCCAGATGTAAAAATAGATGTGTAAAACAAGAAACAAAGTGCGCTGTATAAATTGCTCTACAAAAAGGTACCAGCTAAATGCCGAAAATGTAAATGAAAACACAGATTTACATATGCAGATTTACACATGCAAATTTACATACACATATTTACATATGTAAATTTACTTACACAGATTTACATATGCACTGAGTAAAGTTTACAAATCATGTGCAGTGGTGTCATGCAGATTCGGCTCAGTGTCATGCAGATTCGGCTCAGTGCAGAGAATGACTGCGCACCACAGTGTGACATGAGCTAAATTAAGGGTTCTCAAACTCACTCCTGCCGTTGCAAAACGTGACTGTCCAAAAATTCTGCAAAACATATCACTTCCCAGAAGAGTCTTATACTGGAAACCTGTCTTGGGTACATCATCTTATCAACAGCCCATTTTCTCACACACTGAGAAAATAGATTGAAAAAGCCCCAAGGGGCATTTTACATAAAATGAAGAGGACATCAATTCAACAGTCGACTTCATTCAGAATAAATAAGAAAATCAAGAACTTCACATTTTGCCACTTAACGCAAGTAGATAGTATTTTCAATGTTGCTCATCGAAGGACATCTCTGATAGTTACAATGCTGGTCTATAATTCCCGTGTTGTCTCCATTTCCACTCTTCTGTTTCTATGCACAATGTCAAAAAATTCAACAAAGAATATGAAGTTTGAGGATAATGACTTCATAGACATCATAGAAAAACAATTTCACTATATATGATGGAACTTACATCATCCACAAGAAAAACATGATACCCTGTGTAATCTCTGCACTGATTTTAGACAGCTTATGATCTTAATTTAAAAGACTGTTGTTTACTCTGACTGTATACATATGACAGAAGAAAAAAGCTGTAAAAATCCAATGTAGTTAAAAAACACACACCCGTCCATATCTGTGCGAAGTGCGGCAGACAATACATTTTCCAGTAGAGGGCGCCAGAACCAATTTCACGAAGAATACGCTCCAAGTCCGATGCTCAAATTTTGTATGCTGCTATAAAATGACATTTACCGTCGAATGATGGTAGCTTTTCTTTTTTTTTTTTTTTACCCTGTAATCAGACAATTTGCTCATCAATTTAAAAAACAAAACAGCCAAAGTTCTTTCCGCTCAAATTGGGATGTGGTATTAGCATCATCCCAATACCCTTCCCCGTAAGGTCGGGGGGAGAGGCACCCTAATTTAAGTGATGCCAAGCACTGCTATTAGTCATAGTATAGAGGCAGCACCAATCACATATTACCTATCCCAGCCAAACCTACGTCCTGATTTTACTCATAATTGTATGGGTGGAGACAAAGGACTTATTGGTAAAGTAACACCCCCCTCGTTCTGCCAGTAATTCCATGATCAGGATACCTGCATGACATCTGTAATATGTACATCATGGCCCATGGGAAATTATTTTAGGAAGTCAGATTCTTATGGTCACAATACTCGTACTTTGACCAGCATGGCAATTGCCAGACTTGAGACGCACCAAACTATAGCCTTGCTAATTCAGGCTGTGGGCTGAGGCCAGAGATGGCACTGCTGGGACTCAAACCCCCTGCTGCAGGACCCCCTGCTGGGTGAGATGGGTATGACATATAATCACTAGATACATTCATTCAGGCTATCTAGGCTTAGTAGTTACCTGAAGTCGAGAGAGTACTCAGGACTGTATCAAACCTGGACTTGAGCCTCACAAGAGTTTTTACTACTACCATAAATGGCAAGCTATTCCAAACATTGACAACTCAGTTAAAAAAAAACTACTTCCAGATGTCGGTGTGGAATTCACCTCCAACAAATTCAATTGCTTTCCTGGAATTCTTGTAGCAAATTCAATAGCGGCAGCTCAAACTAAAACTTTTTTTTAAAGAAACAAAGTTAGATCTTGTGTTTCTGCACAGTTCTGTTAAAGTTGTGCTGAAGCCCAGAGAGGCTGTGTCCCCTTCTTAGTGACAGATAATTCTGCACTGCCCTGCAGGACTTCAAGCTGAAGTTGACCCTTTAAGCACCACCCTACAGGACTTCCAGATGAAGCTCGCCCTGGGAGCACCACCCTGCAGGACTTCCAGATGAAGCTGGCCCTGGAAGCACCACCCTGGACTTCCAGGTGAAGCTCACCCTAGAAACACCACCCTGCAGGACTTCCAGATGAAGCTGGCCCTGGAGCACCACCCTGCAGGACTTCCAGATGGAGCTGGCCCTAGAAACACCACCCTGCAGGACTTCCAGATGGGGCCCTACACCACCCTGCAGGACTTCCAGATGGAGCTGGCCCTGGAAACACCACCCTGCAGGACTTCCAGATGAAGCTGGCCCTAGGAGCACCACCCTGCAGGACTTCCAGATGGGTGCAGGACTTCCAGATGAAGCTGGCCCTAGAAACACCACCCTGCAGGACTTCCAGATGAAGCTGGCCCTAGAAACACCACCCTGCAGGACTTCCAGATGAAGCTGGCCCTAGGAGCACCACCCTGCAGGACTTCCAGATGGAGCTGGCCCTGAAACACCACCCTGCAGGACTTCCAGATGAAGCTGGCCCTAGAAGCACCACCCTGCAGGACTTCCAGATGAAGCTGGCCCTGGAGCACCACCCTGCAGGACTTCCAGATGAAGCTGGCCCTAGGAGCACCACCCTGCAGGACTTCCAGATGGAGCTGGCCCTAGAAACACCACCCTGCAGGACTTCCAGATGAAGCTGGCCCTAGAAGCACCACCCTGCAGGACTTCCAGATGGAGCTGGCCCTGAAGCACCACCCTGCAGGACTTCCAGATGGAGCTGGCCCTGGAAGCACCACCCTGCAGGACTTCCAGATGGAGCTGGCCCTGGAAGCACCACCCTGCAGGACTTCCAGATGGAGCTGGCCCTGGAAGCCAGGATTCAGGCCCTGACTCTGGGGCATGCTGCTGCAGCAACAGCTCAAGCTTTACCTGGATGTACCATCAGGGAGATTCCAAAACAGTTAATTTTTTTTTTTCAAAATTTTCAACAATTGTTAAAAAAAACAGGATGAAAAGAAACACCCTCCCCCAACACAAACCTAATTTAAATGAAACACAAAGATCAAACAAACTCGACAAAAGGAAACACAGTCCTTAGAGTTTTCTCCATTTAATGCAGCATATAGTGAGATGAGAACAAAAACACGTGCGTCACGAAATTTGGGCACTCTTTCATCAGCGGACGTCACACTTCGGCTCTGTGTACACTCGGGCCTTTGTCTGTGCTGTTTCGTATGCAGCATTGAGATAACGTGAGCGAGAACGTGAACATCAGTTACAGGAAGTGATGTCGCTACCCCCGTTGACTTTAAGTAGTGATACATGAATGAGGTATGGTGACAAAAACGGGTGGAACTGTCAGTCAATAACTTGTTTTGTTTCACTCAAAAAGGTTTTGGTCTTTAGAATAAAGCAGAATGATTGGTTAAATTCATTGACCTACTGTTAGCATACACCAGCTCCACCCACTTTGGTGTCATATTACCTCAGTCTTGGGTCACTAGTCACAGGCTTTTTTAACCAGTTACGCTCCTCTTTGCGTTATGTAAGCAGTGTGCCCTGCCTCTATAACATCTCCTTCAACCACGCCATCAGCAGAGCTGTATCCCCACTCTGCACACTGCTGTCTCTTTAAAAGCTGACATCATTTATGGAAGATTTTCAACACAGTTTTTAAAAATCTCTTAAACATTTGAGCCTCTTAAAAAGGACACAATTAAATAGCAAAGTTGGCAAATAGGACAAATAGAAAAAAAAGGTACTGCAGCACATTTTGGTTGAATATCACAGAGTTACATACAGTACATTGGTAACTCCTATTGTGGTCCATTGGATGCATTGCATCAGGTCATCTTTAAGTAGTAGATAGACTTGGGTGAGGTTAAAAATAAATAAGTTTCACACTTGGCCTCCAGTCATCACCACGTTAGGTTGCATTAATTTGGCTGTGTTATCGAATTAATTAAAACAGCTGATATCAGGCCTGGGAGCCTGAGCTTGCCTGACAGGTATGTGCAGACTATCCTATAAATGAATCGTGCCGCTAAGCGACGTGGCTCACTTATCTTTTCATGTTATCAGACTGACGCCTTGGCACGACAGAGGATCATTTCTGTATCTTTGGAAGAGAGCTTCTGCGACTTTTTATTTTTTTTTCCTTCTCTTTTTATTCCGTTTCAACAAAAAAGAACCCACTTAAATGCCGGTTCATACCAACGTTCCGCCCACAATGGTGAGAAATATCTATGGTGTCGTGTCTGGAATCAAAAGTAACACATTAAAACTTGAGGGGAAACCTTGAATGTGATTCTGAAACGTGTGAAGTACAGGGACAAAGACGGTGGTTGTATGTGTCTATCTTTCTGCAGCAAGCCAACACAAGCACAAATGTGTCCCGTTCCCCAGTTATCACACAACACTGACACAAGCCCACAACTATGGTCCCTTTAATTCAAGTTAACGTAGGCATTTGGTTTCTTTTTTTTTTTTTTACTTAAACACATATTCTTCTAGAACTGTATCACTTTTTTCCCAAAAATTCTTAAAAGGGAATGTCTAAGGCAGGGGTGTCAAACTCAAAGTCCTGGAGGGCCGCAGTGTCTGTAGGTGTGTGTGGCTCCTCTTTTGATTAAGCAGCCTTTGAAATCAAGGTGTGTGGGCACTACGACCCTTCAGGTAGGGAGCCTACACACCTGGTGTGTCAGGAATAGTGCAGGTAACACTGACATCGGTTCTGCTTAGTGCTCATGACCTGGGGGCGCCCACTGACAAATCCCCAGAAAAATCCAGCCAAGACGGAACCCCCCCCACGGGTGTTTACCCATGAGACATGTGCTGGGTTGTGTTCTGAGTGCCTTTTTCTTTTTCAGCTCCTGTTTTGACACCACGGTCTTAATTCTCATTTGGAATGTTTCTTTTTTCTTTCTTTTACAAAAAAAGAGTTTATCTTGAAGTATCACAGTTAATATTTTGCTTACAGTTCAGTCCTGTTACATACATATGTAGCTGTATACACACATATATGTAGTTTTATACATACACATTTATTTTCCTCCCTACTACTAGTAGAGGATCAATATATCTGTTCCAGGTTCCTTTGTGAAGAGTCTGGGATCCTGTAAACCATGTTAATATTTTAATCAGCAAAGTCCAGCCTCCTCGAGGTCCACATTCAGTGCAGTTTACTGAATATTCAGCTAGTTTACCAATGACCATTACAGGAACTTATGCAGTTCATCTTTTCCATTTTCCAACATCCCATCATCGGTAGTACTAGCTTAAATTCCTTGGCTTTCCTTGTTTTTTTAATGTTTTTTTTGTCTATTTTTTTTTTTTTTTTTTTACAAAAAATAGTTTTATGAAGTTCCTTGACGGCCAATGTCCTTCTGAGGTTGGCTGCCAGAGGAGCCCAGCATGGAGGTATCATCGTGTGGAGAGTTCGAGCTGTGGCTGTTGTTGTTGTTTCTAAAGTTGTGTAAAAGAGTCTTTTATCAGCATCTCATGAAGGCAATGTCTGTCTCTCCCTCCTTCTCTGTTCCGCATATGTGTGTGTGTGTGTGTGTGTGTGTGTGTGTGTGTGTGTGTGTGAGTGTGTGTGTCTGCGTGCTAAACCAGCTCATCCAGCAAGGTCCCGAGGCTGTGCCGCTGTCCGGGGGGGCCGGCGATGGGCTTGTTGCACATGGGACAAACGCAGCGCACCTCCAGCCACTTCACCAGGCACCTGTGGGGGGGAGAGACAGAGGACATCAAACGCACAGGCTTCACCAGCAGCGTCCCATTATGGTCCTGAGCGGCAACATTTGCGTGCAAGTTTCTGCTTTCTGTGTTCACATTTAACCAGTTCAGACCCAAAGACCATGTGAATTCACCAGGAAATTTTCTCTTTTAATCGGCCATTGATTCCTGAAAAACAACAAAATAAAGTAAAAACTGCAGCCTTCGAGGACTGGAACTGAAGACCACTAGTACTACAACAAGAGTGTCAGTCAGTTGTGAGTGACTGAGGTTTCATTGACCCAAAAATGGGAGGAGCTACCATACAGTATCACTGACTCAATGACCTGGATCAATCACCTCTTTGCCTGTGGAGAGGAAAATCATTTTGATTGGTTCAAACAGCTCTGACAGCCGAGTGTAGCTCCACCCAAATAAGATTCATGAATCCTCATTTCATCACTTGTGTTAGCGACATCTAAGGCAGTGAAATCTGTTAGTTTTTTAGGGATAAAGTGGTTGAGGGAATGTTAAACTCAGTCCTATACCTGTCATTTCAAAGTCAAATTATTATTACTTATTTATTTCTGATGAGTAACTCAGAGATTTTCAGTAAAGGTACAGCAGAAAGCAACACATCAGAAAACAAATACTTTATTACTAGGCTAAAAACATGATGCCCTTTAATTATTTAGCTTAATATAATAAAATATTCACTTTCCAGAATGAGCTCTGTGCCTTTAACCAAAATTCTCCACGATTAAATTTTTATGGCAGCGGCTCACATTAGCTCTGTTTTTACATGAGTCAGTTATAGTACTCTCTCAGTCCGGAATGCCCAGTCACCTTTGCAGGACCACCCCTTGTTGCCAAAGTAACATCTGTGAGTTTGAGAGAGTGGAGACAAGTGCTGGTGTTTTCACAGCAGCCAGCCGCTGTACATTCTCACTCATAAATGACAGTTGGATTGCGGGTATCTGGTTGACCAGTAGGGGGGAGTATTGTTCAGAGAGTCAGGGAATACCCTGCCTACTGTATCCCTTCCTTTTTCACACTATGTCCTGTCCTACCTCAAGTCACAATATCATGTAAGGACATGTAATTAAGAGAAAAGTCCATCCATGATATTGTCATTTATCTCTATATTTGGACAAAACCTACTTTTGCTTGTCATATTTAAAAGATGAGGATTGACACAATGGAAAAAGCAGACTGAGACAGAACTGCCTGAGATGACAGTCAGTTTAACAGTACAGAAAATTCTTGTGTATGTACACACACACACACACACACACTAACTGCATTGAACATAGATGTACTACAAACACACTAACATACACACACATGCAAGCCTGGAAAAACGAACCTGCACACACGATAACAAGCACAGAATAAACATCCGCACTCACACACACATACACACACACACACACACAACAGCATGTTGCACGGTCACTCACGTCGGCATAACACACCTGTGTACGAGTGGAACACAGACACACAAACATATGAACACACACACTAAATGCACTGCACAAATAGACATATCACACATCAACACACACACACACACACACACACACACACAAATACACACAGACATAAACACACAGAAATACATCTATTCACACACACAAGTGCACAATGTCAGGAATTACTATAAGCCCCTGATTTGGACTTTGCCATGAAAACAGGAAATGTTAAAATGGGGTTTCCTCTCAAACACACCCTTTGCACCAGAAACACTGCTGAGTCAATTTACAAACAAATCTTGCAGAAATGGAACTCCTCAGCAAATCCACAATTCTGCCATTTCTTATCTATCCTCCCCTAATTCTCACTGTTCCAGAAGAGAGGATGGAATTGGGGTTTCATGAGTTTTATGCGTCCAAATAAAAGCAGGCGAAGACTGAAATTCCAGCAGGAGCACAGGGGGCCATAGAGCAGATTCCTCCGAATAGGTCCGTCTAACGTGTAGTATGTGATGATATCTCCATGACAACAACAAAGCCATTTTGTTATTTCACCTTTACCACTTCATTACTGCCAGTTCTATTGTCTGTAGATTGTGAATACTTCTTTATTTCAAGTGTTTTCAGAGATTCTAAAGTGTCGACACTGGTGTGTATTTTCCTGCTATGTACATCCTGGGGGTTTGTTCTGTGCCACTGTGCTGTATGTGTGTGTTTATGTGCGTGTGTGTGTGTGTATTTATGCATGTGTGACTGTCTTATGTGCATGTGTTTACATTTTTATGTGTGTGTGTGCCTGTATGTTTGTGCATGTGTGTGTGTTTATGTGCATGTGTGTGTATGTGTGTTTATGTGAATGTGTGTAACTTGATTTATATGCAAGTATGTGCGTGTATGTTTCTGTGTTTATGTGTGTGTGTGTTTACATGCATTCATGTGTGCATGTGTTTATATGCGTGTGTGTGTGTTTATGTGGATGTGTGCGTGTATGTGTGTGTCTTTTTATGTGTTTATGTGTGTGTGTGTCTGTTTCTGTGTGTGTGTTTCTGTGTGTGTGTATGTGTTTCTGTGTGCATGTGTGTGTCTGTTTCAGTGTGTGTGTGTGTGTATGTGTGTCTGTTTCAGTGTGTGTGTGTGTGTGTGTGTGTGTGTATGTGTGTCTGTTTCAGTGTGTGTGTGTGTGTGTCTGTTTCAGTGTGTGTGTGTGTGTGTGTGTGTGCGTGTACATGCACATTGTTGTGTGGCCTCTGCAGCATGGTCGTAACGCCGTGGCGGGAGGCAGGAGCTGCTGTGGTCTCTGGGGAAATGAGCGCTCTGAGAAACGCCCTGGCCTCTCCCCTCTCCCCGTCACTGACATCCCAAAGCCGGGCCTACGCACCAACCTCTTGGCTCTCTCATTCGCTACTCACTTCCTGTGAAAGGCATGTTGGCATGGCAACACTCCCAGCTCGTCCTTCACTCTGAAATCCTCCAGGCAAACTGCACACGTCTGCTGCGATGGGAGACGTGGGGGTGGGGGTGGGGGGTGGTAAGACAGGGTCGGGGCAAAAGGGGCAACACAGGAGGGGTTATTGAGAATAACAGACCTTAAGTCCAAGGATAAACTCACTCACCAAAAACACCACTCTGTCAACACAGGGGATCATACACGTGAGTGACCCTGGAGCTAAAAAAAGACAATACTCTGCACTTAATTCCTATATTTATTCTGCATTAGCCCAGGTGATCACTGGGCCAACAGCCAAACATAAATAAATGAAAGCAACGTTTCATTTCACTCACTCAAAGCAACTGAATGAAAGGAACATGTTTTAAAAAACCTGTTTTGACTAATTTTGAAACAGATTTTTCTGAAAAGTGAGAGAATAAGAAGATGTAATCCTTACCCCATGAAGGTTTAATTTCTTGGTGTCTCCTTTGAATATAACCTATAGATAATGAACATTGGTATTACCATAATAAAATATTTACATTTGAGTAACACACATGAAACAAAAGCTACCAAGATAATGGGAACCACATTTATATTCATTTTTAATGTCTTGTAAATTTTTTATTCAGTCTTCATGTATGTGAAGATACATTGCTAAATACACATAAGTAAAGGGAGATGGTCCTCCAAACAGATAAAACCAAAACATAATGTAAAATAAAAGAACAAATGGAATGACTGCAGGGGATTTTGGTCTCCAACCCTCTTCATTTCAATGTTATGTACACAAGGCGGGCGCTCTGGTCCAGCCCAGCCCTCAGGGACCCGGGGAATGGGGGAGATCTGAAACAGGGGCATCTTGTGTGTTCATGCTCGTCGGCTCTTGAGCAGATACCGCCCGATAAGCTGTTCTCCTTTTGGGAGAAAGAACACTCTGATCCTGAATGGGAGGCATATTTCCCTCCGGGGGCCCTAAGGTCATCCCAAATCAGGATCTGAAGTGGGAGTTTGGTTTGGGGACCAGGGTGGGGGAAGGGGGGGACAATGTACTTTTAGCCTTTAGATCACAGATTACTGCATGTTCTGTTGAGGCAGGCCTTCTATTGAGCCATGTATTTAATCGTTTCCTCTTTTTGTTGATATATTATCACACTGTGTTATTTTTAGTAATTAATTTTTCATCGGACTAATGCAATTAACCGGTAGTCTAGTGGTTACGGGGCATGACTAAGACCCTTAAGATTAGTGGTTCTAGACCCAGTCTAGCCATGGCTTGAACCCTGGTGCTC
This sequence comes from Albula goreensis, assembly GCA_022829145.1. Taxonomy (NCBI): domain Eukaryota; kingdom Metazoa; phylum Chordata; class Actinopteri; order Albuliformes; family Albulidae; genus Albula; species Albula goreensis. Next base: position 66,767,735 of record CM040741.1, read on the forward strand.
CCAAGGGGGACTGGCCTCTTGTTAGTCTAGTAAACTGTAAGTTGCTTTGGATGAAAGTGTCAGCTAAATGACTGTAATATAGTACATCATATAAAAACTGTATTACATGAAACACTTTGTACTGCAGTCACACTGCAGCCAATTGCATCCTTTCAAAAAGGCTGTAATACAGCACCCCACCATCAAAAAATGTTTGAGTGGCATGGCAAAACATGGCTGTTCAGGGTGAATTTGATTTTAAGCAGATGCTAGGTTTTGAAATGTGACAGACCCCACTGCTGCCGAGGTGAGATAAAGATGAAAAACCTTGCTTTATTTGGTTTTATAAACTGAAAGGACGACGTAATCAACATCTGATTGCAGAGAGCGGTTGCTATGGCAGCTGATTGGGCAACTGCACGCGCCGTGACACCGAATCTTAAATCTGTCGATTCTTCCTGCTGAACGTAGCCCACCAAAAAAAAAAAAAAAAAAAAAACCAGCGAGCACATCTCAGCGACAGCGAAATGCTCCTACACGGGGGTGGGTGTCCCTGATCCTGGAGTACCAGAGCCGTTTCGGGATTTTGTTCTGCCCGAGTTCTTGAGTACAGTTTGAGTAAATATGAAGTGCCTAATCCTGAGTGGTGTAGCTCCTCTTCCAGCTCCAGCACATGGTCAACTGCAGTCATTAAAGCCTGATAATTAACTCTGTCTGTTAATTAACCCGTCTGATTACACTGTCAGGGGTTTGGCTGGAGTGAAAACCAGAAACGTCTCTAGAACTCAAGGACCAGGGTTCTCCACTTTTGCTCTGCAATGTGCCTCTTTTTCCATGCTACAGATTAAACAAACTCAATTAATGGCTTGACAGGTATAAAGTACTGTATTGCCAAAACATAAAACAGAGCAGTGCTTTGGCAGCCATGACTGACTTTGTATCTGTACATCGGCCTCTCTCAACGGCCGTGCGACAGTCACTGAGCCTGTGTTCGGTGGGGATGTGTTGGCGGATGTTCGTGTCTGAGGGTGAAGGGATAGCTGGCCATTAGCTGAGCTCGCTGACTCAACGCCGTTGGAGAAGCGGCCCTGGCAGCCGCAGGAGGTGGCGTGAACTGTGTGGAGACGCAGACCGTATCTGCAGATGGATTCAGAGCACCACTTAACCTGTGACTCACGACAGGTCACAGAATGCCAGTCTCCTGAAATAAATTCTACTAATAATAGCCGGTCTGTTCGCTTCCTCTGGCGCGTTAGCCTTGAGAGAGGGTTGATGCTGAGCTTTTGGGTGGCAGAAGGGGGGTAAAAGCACAAGGTCAGGGCATAGCTGTAGGACCTAAAGTTGTGTGTTTGATTCCTGGATGGGCTATTATCAGCTATGGCCGGAGGTCCGCATTATAAATATTATGTGGGGGTTGGTGATGGTGGAGTGAGGTTTCATTGCAGTAAAAATGGGAGGAGCAGTTATACAGTTATAGTGTCCGTGACTCAGTGATTTCGACCAATGGTCGCATTGGCTTTACAAAGAAACACGTTTTTGATTCATTGATTGAGGGATCAGTGTAGCTCCCCCCCAAGGGGCTCATGAAAACCCATTTAAACCAGCACTAGTGTGGGTAAGCCAGTTAAACGCATCAGTCTCGTTGCTCTCTAGTGACATCTGCTGGCCAGCCTGCAAGATGCGGGAGTATATCATGTGCAGACCTTGTGTTGCATCTGCGGTATGGGAAGAAGAGAAGGCTTCTCATCACTAGAAGTAGAGTAGTCCCTTGTGTGCCATACAGTGGTTCAATTCAGGTATTTCAGGGTAAAAAAAAAAAAACTTGATGCCATTTGTTATTTTTGTGCGGCAGGCCATGTGTGCCATATGTCTAAGTTAGTATGACTTTTCGATTATTTAATTTTTTTCTCCTGATACACAATGTCACACATATCTAGCTTTACACTAACATTTTTCCGATATTATTCATGACATTCTATTGATAAACCCCTTATAAAAACATGAATATCCATTTTGACATTAATGTAATTATGTCATTGATGGAATGTATATGTTGTGTATGATGCATCTAATCTGACTGTGACACATTCACTGATAAAGAACATACTGAATCTGGTATGTGAAATGTCATATTTTCTGCTGCCTGTAGGATGTTGTTCCCAATTGGACTGATCTTGAACTCCACGACCTTCCTTAGTTAAAGGACGAACCCCCAAACCCCCTCGATTGACAATGAGATCAATGAGATGGAGTAACGATCAGTGAACCTGGAGGGCTCGGTGTGTCTGAGGACAGTTTTATAATCACAGGAAGAAAAGGAAGTGGGAACGAGAATAGTGGCCATTATAAAAAGTCATAGAGCCAGCTCACAGCGTCACATCGCGCTGCTTTCTGTGCTGTTCTACTTCAGACAGTCATTGAGATTCTCTCCAGGTAGTGGGCGAATTCATTGTTGTAATCATTTGTTTAAAAAAATACATCTCTTACCTCCTTGTATCCAAAGCGTTCACTCTGGGCTTGGTGTCTCAGCTTACTGTGAAGGAAGAAAACACAGAAAAATGTAATAGTCAACACAATTAAACGCCTTTAAGGGCATATTCACTCAGTGCATTTCGGTCTTAATCACTTGTGGTGACCTAGACAGAAACACCCCACACCCAGAGGTGAAGACCTCTAAAGAGTCTAGAAGCAGAATTAGTTTTCTGTCTCAGGTCTCCTGCAAGCTGATTCATTTTAGCAGCATTCTGTTGTGGGTCAGTGAGTTCATTTGGCCTGAATCATCAGCTCCCACCCACAGCATTATGACATCACAAATTCACTAGAAGAAGTAGCTGATGATTGGATCGTTAGCAAAGCGCGTCCCTGGAAACCGAGCAGGTCCATCGGCCATAGGTTAGGCTCAAAGTACCATGGAGTTATGCTATCAAGTGAGACTAGATTACCACTGTATCCCTCTACATCTTTAGAACCAAACCATGTGTAAAAAGTGTCTATGGTTGTAGGGTTTTTGTAACTTTGGCCCAATGAAAGCCACACAGTGTGAAGTACTACTGCTTCGGCCATTTCAGAAGGCAGCTAGCCTCATATACACGGCACTCTATGTATGCATCTCTCCAACTGGCCCAGCAACAAAGCAACAGACACACTCATTTTGAAGAATTAATATTCTCAAACCACCCTCTGAGCATCTGTCCAATGTCTTGTAGTGAGAAAGGATTAAACATTGATTTTAAAAAACACTGACTTAAAAATCATGGTAAAAAAGCTTTGATGCTGTGGCAGTCTCATGTGCTGTGGGTGTCCTGTGAAGTCTATTTGGCTGCTTTATAGACAAAATTACTTTCACACCCCTTGTGTTTAGCATTGTGGCTAATAAGTAACGTGCTAACTGGTGAAGGCACTCCACAGAATGACCAGTAAGAACAGATTCTACAGCAGAATCCACTGATCGATAGCCCAGCAGGTAAGAGGAATGATAACATAGATGATTCCTCACCAGCAGCTAATTAAACAAAGAATTCAAGTTAAAAAAAATTAAACAGAGAACACAAGAGAAGACTGAATGATTTTCCTGAAACACCAGCGTTGCTGGAGTGAGGAGAATCACTAAGAACGTACCAGAGGCCAATCCACCTGCCTGACTCACTGTCACGACGCGGCGTAAAAGTACCCCCGCATTAAAATGACACAAACAGTCTCACACCTGCTCTAGCCTCTCACAGCTCCAAACCCGAGAAGTTTCAAATTCAGGCATTCAAACACAGACAAATATGTAGTAGAAAAATCACGACTTAACTATGTTTTTTTTTCTGCAACAGTCATGAGTGTGTGAACAAATGTCAAATTATAACCTTCATTTGCTCAACAGTAGGCTATTACATTTGCTGTTGGATTCAATATCACAGGCATCAAATCATGATTTCCTACTTCACAAAAATTTAAAGCATAAAATAATATTCTTATTTTTGTTTTGAGTTGGGAAGCACTGCTATGCACACCAGTGCAGGCCATTAAGAGCTTCTGACAATCCAACACACACAAAATACTTTTCTGCACTTTAATTTAGAATGAAAATGTGAGTAAATATGTGAGTTAATAAATACGTGAGTTGAAGGCTGAGCTATCCATCTGAAGGATCTGTGTAGGGAGGACGAGCTTCGGCCTCTTGGAGATAAACACGATCAAAAGGCCGAAGAGAACAAACTGAGGGGCCTCAGGGTGAAGTACTTGAGATTGATACTGAAGCACTCGCGGGCTGTTTCGCCAATTACCGGCTGTACAGAGTACGCCTTGTCCTGACCCCCACAAGCCGTTTGCGCTTTACAGAAACACCACGAAGGAAAAAAACAGCACGCTGGAGTAGCCCGAGAAACACTGCCGACTAAAATACAGAGACAATGAGAGTCTCATCAAAGATATGCACTCCATCTGCTAGTTTGAGATCCTCTCTTATCAACCAAGAGTCTGTTCACCTGTCATTTGCGATTGATTGATTCAAGCTGATGGTCAAACCGTTTTTGTTTTCTTATTTCTGACCAGTTCTTGATTTTAGGACAAAAACAAAAAAATGAAGCTTAGAGAGGTGCAGTAACTGCCAGATAATTCAGTAACTGCCAGATAAGAGAGGTGCAGTGTGAAGCTGAGGAGCAGTGTGAAGAGGTGCAGTGTGAAGCTGAGGAGCAGTGTGAAGAGGTGGAGTGTGAAGCTGAGGAGCAGTGTGAAGAGGTGCAGTGTGAAGCTGAGGAGCAGTGTGAAGAGGTGGAGTGTGAAGCTGAGGAGCAGTGTGAAGAGGTGCAGTGTGAAGCTGAGGAGCAGTGTGAAGAAGTGCAGTGTGAAGCTGAGGAGCAGTGTGAAAAGGTGGAGTGTGAAGCTGAGGTGCAGGTGTGAAGAGGTGCAGTGTGAAGCTGAGTGCAGTGTGAAGCTGAGGAGCAGTGTGAAGAAGTGCAGTGTGAAGCTGAGGAGCAGTGTGAAGAAGTGCAGTGTGAAGCTGAGGAGCAGTGTGAAAAGGTGGAGTGTGAAGCTGAGGTGCGGTGTGAAGAGGTGAGACTTCAAGCTGCTTCAAAAGTTGGCTGGCATCTCTGTTGGAGTCATTCTGTAGTTCATTCCAGTCACTTTCTGTGGTTTTTTTCCCGGAACGATCTACATCATTATGTCTGCCTAGGGCAGCACAGAATTACTCATGCAAGGGGCAAACCATGTGTGTAATCACAAAGCACAGGGGTTAAATGCAGGTGAGTTGAATCTGATGATTGTGAATATGCATTAGAAATGTCAGCGGGGTCCAGCAGAATGTTACCACCTACCCAGGATCCTTTGCAGAAGCGCCTGTGATGTATCCCTGTTTTTGGGGGATGAGTCAGCTTGTGAGAGACTTTTGCCAGAATTTTGAGTGTTGCCAGAATGAGTCTTGCTGATATGTTCGTCACATTTGAGTGAAATTTGGAGGTAAAATGGGAGGAGAGATACCTTCTGGGGACAGTCACCAAAGCAACTTTTCCACCATTCTGTTCTGACCTCTGTCACTACAGATCATGCCTGCAATTTCAACTACATTTTTACAACAGCAAACTTGTGAGGGATAATGACACGAGAGAAATAAAAACAGACAAATCAGCAGCAAAACAAGAAATAACTGCCGTGCCTTATTGGCCCAGCGAGGGAGATATTGGAAAGTGTTATATAACCGTTCAGAGACGCATTTTACGGGAGAAATGTTGCAACAGCAGGACCGTATTAATGATTGGGTATGGGCTGGATATTCTGTCAGGGCAGCTGAAAGCATGAAGTCAAAAATGAAGAGATTCACCTCTTCAGTCTGCATCTCGGTTCTAACTGAGGCTATGGATTGCTATGGTTATTATTGTACTGTATTATTTTTGATATTTCCTTTTTATGAATGTATTGTCTGTATCCATGCATTGTCTCATATCTTGGATTAGCATGGTTAAGTAGCAATGCTAATCCAGTGGTGTTGCATATATACTCCCTGGAAATGTGGTTAGCTAAGTCTGGCACTATTGCTCACATTGATCAGGTAAAGGCTTTCATACTCCCAAAGTGTATATCATCTCTGGATGAGTGACTGGTATATATGTATTGAAGACCTGCTGAAGGTCTGTGGGGTATGGTGGCGTTGTGTGGGGGGGGCGGGGTTGTTTAGAGCAGAGACCGATGACAGATTCTTCTCTGTGGCTGGGGAGACACGAGGCTGGATCAACACATTTCTGAGTCGTGATCCAAAGTGAAGATCGAGTAGAAGGAGTCCCGCTAGCTCGTAGGAGAAACCCGTGACCTTGGGAAGCTAAAATTAATTCACACACATCTAGACATGATGAATAACAACTACGCCAAGCAAGAGCCTCACCAACAGACATTGAATAAATCATATTTTATAATCATTTTTAACACTGACACTTATGTATGTAGCAGAGGCTTATCGAGAGTGACATGCCTAGTCCGTTTACATACATATTCTGTTTTAAAACCGCTGGGTGTTTGCTGAATAATGTCAGTTGAGTTGAAGTAAACATATAATAATGCACTTTATTTATAGGGCAGTTTCCACACATGGCATTCAGCTCTAAGTGCTTTATAATATGTATTTAAAAACACCTGGCCAGAGGGCACAATGGCGGTACCCCACCTGGGGATCCAACCTACGAAACCTCTCTTGAGTTACGGGCTTACTTGCCAAGTTCCCAAACCAGTATGCCACTCCGTCACCCACCAAGAGGAAAAGCACGTATTTGTGTTGCTGGACACATGCCATCGGACAGTGGCATAGAGGGTGACTACAAAGGTGCCTGTTATTTTTCAAGTTGATCCACTGTCGCTGCCAAGACGGCATTAGGAACCAGCCTGTTGTTCTTGGTGTTCCCGAAAACAAAAAAGAAAAAAAAAGACAAAACAAAAAAAAAATTGAAGGGAGCAAAGAGCGGGGCCCTCTTGTTTAAAACAGCAGCGATCGGCCACGTCCGAAAAGGCCAAATATAACATTGGGAACAAAAACAGAGCAGATAAAGATCTGGTGCTGATTGTTTGAGTTGGGAAGTAGTTAAGGATGGAGGAAACTCTGCTCACTCTGGGGCCGTGTGTGAACAGTTCCTCAACGTCGACCTTGGATGACTCGAGGACCCCCGACAGACCAAACTAAGCTCTCCTTCATGTTACTCATCTGCTAAACATAAAATCTCAGCACTGTTATTAAAGAAACCCTTGTATGTAACTTTTTGCCAAACTTTTTGGAGTTTGATACATGAGTAGAAAACAGCATCTCTTTGTCAATGGTAATGTTTCGTTGGTCTGTGACTAATTGAAATCCTTCAGCGCACCATGTCACTAAAGCAATTTGCTGCCTGCAAAGTAGTTATAATGATGAAACCCATTTCCCGTTTCATGAAAGTATATCTAAGTATCTCTAAGAGTTTTTGAAACCTACATCATTCCTAGCTTTCTTTATATAAAAAAAAAGTAATTGTCAATTGTGTTTGCTTTGGTACAAGTAATTTGGATTACCTTGTAAAGAAGAGAACTATAAGACATTTGAGAGGTTATAACAGGCCTTGCAGCCTGTCTCTGCATCATTGTTCTGCCTACATGTAAACAACAAAAAAGTACATTTTATTAATTTTGTGTAATCCAGTTGAGTGTAAGAGCATAGCTCTTTCACATTCAATCTGTTCCATTCATGTCTGGTAAAACCACTCCAGACAGGTGAATGCTGAAGTAAATTAAGCTGTGAAAATACAGATACTTCAACTCAGTCAACCCCGTATTGGAGGGATTCTAAAGGTCGGATGGAGACACAAAGCCAAAAAAAAAAAAAAAAAATGGCAGCAATAACAGCAACAACAACAACAGCTATAACAACTGCAGTTACAATACAGACAGGTCTGATGAAATTGGGGTAAAGTAAGGAGAATAAAGAAAGGGAGAAACTGCACAAAGAAAATAACAAAAATGATATCAGACAAAGAGAGAAGGAAAGAGAGGGAGGGAGACTGTGAGTGCGAGAGAGGGAAAATGAGGTGAGAGACATCCAAATAAAAAGCATTGTCAATGTAAATTACAGAGTAGAAGGAAAGAGAGAGAGAGGGAGTAAGAGAGAGAGAGAGAGAGAGAGAGAGCAGCAGAAGAAACACAGAAAGATGGTGGCCATGGCGATAAAGCTTTAAACACTGAGAGACTGTGCCACCCACAGGAACTGCCGCAGCTGGGGGGGGATCATGGGAGGGGGTCAGAGGTCATTCAAACCCTGTCTGCTCGAGTGGGAAGCGCAGGATCTAACCAGCAAAAGGCTGCAGACGAACGCAGCGCTCAGCCCACCTGAGTGGGGTTTGATTAAAAAAAAAAAAAAGACAAGAAAAACTGAGAAAAAAGACACAATGGACTGGTCGATCCTTGCAATGATATATATGAGTCATACCTGACAGATCTCGCCAGACTGCCCCCCTCCCACCCCCCACCCGGGCAGGAGATTCACGTCAACACTCCCCCACCCCCCCAAAAAAAAAAAGAAACCCACCAAAAATAATCAAAAACCGGCGTCTGTCTTAATTAGGCTGCACTCAAACAGAAAATTGCAACGCCAACGCCAAGAACTGAAACGCAGAGGCCAGGCAGTGACGTTGCTGGCTTTTATTTAAACGCGCTGTGGGTCACAGGATGCTCTCGCCAAAACTCCACGCCCATAAACCGCCTGACCCGCTCCTAGGATGCATCCTCGCATTTCTGGTCTGCCTAGGAGAATAGATTAGTTGATCTGATGTAGATAAACAGTACTGATGGGATTTTGGCCAGGATATCCAGGGGTTTAATGCAACCATGTCTTTTTTAAAAGTTAGGGATTGCCAATGACCAAAATGAGTCAGGGACTTGGCCTAATGTGTCAACCAAAGGATCGAAAATTAAGGCTGGACAGTGTTCGTATAGGGTTACAGTCGAATAACACTTCAAAACATGATCAATCTAGGCATTTCACCTTCAGTGAGAGCGATCAGAACTGAAAAAGCAGCGTCACACTCAAAACAGCTGTTGCCTTGGTTTCCTTTAGACATCCTTCAAATCTGTGGCCCTCTTTGAACTTCACATGAGAAGTACAATAGTCTGACAGCATTATTAAACTTTAAACTTGTTTTTAGTCTTATGCAAGATTAACAACACGTGATGCAACCCTGACAACTAACAACTCTGATGCACAATATTACTGTCAGCCACATATCAGTGTGTCTGTGTTTGTATGTGAGTATAATGTCTGGATCATTTGTGCATCATTTTACATTACATCGATTCTTATCGATAATTACACTTCATGTATTTTACCATCCACTATTTACTGTATTATGTATCTAATGCCACAAGCCTCTGTTCTGATCACCATTACAGAATGGAGTGGTGCAGAGGTTAGAACACCACCTTTTTGGATCAAAGCATCTGCTTTCACCTTCAGTTGTTTTTTGGGGTTTAAATGTCAAGTGACATTTCCGTGGTTACATGGAGACCTGTGAGTTCCAGGGGAGCGGGCGGACTCTGAAAGGGAAAGCACAAAGCTTAACACGGTAATCCCTGTGAATAGGATTCTTTCCCTCCACAAAACCTCTTTTCCTGCAGGTGTGAGTAAAGAATAGTATGCTCATCTTCTCCTCTGAGGTGGCGGTGAATCATCGGTGCTGCCAGTGATTTAAATAAACACACACACACACACACATACACACACACTCACACACACAAACACATGCACAAACACACACACACACACACACAAACACACTCACACAAATACACACACACACTCACTCACACACATGCACACTCACCCTCACACACATATACACACACACACACACATACACACACACACACACACAAACACACACTCACACAAATACACACACACTCACTCACACACACATGCACACATGCACACTCACCCTCACACACATACACACACTCACACACACACACACACACACACACACACACACACACACACACACACACACACACACACACACACACATATACACACATACACACACACACACACACACACACACACACACAGACAAACACACACACACACATATACACACACACAAAAAAACGTGTCTGAAAAATGTGAGACATAAGGTCCTTGGGGCACGTTCCTGGAGAGGACGAATATGTCATTTACGCAAACGAGGCGAGGGAAGAAAGGGAGAGACGACCGCACATGGTATTTCACGCAGCTCAAGAATGTGGAAAGAGCTGGGAAAAGCCCAGATTCACATCCCTGGAAAAATTCAAGGAAAATCCAGAGGAGGTTCCAAGACCCAAGGAAGAGGAGAGTACATGGGTCTTACACACACAATTTAAAAATAGATACCCCCCTCCCCACACACACACACACACACACACACACACACACACACACAACAAGGAAACACTCAACTCCATGTAGCCTTCCTGATCTGAGATCTTACTGCAGGTAATATGCTTTTGTTCCACATCTTAGAGCAGGAGTGTAAAACTCTAGTCCAGGAGTTCTGCAGTGTGCTCTACAGGCTTTTATGGTTTCCTTTTCATCAGCATCTAAATTAGGCAAGACCATGTGCTTTCTATCCAGTCAGGACTTCCAGTTAGTACTTAAGATACTTCAGATCATCAGAAAATCTTGAGGGCACTGCAGCGCTTCTAGGCTGGGGTTCTTGCTTCACTGTTTCCGAGCAACCGCCCCGGCCATTCGACTTGGATGATTCTAAGAAGCTCCGCCCCCCTTTCCTGATGGGTTACATCACAATGCTGGTCACCAGGCCAGCCACCTGCCTCATGACGTCCGTCTCCAACTTCCTGTTGTGTGATTTCCTGTGTGGAGCTTCTATTTCTGTCACGACAATGGCCGCTCCTCATCAAGGAGGCTATTGTTGGAAAATAAAGGAGTCATGGGTGTGTGTGGGGGGGTACTGACCTGTCCTCAGACTCGACTGCAAAAACCTTCACAGAGCCCAAAAAAGCAGCTGTCCTGCACTGTCAGTACTACCAGGAGAATCTAGTAATCCTTCTAAGATAAACACAAACACCCAAACAACTCCATAACCCTCCAAAATAATGCCCAACTGGTACAGGAACAAATCTATAAACTTCTACACAAAATAAAATAAATAAATAAATAAATAAATACACTGTTACCTCAAATGCACCCTAGGCTATTTGTGCAGATCAAGAGAGCAGTCAAGTATTTTGTAATGTAAAAGAAATCAACAGGTAGTAGATGCTGGTCTCTATTCCAGATGTTCTAGCTTTGTTAGATTGTTTAGAAAACATGCATTGATATTTTTGGCATGGGCTAGCCTCAAGCTTATTGGTGCCTTCAGATTCCTGAGGGTGAAATTCCTCAGCCCTGTGTTTGTCTGCATTTATTACAGACACGTCACAAAGAGCACTGCCAACAAAGGTTTGTGATTATTCAGAAAAGACCATTGGTTTATTAAAGCCCCGGCTCATGTCTATTTCTAAAGGAAAAGTCGCATTTTCAGTAGCCCAGGATGACTTTCATTTCCCGTAACGTGCTGTGGAAAATGATCCCTTTCAAGCAGATGTTTCATTTCTAATGGATTTCTTCACAAACCTGCAACTGAGATCAATGCTGTCCCGAATGCAGGCACCTGGTCACTGAAACTAAATCATTTGTGGAAATCTGAATGTGAAATATGAATGTTGGTTAAGAACTGAAATCCCAGTGAGCCAAAATGGCACTGTGTTAAAGTCTGTTTCAGCATAATGCGTGGAAATGTAAACACAATTTTTCGACAGCCTTGGTTAAGCGAGAGGTTTGATGAAGTGAAAATCAGCACAAAGAGCGGTATTTGAGGAGCAAAGAGGAGAACCCTCAAGTAACAGTACTACTGCTTTGATCCAACAACGGCTACCCGTTCCATGAAGGCATTTAAAAACCACCCAGGACAACTTACATCGCTATATACAATCCACTTATACAGACAGAGACACTTACTAACTGGGAATCAAACCTACAATCTCTCAATCACAAGTCCAATTCCCTAACCATATTGCTAAACTACACTTTTTTCTTTGGTATGAATCTGTGGTGTGGGGGGGTTGGGAGGGAACGGTCGTTTCAGCAGGCCAGGCAAATTACCACCGTGTTTGATGTCATTAGGCGTGAAAGGGGCCAGAGAGAACAGTGTCTCTGTCGCTGGCATGTGACACAGAGACCTCTGCAGCATGGCCAGCGCTAAATGCAGACGGAGATATCAAACGTTTTCGGGGCTGCAGTGCAAGCCCTCGCCCGCGCCCTGGGCCTCACCCTCACCCTGCCCGGCCTGGCCACTCTTTTCTGGGGCGCTGGGGTGGACACGCTGTCTGCCGTGAGCCGGTAATAACGGTCGTTTCGGCTGAGTGGTAGTCAGGCGGGCACCAGCTGGCACTGGTCACAGCGGCTGAACTGAATGGCAGCATTTCCAAGAATTTTAATCCAGGCAGTGTTAAGGATGAGAGGAATGTGTGTGAGTGTGAGTGTCTGTGTATGTGTGTGTGTGTGTTAGTTGTTACAGATCATATGATACAGAAAAAAGGAACTATCAAGAATATCCGTACGTCATTAAGGGTGCACCCATAACTTTTACAGTTTGGTCGTGTCAAACAGATTGAATTGATTAATCTTTTTTTTATTTTTATCATTATTTTTTATCAACGTCTAATGTCATTGAAACGCCTAGCAGGAATTTTATTTATGTACTATGTGAGAGGAGTGCGTGTGTGTGTGCGTTTGTGTCAGACAACCTTTTGAAATTCAATTTTCCACTAACAATTTCATCTTTATCCCTCTCCATCTCAGCGGCTGATGGGCTTAGATGTGTATACGTGCATGCTGTCATAATTAATTGCTTTATCAGTTTATTAATACATTAAACATTCACAATTAACCACAAAAGTAAATGTATTCATTTTGACAGCTCTAATACATACACAAGATGTCTAACTGTTGGGAAGCCAAGACATAACGCTAAACCCCCAGAAAAATCTGGATGGAGAGACCAACACAGGTCCAGGTTTGCTCAACAGGAAACTGAACACATGACATAAAACCAGCACTGGGACTTTGCTCTTACCTTATGAAATAGCAGCAGAAGATGAGGCTGAGGACGAAGACAAAGATTCCCGTCCCGAAGATGACCATGTAGATGTTGAGTGGAAGGTCCTGGAAGGTGATGGGAGGCATTTCGCCCGACTCGTTCATGTACAAAAGCTCCACACTGCAGAGGGATCCTGGACACCAAGGAGACAAAGCACATTACACAAATTACAGGTGAGACTATAGCCTCCACTTAATCAGTGTCACCTCCGCTTACCAGTCTCATGACTGTGACATCATAACTATGAGCCTGACTGTTCTCTCTCAATGTGGGTCTAACTATGACATCATAACTATGAGCCTGACTGTTCACGCTCCATGTGGGTCTAACTATGACATCATAACTAGGAGCCAGATTGTTCTGTCTCTCAATGTGGGATAACTATAATAAACCAGGGCTTCGTACTACTGATGATTCTCAAGACCTGTACTCGTACAGAAGTGTGGCATAAGAGTATATGAAATGGGTGGACTGTAGGAGGTCGAGGCTCCTACAGCATGTGAGTCGGCAGCCCTATACAGCTGTCCTGAGGGACCAGTGGATAAAATGCTCCCTATTCTGACATCAACAATCAACATTGAGCCCCCCTGGCAGCCTGGAAACGAGTCCGAGGAGACCGGTATCAGAGCGCACAGGAAACCACAGCCTGGAGAGTGCATGGAGCTGTAAAGTATCTGATATGATTTCACATTTGTCACCTATTGATCGCTGCAAAAGAAGCAGATTGTGTTGACCCTGGATCTTGTAAATGGCATTCTGACCCTCCAGGACCATCTCCCTTCTTGACAAATTTGATTCAGCAAAAGATTGTTACATATCATCCCCCCCCTCCCCTCCGATTCCAAGCCCCTGCTTCCCCCAACCCCTGTTTCTAGATCGATGCAACAAGATTAATTCATACCGTTCACGGTCAATAGAATTCCTGGCAGGAGTTTGAGAGCAGGGGCGGGGCACAGTGTGAGTTCCATTGTGATGGCATTGACATTCCATCCTCATTGGCCCTTCTCTTTGATTTCCTTTATGAGGTCATCCTTTCTTGCAGTTCTTTTCTCAGATTACCCTTCCTCTTTGAAAACAATGATTTGATGGTGCACTGTGGTGCTTGCCAGCCCTTAGCCGGTACTGCAGCTACGCAGCCCCCAGTGTTTACATATGAGGATGGCTGGACTGTGCCCTGTCCATCCAGGCGGTTGGCAGGCCTTCTCTCTTTCCCTTGCCTCTGTCCTTGTCTCAATTGGGAACATATGATCACTCTTTAAATGATGTGCCTCACCCATTTCCATCCACTTTTGATTTCTTATTTTTGTATTTTTCTTCAGTTCCAATGCAGGAGGTTGTAATTACTCATTTGACCAGAGGAGGCGCTATTGTGCACTGAGGTGATTTAAGCATTGGCTCTATTAAGATTTAAGACCATGATACACTCACTTTAGTAAACAGGGCTTTAGCCAGTAGCCCCTCTATTACACTGAAACCTAAAGTCCCACTGAACTTTACCCCACCTCTTCAAGTCTGCAATTCAAACTCCAACCCACTAGGGGTCAGTCTAGTTATAAGATAGTCAATCCAGATCTCCTCTATCTCACATCTCCTGACCAGCACTTCTAATCCCCTGCCACAAAAAGCGTGGATGAATGCTAGTAAATGTCTCCCTTCCGACCAGCTTCTCCCCTGCAGTCCGTCACCCCTGTGAGTGAGACATTGTCAATCAAAAATCCCTCTTGGTTTCTGTTTCACCCGTGTTTACGTAAAGCTGAAAGTAATTAGCCAACGTTATCTAAACCACCACCAACCATCTGACTACCAACTCCGTCAATGTACCACATACAGGATGCAGAGAGCAGTATGCTTCTCTCTCTCTGTCTCTCTCTCACACAAACACACACACACACTCTCTCTCTCTCTCTTACACGCATATACTCACACACACAAACATACACGTTCTCACACATATACATGCATATTCACATAAATATACACACTCTCTCTCACACATACATGCATTCCCACACACACAAACATACACACTAATATGACACACACACAGGTCTGAATGCACACACAAGCATGCACAAACACACACAAATATGCAAACAATCGCAAGCATGCACCTACACACCTGCACCCACACCGTACATTTATACATACTCACACACCACAACAAAAAGAAAAAAGCACCATGCCACCTCCGACTGGAGTGAAACCGAAAGGTGAAGAACCTCTGTGACAGAAATAACAGGGAGGTAGGTGGGGGAGATTTGACGGTCACACAGCCTGTGGGAACCAAGCTGATGTGCGGCTTATCTTCAGATCTCTGTGGTGGAGGACATGAAGAATCCCAGTCTGACGCTGGCATTTCTGAGCTGCTAACTGAGATTTAGTGGGTTTGATTCCCTGGGAGTGCACTGCCTTCGAACCTTTCGAGCAAAGCGCCGCACCTGCATTGTACCCCAGTAAACGTCCAACTATGTAAATCTACCGACTATTGCAAACAGTAAGCTATGCAAGTCTCCCTGTATAGCGTCACTGCAAAATGGCTAACGTTTTACCAAGATGCCATCCATTAAATCATTTTGTTTGTAGTCACAATGCAGAGATGGAAGCAGCTACAGCCTCTGAATCCACCATTAGTTCAACTAAACTAACAGCAGTGTAATGCAATGCTTAGGGGAGTGGGCTTCCAGCTCAGAGGTGGTTGGAATAGAATAGAATAGAATAGAATGCCTTTCATTGTCATTGTACACAAAATATACAATGAAATTAGGAGAGCTACTACCGATCAGTGTGAAAAACAAGTTGTAAAATAAAAAAATCAATACATGTTTAAATACCCATTCAATACATAATAAAAGAACAGAATAATGCACTTAAAATGTAATAAATACTTTAGATACTTTTAACTTCAAAGTGATAATGAGGTGGCACACTGGGTAACAGAATGTTAGGGAGTTTAGAGTTCTGATGGCCCAGGGAAAGAATCCGTTTTTGAGTCTGTTTGTTCGGCTTTTGATGCCTGTAGCGCCTCCCAGAGGGCAGGAGGTTGAACAGGTGCTGTCCAGGATGGGAGGGGTCTTTAATTATGTTTCCCAGTTAGGGCGCCGCTGTAGGCCGCTTGAGCAACGGTACTTTACCAAAGTTGCTTAAGTAGAATATCCAAAATGATGCAAACTGATCAGAAAACCACACAGGAGTTTGAGACTGCAAGTCACATACGCAACATTGAAACTTGTCACAGTCTTTTCTTTATCACTGATGCAAGAAGAAGGATCTTCAAATGGAAATGAGTCACATTTACACTGATAAGACAAGCTGAAATATGAACAGAATTAGATAAAGAGGTACATCTTCACACTATTTATTAAGATAATGCGGAAATAAAAAAAAAAAAAAAAAAAACTGACCAGTTCAAAAAGGTCACTGAAAAGGTGTTTGTGCATTTGTGTGTGTTTGCATGTGTGTATATGTCATCTGTCTACCGTTAATATCTAACTGACAGCTATTGATTATGGAGGCAAAAATCTGTAGGAATGGGAAAAAACCATGTTCATCTGGTAATGGAAACGTAATAGAGAGTTATATTTATTTATTCCATACACATATTTTGTCGTAAAATAACACAGACAATGCAACCACCAGTCTGCGTTTTCAATTCCTTGTCTGGGTATGCATTGTGCGTGACAAATTGGAAATTAAACTTCATTTTACACGTCACTTTTTCTTTGATTTCTTTGATTTCACAGTACAACTCATGCATAAAGCAAATGAAAAAGAAAATTTGATATGTGCTTCCATTATTTATTTATTTTTTAGTGAGTAGAAAGGTTGTGCAAATACACACATTTAAAAGGCTTTATCCAGTTTGACATTGTTTTATTTTTGCTTTTTGAGCACTGTGATGTCATAATTGAGAGCAAGAGAAGATGTCAAATGGAAGAATAAGAATCTGCGCTCCGAGGATGGGGGAACAGGGCAGTGCTATGAACAGGCTCATTGATCAGATTCTCAGCAGGCAGAGTGATGAATCAGACACAAAAAAACACCTGAAAAAAGTTCTGAATAGCACCAAAATAAGGTTATTTGCTTGTACTCATATGGGGAACCTTTTTTTTTTTTTTTTTGGAACTTTGTATATATGGAACTTTGATAATTCTGTGGCTGACAACAGAAAAAGGGTTCCCTTAATGAGTATGAGCAAAGAAACCCTGTAGAACATTCTGTTTCTCAGGATGTGGGGATGCCTGAATGGCCCAGTGAGAACCTGCACTGCCATTGAGTTGATGTGATTGGTTAAAGCACATTGCTTGTGACTGGAAAAGTGGGAGGGGCTTAGCTCTCAGAACTTCCCTGCTTCAGGCAGGCCTATGGCCTACGTACATACAAGCATTCCATTGGATGTACTGAAGCATTGTGAATGCATTTTTGCCAATGCATGGGTAGTCAAACCTAGCCCTGAAGAGCTACAGGGGTGTGCTGGTTTTTGTTTTCACCAAATAGTTAGCAAACAAATCAGACCCAAGGACCCAGGTGAGGTGAGTTAAGAGCATAATAGACAGTGCGTCCACTGCTGTGCTAATGTGTCTCATGGGCTAATGGGTGAATGGAACCTGCAGGCTGGGTTAAGAGCCCTTATGAAACATTTGTTGAATTTCCAAACAGAATCCCTCAGAGATGGAAGCCATTTACCTGTATCATATTTTGATGTGAGCCCTTGAATACATAAATTAATTATATGAATTATCAACTTGAGGCTGTAATCACAAGTGGCCATTACATCCACACCCCCATACGTGCCCAACCCCCCACCCAACACCCCCCTCCTCTACAAAACCAAACAAGATTATGCTCCATTTGGCATGCAATTAACACTGCTCCAATTTTATTTTCAGAGGCTATTCATGGTGGCGAAAATGATGAGGCTTTGAAAATAAAGTGAAAAAAAAAACATTTCTCTTTCTTTTTTAAATAAAAATTGACGGAGAGTTATTTGCTTGAGAATGAAGATGCAATCTTAAAAGCAAGCTCGTTAAGCTCTGCCCACCAGTGACAAAAGGCATCCTCTTTCGATTTCACTGTGAAAAAATATTAATAATACAGTGATAAAAGTTTAAAATACATGTGGGTGACATCTACAATTGTTTTTTTTCCGCTGGGATGAACCGCCTGTGATAGAACTCAGCAGGAGGTAACAGCTGGTCTCTCATGAATAATTTATGGAGGAACGTTTCACATCAAGCCGCATTTCCCGGCTCTCTTGCAGCTGAGGTGTCCTTCCTCTCCCCCAACCCCTCACCCCCAGGGGACACCATTATGCGACTCGCATTTTCTTGTCCGCTCTGGGGTTGGAACAGTGTTGGCACATTTTCCATGTTGTTTTTTAATATGATATGTTTGATGAACACTTCCGTCCCTAAATTCAAAAAAAAAAAAAAAAAAAACAAAAAAAAAAGACTGAGGTGTCATGAGACAAAAATGGGCAGAGCTAATGATTGAGTTTTTCAGTAAAGAGCGCAGTCTTGATTGGATCAAACAGGTCGATGATTGGCAGCGGATGATAGCTCCACCCATTGTGGGGTTCATGAATCCCTGTGACTCTTCCATCGCTGTTAGAGACACATAAAAGGCAGTGGATGAGGAGGAGGGAGACTGCAGGAGGAATGACTGTAGTGGAAAAACGTGGGTCTTTACCTGACTGTGGAGTCTCAATTTACAAACAAATACTTTGACTGCGGGGGTGTTGGTGATGTTTTTTTATGGCCTGGTTCCTGTGAATTCCTGCCACAACACTGAGGTTGCATGAAACCCAAAATGGGCGGAGCTACAATATACCATCAGCAACCTATCCAAACCAATCATTGTGTTCATTTGTGGATAGCAAGCTTTCCACCGGTTCAATCAATAATTTATAAAATCTATACCTGCTTACTTTAATGATCATTTTATTTTTTTTTTTCCTGTACACCAAATACCAGTTTTAGCACAGCAGTTTTGTTATACAGGAGGTGCTCGGGTTACAATGGTCTTGGGTTACATTGTTTCATGGTTATGACACCCATGAATTACTTAAAAAACCTAGTTTCGACCTTCGTTCATAAATATGACCACAGAAATAAAAATAACAAATTTTTCTTTTTTTTTTTACTAATGTTTCATTTAATTACTGTATTTTATATGTCCTTCATGTGTCTTGTGTACAGTGTGAGTGACCTAAGGTGTTAATTTAGGTATAATTTAGGTATAAACTCCGACTTCCGTTGAAAATGGGCTTACGACAAGTCGTAGGAACGGAACTCGTTTGTAAGTCGAGGACCCCCATATTTCCCAAATAGGTATTCCCACCATACCCCAGTATCCCCCAACCATGCCACCTCCCCTCCCCCAGCCCCAACAACACCCCCCCACCCCCACCCCCTGCTGACACCCAGCCCAACCTAGCGCCTCAGTCTAGTGCTAGCGCCGCCACTCCACTGGGAGTCAGAAGGCACTCCAGCTAACCCCGCTTTTGGCAGGGAAACGCCTCAAGGGGCATCTGCCCCCATCCAACCCCGACCCCAACCCCCACCTCCCCGCTCCAGCTGAAATGACAGAGCGTCAGGTGACGACCCGAGTGCTACGTGGCGCACCGCGATGGAGGACGTGGAGCGCTGTGACTCCCTGGCCGCCCACGCAGAGAGCAGGCCCCCCGCACGCACGCTTAATTTGTTTCAAACGTGAAAAACAAATCCTCTGAATACACAGTCAATTGAGACGAGCCTTAGGGAACCGGAGGGAGAGAGAGAGAGAGAGAGAGAGAGAGAGAGAGAGAGAGATGGCAAAGGGACAAGAGAGAAAAAGAACAATAAAGTGCAAGAGAGGGAGAAAGAGTGGGGAAAAAAGCAAAAATAGGAGCAGAAAGGGATGCTGAAAAAATGAAAGGGAGGAGAGAGAAAAGGAGAGAAAGTGAGAGAAGGACACAAAATAGTCAAAGGGAGGGAGAGGAGGAGGGAAATGGCAAATTTAGTGAGAGACATGGTGAGAGATGCAAAGAGAGGGAGAGAAATGAGGGGAGAGAGAGAGAGATTCATAAAGTGCTTGTGTAGACAAAATAAAAGCAAAAACACAGGACAAAAGCTGACCAACATAAAAAAAACATTCATAGCAACAATCTTACATGGCAACAGAAGAACAGAATTACAGGGGATATAAAAACATCAAAGACAGAGAGTACAGTGCACAAAAATTTAGAGTCTCATCGCTAATCTGTGTGACAGCAGGAGACTGGCTTATTACCATCAGATACCTGGGGATCTGCACCAGTATCTGTCTAATACGAGAACTCCAATAAAGCAGGCATTAATATCACTGTGCCATATCTAAATAAGACGCAGCACTCACACACATAATGTCTGCCTGTCGGAGGTGGGGAACACCAGTGGTGCAGATGGGGGTGAGTGCAAGTGTATGGAGTACATCCACCTTAAGTTCTGGGAATGTACAGCGTGCTCACCTGTTAGCCTTATTACCATTAATACATATGGACTTTGGAGGCAGCAGGTACGAACTCACTGACATACCCCTCCCAATCCAAACTACTCCCACCCACCCTGCCAGCCCCCAGCCGCATCTATCCTCCCTTCACCCCACCACCATTACAGTCAGAGCCAGCTGCAGAAAGGGTGCCCGACGGCCCGGAAAACTGAGAGAAATCACCAAAAATTAACCGCCAGCTAAAAGGAATTTCAGTTCACTTCTTCTTCTTGCTTGCTTGATTGCTTTCTTCCTTGCTTTAGTTATGTATGTATCTGTGCATTAACAATGCTCTCTCTCTCTTTCTCTCTGTCACATACAAGTAGTTGCCATGTTCATGTATTGTCAGCACACAATAGTTGATAGTTTGTAAAAGTGTTAAGCTGTGTAAGTCATTCAAGATAGGAGGGGCTACTGAATTCCTAAAAGCAACGTAATGCAATATAATTCACCACAGCTTGATTCTCAACAGCCACGGACCACCGGTGGGCCATTCCGCCCCTAAATGGGTCCCCCCAGAATAGCTGAACATTCTGTTTTTGGTTCCTTGTTCCCCCAAAGGTAAAATCACCTCGTTTTATTGTCTTCACACATCCAGACAGCCAGCGATGAGACACGATGGAGCAGAATACAGATTGCTTTTTGTTGTCCCTGAAGGGTACGTAATCTATCTGTGGCTTTCCAGCTTCTGGCTTTGCCTTTTCCCCTCCTCTTCATTTGTACCAGTGATTCCAAAATCAGTCCAGGGAGCAAACTGTGTGTGCGGGTTTTCCCTCAAACCACAAATCACCCGCACAATAATAACAAGGTGTTCATTGCTCTTAATTAGGAACTTACCTAATACACTTAATTAGACAATATGTCTGCATGCCATCACATCAATGCATGCTTTCAATTACTTTAATATACTGTATAGCATCTGTTAGCCCTTAAATTTTTAAATTAATCAAATTATAAACTGGAAGGTGAAATCATTACAATCATAATTACAAAAAATGTGGACACCTGGGTCACTAAAACAAAACCATTTGTGGAAAATGTAGAATTCGATGTCATAGCCAATGACAACAACCTAAACCTGCAGTGTGTTAAAAAGTTTCACGGAAAAACAATTGTGGCAGAACTTAAACACATGTTTCCAGGAGCAGTAATTGAGCAAGAATGGGTCTTCAGGAATGAATTTGTGAACCGCTGGTTTGCACTGCTGCGGAATGCTGAAGTCCAATGAAAACCAGCAGACTCTGTGGCCCTCAGGACCAGGGCTGAGGACTCTGTTTGGGCGGGCGGGGGGTTGTGGGAACACTGGTTCCTCAAACCTCCGTGAGGACAGAGTGCCCCACTGCCTTCCCTCTGCACTGTGCCCCGTTGCCTTTGGATGCTCTCTCTCCGAACTGAGCTAACGGGGTCAGGGCATGGAGACAAAGAGGCTGTCTGCAGTCTGACAGACGGAAACATCAATACGAGTCACTGCAGCTCTGTCCCCAAAAACAGTGCAGACCATCAGTGGAGTGTCCCCAAAACTGTCCCCAAAAACAATGTTATAGAATAGTATGAACACAATACAGTTGCTGTATATCATATTATATTATGTTATGATTATATTATTCCATGGCATTTTGGGTGAATGAGTTAAGCTCTCTATACTATTATATTGTACTACTTGCTACATTTTATTATCATGCTGGAGCGTTTATTGTTGACAACAGTTAGAAACAGTTACTTGGGTTCTGAGGGTTTGAACTTGTTGGAGCTTGTTTGTGAAGCTTATAAAACAAACTTTAAAATCGGTTCCCAATGTGTTATGACTGAACATACCCCATCCACCCAAAAAATGGATGTAGCCCAGCTCCATGTGAAAAAAACATTCCCCAAACGAGCAGCAGTTTGCTCTTGTGATATGTGGCAGTTTATGACTGCCCTCCTTCACTGGGGTTTATTTGGGATTATATCATTTTGTGATCTATATTTTTATTTTAAATATCTAATCATATCCATACACTCATGTTAACACTCACTTTTCAAGCACGAGAAAATGGACATCTCTGATTGGCCACATTTTTCTTTTTGTGGTGACACAGTGAATTAACACTCTCTGTGGTATCGAGAGTGCCCGTGTGTGCCCAGGCAGAAGGCCCGGGCCCTGTGAGAGATACTAGAGTGCACCGCGGTTGCTGGCGCGTTTCCAACGGCAACGTGCGACTGTCTGACCACTGACCTACATCGACAGTCGCTGGAGGGCCTGGCGTTGCTATGGCAGTGGAGACCCAGGGTTGGGCTGGAGCCAGAGAGTGTTGCCCCAGCCCTCCTTTCACCACTGCCCATTCCTGGCCTGCTCAAAAATGCCATTTCTCCAGAGCATAACGGTACAGGCATGTAACTCAGACAATGCGGTTTCAAAGGGTTCTTGTACCCTTGTGCAAGAGGTATTGACTGACCACTGGTCAGCCATGTTGGCCCTTAGAAATTCATGCCCTGGGCTGGCAAGGGGACGATGGTCTCGCCCTCTCAAACCTGGTTGCTCCACAGGTTTCTTCCATTGTGATTCACATAGGGAGCGTAACTTTGCCACTGTTTCCACATGCTTGTTTTTGAGCTGGGTAAGGCCAAGGTCTACTGCAAAGCCCATGTTGATTAAATGTATTAGATTTGATGAAGGTACTTAATTTGAAGTTGTTACTAAATCATCCAGCTGTGTACATTTAGAGCTGCCATTGGTGACTGGTATTTGTCTGCAGTATCACAGAGTGGAAAATTTGGCTCGTAACTCTTCGGCTGCAGGACAGATTACCATGTTGCTCTGCCATTTGACCCCTTCAGCAAGATGCTTCACCTGGTCATAATCGGGTACCTGACTGAGTCTTACATCACTCCGGAAAGGGCATCTTATCAATAAATAACTTGTTTAATAATACATAGCCACCTGCAATGAACTTACTTATTGCTCTGAGTCTATGGGCTACCAGTATCACATGACTCAACAGGACCACACAGGGAGGATGACGGTTTGTCCTTGTCTTGAATGCATTGAATGACATTTTGAATGAGAGCATCCACTTAACTGGCTGTAATATAATGCAATATTTTGTGCAACCAGTGGCATGGAAAGAGGTGTCAGACTAACAGGTGAGTATGTAGGAGGGGTAGACAAACAAGCATAAAGCCAGACACAGGCAAATGTATACACACATGTACACACACACACACACACACACACACACACATACACACAAACAGATACACTTCAGCTTCACTGCTCCTTGCGTGAGTTTTGGTGACACAGCACTGACTTAATCAGTAGCAAAAAAAAAGTTGGGAATGTCAACAATTCTTTCTTCTCTGAGTCCATTTCTAAATTCCACTTTCAAATAACAACAGGGTCACAATTGACAACCCACCCACTGGCCCTGTCACAATACATTTGTGACATCACAATTTCCCAGCATGCCTCGTGGGGTCTTTGTGTGATCAGACAGCTGTCTTATGGAAGGGGCACCTCCTCCTACTTCTTACACATTTTGGCATTTCCCTGTTTTTCTGTAATTGAAAGGGAATGACTGGTGAGCAAAGCCAGCTGGCGATGCCGGCTCCAGGCATCAGTAACCCGGCCTCTGGGCTCTCAGAGCGCTGTTTGCAGCACGTGATCCTGCGTGATTGGTCTTCCACACAGCTCGTAAAATGTAACATCGGTTTCAAAAAAATAAAAAAAATAAATAAAAAATAAATAAAAATAAATAAATAAAAAAAACTGTCCTCATATATCCAATAACTTTTCTAGAAATTGGAAAAACAGTTTTGTTATTACACGATGACTCGGTTTAGTCACATGGTGTTTTCAATAAAGTTTTATTACTCACAGAACCATGAAGCACGGACGATACACAGCGGATGGCGAGAGGCTTTTATTCACGTGTCAAAGTCCGAAGTAGAGCTGCTTTGGTTTTCCACGATGTGGTTGACAAAGATAAAAAATACCTCTGCTTTAAGGAGAAATGTAAAAATATTTACTGCTCCGCTTGAAAAATCATGATATCTCCCTTGTGATGTTCTTTCAAATGAGCTTACAGCTACAAACGCTGCATGCCAATTTCAGCGTTCATTGATTGATCAGTCAGTTAATCGGATATATATGAATATGAAGTCAGTCACAGGGCAAACAGCACTAAACCTACTTACTACCATAACATAGGACTTACTGAATTTCATTTTCATCATATATAATCAGATTTTTATATTGTGATACTGTGATACCCATTTTGCTGCCTTATGTCTCTAGGACACATACGACAGCTCGGTGGTTTAGGCGGCCAGGCTGTGTTAATTGGAGGAATGTTCTGACTCCAGGCTTAAGGCAGTCCATACAAAATTAATGGCAGAATGGAACATGTACACTTAAAGTGATCTCCTAAAATGTTCCCAGTCTAGGAATAAAATCTGTGCGTGTTGAGCCTCTTTGGCCAGAATGAGCTTTAGCCCTTTGTCTCTGCACCCCTTATCTTTGTTTAGTGGGAACCCCAGTGAAACAAGATCGAGATGGGGTACGTTCATGGACACCTGTTGAGGTGCAGGCATGTGCGTCTCTCATTCTTACTCTGAATCATCTATTTGCTTAGCGGAGAGCCAAAGCAGTCGCCTCAAACATTCCCGCGCTTCCGTTTACACTGCTCGGGTGTTTACTGAAGCAACCGGTGTTAAGCAGCCCTCCTTACCTCAAGGCTAAAAAAAAAAAACCCACCGTCTGTCAATGCGCTAACCAGATGGCCAGCTCCTACGTCCTCGACATTCTCAACTTCTGTCTCTGCCATTTAGCAATATGCTTTGCTGGTTATGTGTGGCTGTTCAAGAAAGAACATCCATGGCTAATACAGTACTGCAGGGGGGTACCGAAAGCCTTTAACTTCTGGAGGGTCGTATCTCCTCCAACCACACACTACACTACTTAGGATCTAAGTGACTTACACGGATACCATTTCTACAAACTATCCCTTTTTATATAGCTGGTTATTTACTTCAGCAATCTGGGTTAAGTAACTTACAAGGGTACAACGGAGGGGCCCTACATGGGAAACTCAACCTGCAATCTTGGGGTGCAAGCCCAGCTCCCTAATCATTACACGACACTATGGCACAGAGGAGACGCACCGGAACCTCCGGCTTCAAACTGGGACCTCCGGCTACAAACCGGGACCTCCAGCTACAAACTGAAACCGCTGGAATAAGGCGACGCAAAGGATGGGGAAAGGGTGGAAATCTCAGCTGGCCATAACCAGCCTCTACAGAAAGAACAGGGCCATTCCTTACCTCACCCAGATCCCAGAGGACATCTGCTCCAATGAGCATTACTGCAGCAGAGGTGTTTAAAAATGGATGACTTCATATGAAAGAGATGTCAGAGTAAAATACTTTCAAACTAGTTTCATCTGATTAATGTACCGATGAATCACACAGACGGGCAAAAAAAATTAATCAGCTAATTTTTCAAAGCAACTGACGGACCTAACGTACAGCATACGCGCTAGTACAAACACGCAGTGGACTGTGTTTGAATGTGCGCGTGTTTGTGTGTATACATATGCGATGAAATATGCGATGACGTACATGGTTCATCTCTCTGTTTGTTTTCTGAAATGCAGAGGATGAGAGGGTGGGAATCCTGCCCCACTTCTGTGGGGTGTGGGGAAGGGGGGGGCGTGACTGCGAGGCAGCAACACAGCTGCTGTCGCCTTAAAACTCTCTCCTTTTTTTTCCCGAAACAAGTGACAATTATCCCAGCTGAAACATATCAAAGGAATAAAAAAACCAAAAGCTTGGAAGCGGGTGCGAAAAGCTGCCTCTAAACTGGCATCAGGTACGCAGATGGGGTAGGGGAAAAATACACTCTACACAGGGCTTTTATCATCACAAATAGACAGACTCGCGCGTCTCTTCAAACCACAAAATAGGCCTTTCCAACGGCTTGTCTTGCCTCTTCAGCCATGCAACTATGCTGATAAGAATTTTAGTGTTTCATATTTTAAAAAAAAAAAAATAAAAAGTGGAAACGTCCCTCTAAAGCAGGAGAGAGATCAGACTGCACAGGCCAAGTTACGTTCTCTTCTGAGCACAGAACAAACTGAGCGCTACCACTGGCAGCCAGTACCCTCCATCAAATATTCACAAAACCCCTGGGATTCATGGCTTTTCTTTCAACTCCGAAACAAGTTTTTTTTTTTTTTTTTTTTTGAGGGGAGAGATGTAGGACACAGGCTAATGCTAATAAATGTGAATATGAGATGCTTTCCTGGGCCGCCCTGTGTTCTTGGTTTAAAGTCAACTAGCGAATACCCACCTCCCCCACCCCTCGCCCCACACTTCCACCAAGGATAAAGGGATAAAGTTTTTCATCACCATTATCCCTCATTCTCTACCTCTGGGCGGTTAATTTGTTCCTGGAGGGAGGGACTGGATATTGTTACTGCTTGTGTCTTTACAAGAGCAAGAAGAAAATGAGTTGATTCAATGGCCGAAACGGTCCAATACACACAAATTTGGCCTTTAAATTTATATACTGAGCAGATGCCCTTACCCTTACAATCATTCACACTATACATTTATACAGCTGGATACAACATGTGTTACGTACATTCCTTAAGACTGCAACAACATCGCTCTACCTGGGAATTGAACCTGCAGCCATCAGAATATATATACACAACACCAATCCCAAACCATTATACTACACTATTCAGGATTGTAGGATGTTTTAACATTTGAGGGATATCCGAAGTGCACATGCTCTGCACATGCCTGCGATTGATTTCATAAATGAAGCATCTTAAGTCTGGAATTGGAGCTCTTCTCCCAGCATCACATCCGACCTCTGGAGGTGTCGGCGATACCCTATCCATCGCATAGACCGATCCATCTGGCCACATGGAAACAACCATCAATGATATCCAGATGATATGATAAGCCTGGAAGTTTAAGATGGATTCAATATTTGTCAAGTTCAGGGAGCGTGTTTGAGAAGCTACAATAAGATTGAATGAATGGTGTGGATTTTTTCCCACTTTGCATTAGAGGCACTCACCAACTTTGCAGTTACCTGAGGAGGGCCATGCAACGATCAGGGGTCTCTTCAGTGATCTCGGACGGCAAAGTTTCGTCCTTATTACATTGTAAATGCAATCAGATGACAGTATCGCGCAGACATTCTCATCCCGTGCGGCTCACAGATGGTAAACAGCTAGCAGTCCAATTCATTACATAAGAGCAGTGTGGTCATTTCACAGCCACGGTAACAAACAAAGGCTTCAGCCCCCTGCTCTGAGCCAGACACTGGCGTCAGTCTCCCACTGGAAATTACCTCCGCCGTCAAAAAATGAGCCAGAGATTTATGGGCGAAACGGAGATGAAAAGTGGGCTAGATTTAGTGCAGAGCACTGATACCCCTGACAGCATGCCTGAACGGCTCAGATAATGTGGACGATGACTCAATATGGCCCTCAGACGGAATACTTTCACGCCGAATTGCACTGCGTTCTGACATTGTGGGCTGCTTGTGTTGACATGGTCCTCCACCTCATCCAAACCTGCTAAACATCTTGAAAGAACAGGCAGGAGGAACTGGTTTCTCTTCTGAGAACGTCCAGTCTTGCATTGTCTTTGACATTCTGGAATATTAAAACTCAGGATTCTCGCAGCTGTCAATCATTTCCTACATCATCTGGATGGGCTTGAGGAACAAAAGTCCCACCATACACAAAGAGGGACCTGTTTTGGATGAAACATCATTCTGTCATGAAAACCGGCACTCCTTTCCTTAATCGCCACAGTGTGAACCAGCCAACGTGCATCCCAGCAATCAAACAACATACACAGGGGTTAAAGCCCAACAAAGATATCAAGACTTTAACTACAGATGGGAGTCAAACCAATGACCAGCTCCTGCCCCAACCCAAAACCAGGTTACTGTTATAGATTTGTTTTCATACTGGGGGCTGGGGGCTGGTTACTGACCGCAACCACACTGAAGTTCTTTTTGTGAAACCATGCTTCAATGCCATATGTAGTGTCTGGCCTGTAAAAAAAATGTCATGTACAGATATGAAAGCAGGTTGTTGAGTGTCTGACCCTTTTTTGTAGCACCCCCTCCCCCCACATTTATTTTACTCACAACATACAGAAAAGTGTCAATTCAAACGTTTGAGTGCATTATAAGCAACATTACAACTGTGAGCCGCCGTCAGAACGCTGCTGTTCTCCGTTTAGACTATCACTGTGTCTTGCGCGCTGCTTCCTCACTTGAGATAACTGATGACTGTCCAATTTGTATACTGATTTTTTTCAGGGGAAAATCCGTTGCCATTGGCAAAGCCATTTTATGTCCATGTCCTGTGATATTTCCTTATCACTTATCTTGTGGCAGGAAAACCTTAACTGGATGTAATTGTCGGTCGTAGGGAGAGCAAATGCTAACGCATTCCAGATTTAAATAGGCAAAACAGATGTTCATATACGAAATGAACGTACTGTCATTTATTGAGATAAAATGAGTAAACACCACAGTCCAATCACACATTTTCAGTGTATAACTATTTGGGTCTTTTCGCACAAGTAGAGCCCACATTGTTACACGCTGGATATAGAATCTTGATAAATATGAATTATTTAGGGTACAGTCAAGCTTAACATCAACAGACAAGGTCTTTTGTTTTCGGCGAGAACAGTAATCTAAATTTTGCTCAAAACTAGGTTCTAAGAGGAGTTGAAAGAAAAAAACAACGCCCACGCCTTAAAGTTTCTAGTCTGGTCAGCTCTATCAGTCGTCACGCCACATTATGGATGGCTGGAAGCTTTGATTAGCTTAGATGTGTCGGTTAAGCAAGAGAAAACTAAAATATGTTTACTAGTCTCGTTCTGAAGCCAGGCTGCTTAAACGTTAGTCTCACCAAAATACATGTGACGCCATGAACTAACTGAAAACTAATCTTAGTCAAACAGACTTTTTCAGAAAGCAGACTTTCACTGTTATTAATTGACAAATACAACAATGCACACCGACTTTAGCTGAGAGCTGTAAATGCATTTTAAAAAATTGAACGATGACATTATATGTTTACAAACGGGACTGGTGAATGAACATTTTGTACAGACTTCTTGCAGGGTACTCACAGTCCAAGCCGTATCAGTACAATAAGACCGATATATTTGGACACAGCCAAATATATCTTATGAAATTAATCTAGGAAGTAAGACCAAAAGGAGCGAAATGTGTACAGCAATCATTTTTCACGCAGTGGTCACTACTTCAGCCTTTGCAATAACACGGAATAGAGTATGAATTCAACAGTCGGTTAAAGACAATTCAGGATGTGAAGCAATGAAACAGTTTTAATAAACAGTTTCTATTCAAACGAACTTGAACTTCTAAAATCTCCCAGAAAACAATAGCTATATACAAACTTCTTTGCCCGTTTACATCGGCAATCTTGATCACTTCGTCAAGTAGCAGCATGCACGATCTGCAACACAAATCCAACCTTACAGATGTTGGGTATGTAGGCTCACCGTTACACAGCTGGAACGGGCGCATCAATATCCAAGGAGTGTGTTGTGGTCGCAGCAGATGTGTGTTTATACACATAAACCCATTTCTCACGGTCCATGGAGTCTTCTTCTGTCTGCAGTTTTTTTTTTTTTTTTGATAAAGCTCCGTGCGCTTGGCTCCGTCTTCACCAACAGTTCTTGCGAAGCTGTTGAGTAATCACGGTGCTAAATTATGACAACAAACACGTTCCTTTAGCGGTGTCCTATCCTTAAGGTAAAGCTGTTCGCCCAGCGACTTAATCGAATAATTTACGTCATTATGCACACGTCTGAAACAAGAAGCGTCGCTGGGTAGTCTTTGCTCCCTCCGTATAGCTGCTCTTCTCTTCACTAAAAATCAACGGCAAAGTTTTAATATCGGCTCCGGCTCTTTGTCAGGGCGAATCAGCTCACAAAGACAATGCCTCGTTAGCTGTTGCATTGGCCTGTGTGGAGAAGCCAAACACGGATAAAGCGCTTTGGTGTTTTCTCCCCCGCCCACCACAAAGGTGAGAGACATTCATTGCAGCCAATCTTAAGCATTTCCTTATTCATCTCTTGCCTTGATATAGTAATTTAAAAGCACAGCCCGCCCTCAACAGTGACGATCTTTATCAAAATATTTATTTTGATACAATAATTAAAAACTGACAGCTACGTATCTGTGCCATGTTAAGTCTCAAATTGCTGGGATTAGTTCATCGGTACAATATCATATAGGCCTAACCTCAGACAGTGGATATTGTCTTTTACTTCTGCTGTTTTTGTATCTTACGGCAGTCCGGTCTTGCATAAATAGTGAAAAAAATTGAAATGAACACATTATTTAAAAAAGTGCAGATCACCGGTTGTAGGGTCACAACCGGTCATTTTCACAAGTGCCTAGCTTGTCTTGGTCATAAACTATTTGACAGCCAGTAAACATCCGTTAGAAGTGACAGAGAATATTCCTATACCTGTTACTGATAACATGGCAAACAGGCTGTCTTAGTGGCAAACATGGTTTGGTTGTGCAATTACAAAGTTTTCAAAAAGTATTATAAATGTCATGGAATTTAGTTTTAAAAATAGACAGAGACCAGGACTCATGAAAAATGAAAGATACAACAAATACAGAAAAAGACCAGGGACTCATATACATAGATTGCTGTTATTTAAAAATAAATAAATAAATAAAATAGAGAAGAGTACAACTTGGAAATTCTACAGTGCAAAACTGTGAAAATATTTTGAGGGGGTGTTTTGCAGTGAAGTGTTGTGCACAGCAAGATGGGCTTCCAAACAGGGACTGTGGATTCAGTTCCCTGGTAGGCCTCTGTTGTTGCTCTGCTGAACGGAGAGCTTTGCCTGTCCTTCCACATCAAAATGAAAGGAAAGTTTGCAAAAAGTAATCTTAACATTGTATCTGGCAGATGTCTGCAAAAATGAGAAATGTTTGTCAATGAGCTGAGATGATGCGGATAGTTGGGCCTTCGCGAAGAGCTTCTTTTCCTTCCTGGAAGCTTCCACTTTAAACAAATTCCTGGATTTTAAAACTGTTGTGTGGTGGAAAATCCAGAGAGCTACCTTCCCCACAGCGGTGAAGTCAAACTCAGGGCCATGGATGGAAGGCCGTGTGCATTCTGTTTACAATCTACATAAAGAGAAACAAGTTATTTGTGCTTGTTTAAACTACAACTGATAACTATGCTCAGTCTCTATAGCCAGGGGGCATAGATGGAAACAAGTCAAGATGAAATTCCCAGAGACATCAGGAAGAGTTTCATACAATGAGTTAATACTTGGAACAGGTTTCTGGGTCTAGTAATGGAAGCAATGACCCTTGATGTGTTCAAGTCCAGACTTGATGCAGTACTGGATGCCCCTCATATTGCACATAAATCAATATCCTTGCTGAGCTGAGTGGGTTTTTCTTGTCACTATACATTCTTACATTCTCATACTTTGTGCACAGCACAGAGTTACATGTTTATGGCTACATAAGTAAGTGAACAAAGTAGCTTTAATCGAGATGAATAGAAACCAGTGAGCACACAGCCCTCCGTGGGACTGACAACTATGGTTGACACATATGTAAGTGTGTGCAGAAGAGGGCACATCTTGTTCGCTGCAGGAAGTGGTGCAAAGACTTCCTGTCTCCAATAGCAACAGCCGAGATTGCACATGAAGCAAATTACTGATGCAGGCTCGTTCTGAGCACTGAGGGGGATTTTTTTTTTTTGAACCAAGATTGGGTAAGTATGAAATGGAGGCAGTGAAAGAAAAGTTTTTGTTGGACTTCACAGTCTGTAGTGGAATACAAACAAATGCACACAAACACAAATACGCACACACCTATGCATACACACACATAACATTGAGTGACACACACAAAAGCAAGATAAAAATGCATACGATATAAAGGCGGGTGATCTTATTTCCTGGAAAATGAAATTTAATGCAAAACACACTCACGCATGCACGTGCACACACACACACACACACACACACACACACACGTTCGCTACATCACAGGGTAGAGACAATATTAGTGATCGTACACAATGGCACCATGGAAAGAAGAGAAGACGAGAGCAGTTTTGTCACAGGCTCTGCTGTGAAAGAAGGGTAATTCCTCATCGAGCCAGGCTCCCCACATCGCCCGTTCAGGCATAAGCACACACGCAGCTGCTTGCAGGGTTTCTCCCACAGAGGTGCATCTGCGCTCTCCGAAGAAAGGCGACGTACTGTACCTAAAGCAGTACAAACACTTACCGCCGGGCTGGAAACTCTGCAAAGCACATCCATTATCCGGTACTCAGAGGTTCTGTGAGGAACGGGAACAGAACAATTCGGTGAGGAATGCTAAGTGTACATGAGAATGAATGATTGGCTCGTCTGTTCTCCCGAGAACAAAAAGCACTGTACCTCCACATCCTTTCCCAAGACTTCCCTCTCCATGGATATGTGTTATGTGATGGGAGGTTCTGAGTTGGTCTGTGCAGTGGACTACCCCAGTAAGTGAGAGCTACCCCTGAAACTCATTGTCCTCAGGAGTGAAATGGTTAAAGATTACATGGTTTATTTGCCTGACAGATATGTGAGAACAGTGCTGCACGTAAATTTTGCAACCTACTTTTGATTAAGATTTTTTCCCATTCTTTATCTCATCACAGCAGACAAAAAAATGTACCCCCTTTTCCTCCAGGGACAAAGAACCCCCCCCCCAACCTTCCCCTAAACTGCTATTCTCCACACTGCACCCTTCTGATGTACACATGAAAGACACGCTAACGGAGAGAGGGAATTTAGGTGTGAGCTCAGCTGCATCATCCTGCTGTGCCGGGCTTCCCTGTGAATCCGACATAGACTGACATTTCCTGCAGAGGTTCTTGGATTCCCTGAGTCACTCAAGCCAAAAAGAAAACACACACACACACACACACACACACACACACACACACACACACACACACACACACACACACACACACACACACACACACACACACACACACACACACACACACACACTTGTGCTGGTGCAGTCAAGCCACAATGTGCTATGAAGCGTCCCTGGCCTATGAAAGACAAGGGGAGTGTCGTAACACACATGTTGCTACTACAAATGCACATGATTTATTCAGTGCAGATCTCAACCAGTGGACAGCTCATTGCTGCCCCCTTGTGGTGGGAGGAAGAGCATGATACAGCTATGACTTCTTATTCAGTTATTAAGAACAGCATTACAGTTCATTAACACTATTATAACGGTTGTATTACTATTACTGGTTATTGCAACTACAATATTTGAGTAAATATGATATTAAGTCAGAGTTTCCAGATTGATAATTTTGCTGAAAAGTTACAATCAGCTATGTTACAACTCATGAAGGACATCAGATTCTTTTCAATCTGTGTATGCCCATTTCTTATCAATGTAAAGGTGACATGAATATTTCATTTTAAGTGGAAAAATATATGAATCCTTTCACTCCAACATTTTTCTGTAAGTGAGACAAATGATTTATTTTGAATTGTCTGCTGCAGTAAATATTTTCAGGTCAGATTTTCAGGTTTTATGCATGCCTCTTATTGGGTTTCTCCATATGATGTCACAGCGCCATCTGCTGGACTTAAGATTAAGCACCACTTAAATAAGTGCCTTGCACAGTTTATCAGTATTCCATGAAAAAAAAGGATATGTTAACATCTTCCATCGTCAAGAAACATATATGAGACAAAATATATTTCAGACCTGCATCAAAAATGGATCTGAAATACTTTAAATCTCTAGAGTTCTGAAACAATCTTGCTAATGTCAAAGGAAAATAGAAAATGTAACAAAAATATATAACAATCCAGAATGTATAATCATATGAGGGGCAAATTATTTAGTTTTACAATCTTACCCCCCTTTTTTGTTTCAAGTTTGGTCTTGCAATCAGCCTCACCACAAACCCAATGTTTTCCCTCAATGTGCTCCTCCATGTTGACAGACAGGGAATACTCTAATAAAACTAGGAAGCTGTTGAGGTCTGAGGTACACAAGCTTCATACACTGGCCATTAACCTGACTCGTCAGTTTTAAAGCTCTGCTGTTACTTTGTTGGGTTATCACTTAGCTTTAGCAATTTAATATACTGGAAATGGTCCTCCAGTGTGTGTCTGAGAATGCTTAACATATTGCTATCTGTTATACCAGGAAAAATTAAACTTCCCCAAACTACACAACTACCATCAAATGCACATCTGTGAAATTTCAAGCTTATTCCTGTTACATATCTTTCAATTATTGCATATTTTGTCATGCTTATTCATTTTGTAATTTCTATTTTTTCTTTCTAAATCTGGTGACAAATTCCAGAGTTGGAAACTAATTTAATACAGGTGCCTGACATGGGATTTTATCCACTCTGCATGTGTTTTAGATGTACATCGCATCCTGCACACAGCAAGATGTCCAGTGTTCATTTAACACTGACTGTGTACATGAGTTCAGTTGTTCTTAACACTGTACATTGTGCTGTGCAGTTTCCAAAGTGTTGCACAATGATCCAAGACAGTAAGCTATCATAACAGTGAAAATAGATTTTATATATTATATAAAAATATATATAAATATATTTTATTTTGGCCATAAAGTTCCATTTTTTTTACTTTTATGCCCATTTTTTCCTGCTGTCAGGAGACACATTCTTGCATGCATTGCACATGTGATGTAACTATCTCTGTTCATAGAATGACTGAGGAAATGGGGATCCATTACTTTTCTGCATCGGTCCATGAGCTCCTAAGACACCTACTCTCTGCTTCTGTCTAATTAATATTACTGTAATAAAATCAGGAGATGAGTTTAGCTGCAGTGGATTTCTAATATTAGGGTTAGAGTTTTTATTCCTCTAACATACACCACTGCAGCACTATTGATTAGCCTTCAAAAAGGTTTGAATATCACACGGGAAAGACTTCAGGTGAATGCAAGCATGCCTAAACCTCTCAACGGGTTCATCTATTAACACCTGCGATAAATGCAAGACAAAAGCTGGTCCTACATCGATGACCACCCTGTAGATCATAAAAACTCATTTTGGAGGCACTGTCACCACCTAAATCCTGTACTTTACAGCGAGGTTCACTGAGAACGCACACATCCAGCACTTCAACACCAGTTAAAAGCTGTCAAAAAAAAAACATCATTTTCGATGCGATTGGCTGTTCTGTGTTTGCGCTTACTTAAACGGAGCAAAAAACAACAGGATGCTACAGAGCTCCTCGCTAACACATCTTTATTTACACACATTTTCCACAGTACAGCTGTTAAAAGGAAGGCATTAAAATGCAACGGAAAAAGAGCTGTTAAGTAGTAGCAAAAGAATCAAGATACCGTACTTTTTCAAATAAAAAATACTGATTTAAGGCATCATGATCACCTCCGTTTGTTGTTTCATTTTTAAGTAATTCCACAGGTTTTTTTTTTTTTTTTTGGTGATATAAAAATAAGGATCAATAAAAAACAATTCAAGTATTCCTATAGAAAGGTTCTCAGTTAAAAATGGGAAGGTAAGAATGTATAGACAGATTTCTGTTTATTCTCACTGTTATGTTTACTTGGCACAAAAATACCCTTCTGAAAAATGACCAGATAGAGTGCACCAGGTTTGTAATAAGAGGACGGGTCATTAGTAACTGGTCTTCATTCTTGTTTCTCTTATGAACTGTTTACCAAATTTGTAAACCCAAAGTTGCAGGATGGTCAGACCTAGAGGTTAAAAGTCTGCTCAGAGCTGGGATGGAGGTTATTCAGTGACAAACTAGCTTATTTAATATAATATTATAATATTTAATGAGCTTGACCTCTGCCCTTTGTTTATGCCACTATGGCTTCATGAGACCACAGACCCTATGATCATTAATCATTTTGTCTAGCAACAACTGAATGTAAACATTGTGAAGATTTTGTAAAAGTTTCTAAATCTGGTGGCACAATCACAGATTTGGAAACACTTTGCCAGACCAATTTAATGTCCATCTTTGCAGCAAAGCAACTGTATTCAATTTATATCCCCAATTACAAAAAAAAGATGTATCACAACATTATACTTTATCTAAAACCTTAGTCTCATATTAGTGTGTTCATTCCTCCTGTAGCAGTAAAGATTTGCTGTTTGTGACGGAGCAAGAAATGTGGGTGGCACTCAGAACAATACTCAATAAATCCACTAATTTTGTTTGGACAAAACACATTGCCATTTGATTGAATCTGGGTCCTTTGTTTCAAAGAGATACAGTGCCACCTGTAGGCTGGAAGAGGAAATACAGTTCACTGACAACTGTCATGTTCCATTAGTGGATTCTCTTTTATGGGTGGGCTGAAATTTTGAAAGGAGCGGAAAAATGATAATAACCCCTTTGCATAGGGCGGTTTGAGCAACTTCAGGTCTACAAGATGCCAACAGAATATTGTCTGAGGAAACAAGAAGACTTCCCTGCAGTTTAAGACTGTACTTGGCATAAAATTACATGGACAAGTGGATTTATTTTGTGTTGTTGAACTTGCAGATTTTGTTTATAGAATTCTTTGCAAAAATATGAGGTGGCTGAAATGACCAATGTTTTGGCCTATGTCAGGATAACAATATTGTTTCATAGATACAGTGCATTCGGTTTTTACGCGAACTTAAAATACACGAATTCCCTTTAACGCCCCTTGAAACACGATTAAAAAATGATCGCTTTACGCGAAATTACACACTTTAACGCGAGTGGTATTTTTTAAATGATATTGTTTAATATTATTTAATAATATTTGAATTGGAAAAGGAAATTACGAGTGGTATTTAAATTAGTGTACAGCATTTATTTAGCAGAAATGTAATTATATACTGTACCATTAGATTTATCCCATATCCCCTTTACCAATACGATATCCTCTCTCTCTCTCTCTCTCTCTCTCTCTCATTCATTCCCACTTGTTCTTGCTATTTCCATTCTCTTCACTTTTACACACAGACATACGCATGCAAACTCTTAACACCACGCGGTTGAGCATCACACACACACACACACACACACACACACACACACACACACACACACACACACACACACACACACACACACACACACACACACACACGCGCGCGCGCTCTCTCTGTATAGTACGGAGAAGCTGCAGGTGCCTTTTCAGGACCACATCTTCGCGTAAAATGCGAATGCACTGTATGTGTTTTTTCAATATTGTTTCTTAGATCCTGCTACAGAATATGATATTACTGTCAATAATTTTCTTAACAAAATATATCAAGACAGCTTTTCCCAAACTGCATTGTTTTACACATACTCTATAAGGCCAAAAAATAACGAGATAGTAGTAATAAAATAATATGTGTAAGATTAAAGACAGAAAACAAAAACCTGAAAAAGATTCTTTGATCTTACTGACCAATGCAACACATTTGAATCCTGTCTTTTGACAAGTGGCAATGTTTTGCTTTCTTTTTGTGCCTTCAAAGTATTGCACCCTGTTAGTATTTTAACAGTAACCCTGCAGATTACCTTGTTCAGGGGAGGTGACAAACAGCAGTGTAACTTAGTGTACACACACGTGAATACGAACACGGATAACTCACCAACAGCAACGGCTAATCATTGGTTAACGATCCATACACAACTGCACGACACAGAATGCAATCACAAAATTAAAACACAACAACCTTCATGAAGTAACAAGCCAAGAGCCCCCTTTGTCTCTCACTGTAATTGGACTTCTAAGACGTCCACACTTTGGAGGTCTCTCTGTTCGGGGTGGGGGCGGGGGATGAGGGAGGGGGGAAGGGGACCCCAAAAGCTTGAAATGTACAGTGCTTTCCTGTACTAACGGTTTTAAAACAAAACTGCAATTCTTGAGAAAGACCATTTTACCGTGACACCTCAGTTCAGCTCATGAGCTGAAACTCAAATTGGTTTACAGTGCAGGGTCTCCCAAACTCTCAAACACATTCCTGCGGACCTATATTTCCATTGATTTTAGTCCCTGCCAAACTCACCATTTTGTTTCCCATGGGCAGATTAGCTCTCATTAGCCTCCTCTCTTAATTGGTTAGCATCATCACTTACATGATCTGATATTCTCGTGAATGAAAAATGAAAATTATTCCTTGATATTTTTTCCAATTTCCCCCCTTTTTTCCCCACCCAAACTTGTTGATCTCCTACAAGCAACCCTCTCCTGCTGGCTTGGGAAGGAAAGGGCTCTACTCCTCCGATACTTGTGGTGTCCTATCCTCCTCCTTTCAACACTGCAGAGTCACACCACCGTCTGCATCTACTGATGTGCACCAAGATGGCTTCTGTAACAATGGAAAATAAGACGACAGCTGGATAACTTCTATGCAAATTATGAAATACATTG
This sequence comes from Albula goreensis, assembly GCA_022829145.1. Classification (NCBI taxonomy): domain Eukaryota; kingdom Metazoa; phylum Chordata; class Actinopteri; order Albuliformes; family Albulidae; genus Albula; species Albula goreensis. The sequence continues at coordinate 66,806,804 of CM040741.1, forward strand.
CTTGAGACAGCAACTTGATGTAGTTTAACCATACTGACCTGACAAGGTAGAATAAAAACCAATCTACCTTGATATGTCAATTGAAGCGGAATTCTTAAAAAAAAAAAAAAAAAAAAACTCAAAGGCGCCCTTGAATACAGAATGTGAGAAAGTAAATAAACACTGACAGCTGAGAGTTCTCCTCACATGCACTCTTTAAAGAAGAGCTTCAAACTCAAGCCGTGATCAAACAGAGAAGACAAATCCTCCTCCTGAGTGTGTTTACTCATAAAATAATTTTTTTTTTATGGGAATAAAAGTCAAGTGAATTTCTGAAATGGGATTTTTCAGACACTGACCTCACCAGAGGCCTGCTGTAAAAGGACCGGGCGCTGTCACGAATCTGGATGTTTAGTCCAGGAGTTTGAAAGGAGCAAGTATACTTGTCATGTGACTTCTCCTGAGGCTGGCAAAAAGAGTTACAAGCAGGAGATCAACAAGTTTGGCTGCGGGTTAGGAAAAAAACCTGGAATTTAAAAAAAGAGGATAACATTTAAGATACTCAAAAAGGACAACACGGGCACAGTCACTGGGCCACAACCCAACTCCAAACATCTATTGATTACAGAATATGCTACATTTGAACAGAGCTGGTCGACAGCCACATACCCCTCAGGTCATTAACTCCGTCTTCATTCCTACTATATGAGACGCGAAATTAGGTGATAGAGAAAGCCGACAGGAAGGTGGATGGAAAGAGCAGACGGCCCAAACCGAAGATGCTTGAGGTATTTTTCGCTCTCAAAACCCAACATCCATTTCCTGGGAAGCTGGCCTATTGTTGGAATCTGTGAAGTAGCCTTCTACACTGTTATAGTAGCAGAACAGAAATCTTCACTCACACTGTTGTAACTGTGCAGTAACCCTCTGTCACATGATAGTAACTGTGGAGTAACCTTTTGTCACCATAGTAACAGGGCAGTAACATTCTTGCACACTATAGTAACAATGGAATAAACCTCTATCACACTACAGTAGCAGTGGAGTGACCTTCTATCACACTATAGTAATCGAGGAGGAACTAAGCTGAATTATAGTGTGCTCTATGTTGTCATGGAGAGAGAGAGAGAGACAGTGAAACAAAGACAGAGACAGAGATGGAGGGAGTCAGAGAGAGAGAGAGAGAGAGAGAGAGAGCGAATGTGTGTGTGCGTGCGTGTATTGGAAAAACAGTCTGAGAAAGACTGAGTGCACATGACAGAAAGAGACAGAGAGGAAAGACACAGAACCTTCCGGACTAAAAGGCAACTCAAAGCAGCCACAGGGCACCCCAGTTAAAGTGCCTGGTCTCATTTGGTCATCTCCACTTCACAATCCTGGCAGTTATGAGCTTAAATATCCTATTGAAGGAGTAACAGCATTGCAGCCTATTTCCATTCTGAAGTGAACCAAAATAGTGGCGAGAGAAAATTTTAGAGGAGTATTGTGTAAGTAACATTTCACAAAATCTCACAATACTTTCATTTTGTGACACATTTTTTTCCTGTGATTTTTGTGAAACCGTTTAATGGTGTGAAACTTTTAAACTTCCCCCAAGTTCGTTTGCATTTTAAGCGAATTAAAGAAATTTCCAATGCCAGAATAAAGAGCAGGATGGTATATGCAGCACCAGACATGACTGTCAGAATGCTCACCTTTCCGCAGTGACAAAATCTGTCTGAGACGGAAGAGCTGTGTATTTATCTCTTTACCTCATTAGAAAATGTAATAACACAGAGAGCACCTGAAGAGTCCAGTAAGGTTCTGTGATTCTATTTGTTTTTCAGAGAGGATATCTCTGAGATGCTGAGAAGGAAATTCATAACGTAATAGCGTTACATTTTGCCTCTGTGCATTTAGTGCAGTTCTGTCGTGTCCTATTTTTGTGACATATGTCTCTGCATAATTAACGTTGCGATGTTGCTATGCTGTACATAAAGATACTGAACAAACAAAGGGGTGCTACTTCTCCAACTAACTCCGCGAAATCATATGTCACCACTCTCTGCTTCTGATGTATGAATATTTCTTCAGGTAAGATTTTTGCTGAGTAGCCTATAATCACCTATGGGATGTCAGAGGTTTTTGACTTGACTGGCTGGTTTCTTGTGTCGCTTGGATACTCTACATTCTTTCTGCTCTCCTCTGCCTTAGCCAGAAGTCAGTCCCTGGTTTACCACATTAAGGGCTAGCTTGGGATAACTGCCTGAGATACAGGTATAGGGGATGCTGTCTAATCGACAGCACAGTGCATCCCCTGAACAACATCAGCACACAAACTGAAAAAACAGGTTATCTCAGACACACAGAGATGGAGAGACAGGGAGAGAGAGAGAGATAGAAAGAGAAAGAGAGGATGAGAGAGAAGGTCCAGGATGCTTTAGGGATTGGACACTTGACTTGAGCACCGTTGTGAGACTTCTCCATCCTCTGTTCACGTAATGGTGCGTTTGCACTTCCACAGAGAATCCACTAGCCGCTTCCACACTTTGGGGGTTTCACTGAGCTGCATGGAAAGCCATTATATAAAGTTCAGCTAGCTGCACTGCTCCATCTTGCAATACAAGAAGTACAGGAAGTGGGGAAACAACATAACACCGCTGTATTCTATTCGCTGCAGCCGGAATGTAAGCTTGCGGCCAGCCAATCAGAGGACGAGGGAAGCATTTTAAACCTCCAAAACCTGCCCTGCAGTACCTCTGATTGGTTCTTTTATTTTTTGGAGGTGGGGACACTGGACGACCTGCCTGCATATTGAGGTGGGGAAACGGCAGCGGATTTGCCCCTGAAAGAGCGGGGAGCACCGTTAGGTTTTGCGGCTGTCGCGGAGGATCCCGTCGAGGCCGTTGAGCTGCCGCAGGAAGCCACGGTTAGGGACAACGCCGCGGTGGTCCTTCACCGTCCGTATCGCCTCCACCAGGGTCATGTTCTGCCGGATCATCAGGTAAGCGAGCACCAGCGTGGCCGACCGGCTGACTCCCACCGCGCAGTGCACCAGGATCCTCCCTGTGGAAACCAAACCATGGCAAAACAAGCTAGCCAGCATTCCCAGAACGTCCCATAGTCTTACAGTCATTGTAGGTAGCATTCCTGGAACTTCCGATAGACCTCCACTCATTGTGCTAATGCTAAATGCATTGGGCATTGGTTCTGAGATACCCCCTTAACGCGTGCACACAAAATGAAACCATTCCAGTGGGATGCTCCTCTCTTCATGAGTAAACAAAAGGTCTTAATAGTCTTAAGGGTCGGCTTCATAGACATGGATTAAGCCTAGTCCTAAACTGAAACATTTTTTTCAGGGGAGATCTTCTTGAAGCTTAAAAGACTAGAAGAGCACTCCAGTGAAGATCTGTATGAAAAAAAGCCTTTAGTCCAGGACCAAATGTCAGAGCTTCCCTCAAAGCAGCGGGAACTGCACTGATTTCATTTGTTACTTTTTACTTTTTACGCAGAATAACTCAGCATTATTGTTACAGTTTTAGGGTTGTGCTTTTGGTTGGAACAAACCCCCAACACATAGTGTGTCCCCAGCACCACCACCTGTCTGAGAGCCAATCCCATATGAACTGTTGACAGTCCAGTCTGGATTGATTCATATCTGTGCCTAATGCCATTGTTTCCATATTCAAAAGTGAACTGCATGTTCACAGTAAAATGCTTAAAGTTGAATAATCTCAGACTACATTTCATACTCTGAACATGCATTTCCAGTCCCTGCAGGAGTCAAATAAACTCATACAGTCATAACTAAACGTTACTGTGTGTAATGTCATTTTGTATTGTGCTAGACTAAATGAGTATTAAGTAAGATACAAGTTTTTAGTCTGCTGTGGGATAGTCCCTTTTCTCTTTCCGCTCCTATCAGTCAAAGCGGCTCAAAGGCTTGTATCAAGCAGTTTTATCTAGTCAGCTGTCACTCACCCCCGCTGATGAGTGCCTTATGGATGAACTCGGCCGCTGGGTAAAAGTTGACGCTCATGTCGAAGGTGGGCGAGTCGTGCGCCTCGATGCCGTGGTAAGTGATGTTCATGCCGTCGTAGTACTCCGCGCCGCCTCTCCACTTGCTGTGCGCGCAGTTCAAGATGTGCGTGATGCCCAGCTTCACCAGCTCGCGACGGTCAGCCGCTATGTCTCTGGAATATTGATAAGGAGATCAATAATTTCATAACAATGTTGAACCAGAGCTCCTAAAGAGTCCTTACCTAAGATTACAGTCTTCCTCCAGTGAAAACGTTCCTTTTTTTAATAAATACTGGAAAAAAATCTGAACGATATCGACTTATTTAAGAAGTCAATAACAATATGTCTCATATGTTTCTACACAAACATTTTTAATTAAACTATTCAATTATCGACTGAATTGAAAGCCCCATTTCTTTCTTTCACCATTGATGTTTTATAGAACCTTGTCTTTACCTCAAACAAAAGCAAGTTTATAATTATATTATTGGCAGAAATATGTTTCTTTTTCCAAATAAAACTGAATGCTTTATTCCACAGGTGTGACTTCTATTATTGGTTAGTCCTTTTATGTACCATAGTAGTCATCTGTGGCGGGACATGGTTAAAGTGTCCCAGCAAATATGACAAGACAGTTACACTGAAATAATGTTGCCATCATTTGACAACAGAAAGGTCATAAAAGGATTCATTTTCAGCTTATGATCATTATTTAAATATTCGGTCTGACGAGAAAGAAAAAGAACAATGTACAGAAGATTGAAACAATGAAACTAACTGGTCGCCAATGTAGAGGCCTGGCCACACTTCGTCTGCATGGTTGCAGGCTGTTTTCCCCGTGTAGAGAAGCCGCTCGAGCTCGGCCACGGTCAGCACGGGCGAGCCGCGCTCCGAGTCTCTCCTGCTCGGTGATCTCGAGCTGCTCCGGGACCGTGAGAACCTCGACATGAACGCCATTGAGACAGTGTACGGCGGAGACTACCCTCTGTGGGAAAAGACAACGCAATAACTATTCTCGTGTTTAGGATTACAAAATCGAAACAGAGCAACATATATAGCCTACCACTGTGTTTCAAAACGAGATAGACATGAACAGTCTCACGTAAAACACAAACATAACTCCACAGGTACATTGTCCCACCCATGGTACGTTTACTGTTATTTTTGAGACTTTTCATGAGTAATTACATGTCTGTTCGTAAATGTATATCTGTATTTGTATAAAACACTAAATTCTGCTCCAAGCACACTATCTTATTCTATAAGGAAAACGTTCTTGAAACCATCGCGCATCCATAAACTTTGTCTCTACACGGTATAATATCCAAAAGCCTCACATATCATGAACTATCACATCAGATAAATGAAGTCAATCTCCAACATTAAAGAAGGATTCTAACAAACGTGACGTTTGATTAGATTCATTTACGCTGTATTTACATCTAGAGGCTTCATCTTACTTTTCATTTTCATATAACTCGCCATTAGATATTTCGAACTGGTTTAATCATTCACCAAAGCTTAAACCATCAATGTCAACAACTACAATCGAGAGCCATTCGACGCCTAACCATACGAAAAAAAAAACACATAACGAATGGGAAAACACATTACAGAATTAGGAGATGGAGGAAAATTACACATAATGTCGTTTCATGTAGAAATTCTTGTCGGTGATGCTCGATGCGGACGGGGGACAGCGGTTTCCCCAAGTACCTGAGATGGTGCACGTCTCACCCCGCCTCAGTCGTGGGACGAATATTCCAGCGCACTGGAAGAAGCCATGTTTCTGTCTCCATACGCTATCACACGGGCTGTTTAAACCGGGGATGATTTGATTATATCAATGCAAAAATATTTACATCCTCCTATACAGATCCACCATCAGACGATAGTCTTTCGCCATCAACAAGTAAAAACTCGCGAACCTAAAATACTCTATTGCTCACTGAGATGTAAATTACAGTATTTATTGCAGAACATAAAAATATGCCGTGGGAAAATGGGACAAAGCTACCTCTCTTACAAGTAATATGGCTTGCTCACATTGAACACCTGCTCGTTTCTTCTGTATTTCATGTGAGGGACTCGACAGTGGTTTTATTTGCTTATTGTGTAGGCTATTTTAAATTTCAACCACAGCAACCACAAGGTGTTTACTCGCGTTGTTTATCATTTCAATTTATACACACAGATAATACATTTAAGTATATAAATGTTACAAAACACCCTAAAGGCTACGACATATTATGGTTCCATCATTGCGTGGAAACTACACTTCCAGCTAGTTCTCTTACTTCTAATATAAACAGTTTCAATTTTAAAACAGAAAACGAATTAAAACGGTGAAAAACGAATAACATCATGCAAAGGCATCTCAATACAACCAAGTCCGTTTCATTTTTTGTGACATTTAGTGCCATCTTGTGGCGTGAATGTGTATTGCAATTTTGCGAAAGCCGAGGCAAAACAGCAGCTTCTGCTGCACAGCATCCCCATCTCTGTGAAGGGGTACTGAAGTTCTATTTCATCCATTAGGAAGACTGCCCCCTACAGGTGCACCAACGCCGGTTTTAGCAGAAATGCTATGCTAGCTAATGCCACACCTTCTTAGCTTTAGCAGTTTGACATAATCATAATTTCCATAATAGTTCAGTGGCAAAAGGCCGTGATTGTTACCTAAAATCCATTCAAGAGTAGTGTGGACAGCTTTACTAAAATTATTTTGTGTGTCCTGCCAGTTAATGGAAGGTCCATAAAATCAATGGAGTCTACTTGTAATGCTGTTAGCTGTAATCCAGTTGAAGCGTGATGTAACTGCTTGTTAAAATTATGGTAAATACTGTTCTTCGATGCCTCCCATTAGCCATTCAAGAGCAATGGACTGGTCCTATGAAAAAAGGGTTAAATCAGGCAGAAAGATATTCCCATAGTATTTCCCACTTCCTGTACTCTTTGCCACTCTTTGACAAACCGCAGGGCCTTGTGGGTACTGTAGTCCAGACAAAGACTAGTGGGCAGTGTAGTCAAATTGATCATTGCTGAAAAGGTTGTTCGCTCCAGTTTAATTGTCGTTACTATGTTGTTTATTTGTGTGCTTTAGCTGCTAAGTGCTTTAAATTTACATGCCATGTTTCATAATTCTGAGATAAAAAGGTGTAAATTTATTCAGATGTAAATACTTGAGGCCCATGATGAAGAAAAATCATTAAAGTATAAACAACTTTTTGGAAGGGGAAAATTACACCAGTGAGATTATTTATCATGTGTCATTTTTATTTCATCACAGTTGGTGCCATTAACTATGAATTATCTTGATTCTGTGGTTGCAGTTGACAGTTCACTTTCTTATGCTCAGTGTATGAGAGTGCATGAATTCCTCAGTATGTACATTATGATGATTTGAATGCATTAAACAATCTGAAATTTAGTTCAAACAAGCCTCCTTCAAAGCCACATAAAACCAGATCCAGCCTGCGTCTCTCACAGAGGATTTATCACCTGGGTAGATTTTCAACCAGGATCCTGTCAGCATCCTGATATAAATCTTAATTTACGAGTTTTAGAGAGCTATGGCTGGTTTGTCAAACCGCGAGCCAGGGGAATAAATTATTTTTTATTAATTCAAAGAAAATACCCATTTTCCTTGTTTTGGGGTATTCTTGCAGATGTCTAGAATTCAACAACACCAGAGGAGCCAATGCAAAATTATGAGTATGAGTTTAATTGGTGATGTGTCTGGAACATGACCTATCTCAAAGAAACTTCCTCAAGATCGATGACTTAAAAATACCCATTTTTACACCCCCTCCTGGGTGTACACAATGTTCTCTCTCTCTCTCTGTCTCTCTCACTCTTCCCCCCCTCTCTCATATAAATAAGCAATCAACAGTATTCACGACAAAATTTACTCACAGCACTTACACGGAAATACAAAGCAAACAGTTCTTCAGAATGTGTCAGAGCAACCTTTATTTCTTCTCACAAATATTCAGGACATTAGATCAGACAAGAACACATTCCAATCTCTTTTATCCTTCCCCTTTCCCTGTCAGACAGTGTTGTGATTCAGTGAGTACTAACATGCCTTTGTGAAAGTGTATCTGTGCTGTTTAATCTGGAACAGCCCAGGGACACAGGTCTAACATATTTACACCTATATGCAAAATACAGTCAAATCCCATCACAAAAATAATGTGAATATGATTTAATATACCATAACATTGTTGTATTATATAATAAGGTACAATATCAGTAGGCAT
>CM040741.1:66820046-66930046 GCA_022829145.1 Albula goreensis
TAATTAACCAACTGGGGGTGCCCCCGTCCCGTGACTTTCAGCAGGATAACCCCATAAACAGAGGGAAACCCAATGAGGAAAGCTCAGATAAGCATTGTGACAGGACGATCAGTTATTTATATTTGACTGAAATAATGACAATACCAAAATCTGAAGTGTGGAATCGGATGGCAGACAGAGGCCGGGGCCAGCAAATCCCACTGACAGGGGGTGGGACTAGATGGAAATTGCTTCCTCGGGCATTTGCACACATTACCAGAGTGATAAGCGAGTGGTGTTCATTGTAAAAGTCATTCTGTCAGAAAATGATTATCAGAACGCAGGCCTGTAGATCCAGAGGAAGCAGCGGGGGAGAGTTTATGACGTCTGAAATTGCATTGAGTCAGTAAACAGGAGCCTCAGTGACTACTGAGACACACAAAATTCATTAGGCAGACAGTCTTTTACATGCACACACACACACACACGCATACACATACACACACGCATACACATACACACATGCACACGCATACACACACACATACACACATACATACACACACATACATTTACACACACACGCATACACACACACGCACACATACACACACACGTATATACACACGCGCGCACACACACACAAATGCACACATACACACCTACATACGCACACTCAAAAACACACACACACACGCCAAGGGGAGACCCTGCTCTTAAAAAAGAGGTCCCCAAAAATCATTGCATAGCAATGAGCTTAAGGATGCCTCCACTTCAATCTACTGCTCTGCTGTGGACTGAAATGAAATTACTTCTGGTTATTTTGCATTCACATGACCTGCAGGTCTCATGACTAGCAAAAACAGAGGCTATGGTCCTTTTCTGTGTTTGAAACGTGGCTCAGATACCTGTGTTTCTATGACAGCAGCACCCAAATTTTAATTTAATTTTAGGTTAAGCAACTTGTTCTGTTGGACAGCTAAAAAGAAGCAATGCACATAACAAAAAAAGAAAAATGGCTACCTTTTAGTGAGATAAAACCAATTTCACATATTCGTTTGGTTAACAATTTATTGCTCACAGATACCAGAATAGATCAGGATGATCATACTCTATGACACAAGAGATTAGATAATTTACTTACAGTACAAAGGAATTAAAACTGTAGTCAGAAAATAACAGCCATCAGGTCTGACAATCTGTAGTCCATATAATCATTGAAAATGTACAGGAACAATGTCAATTAGAATCAACAAATCACTATGCGCAAAATTAATCAAATTAGCAAAAATCATTCAGTATAATCCAATGATAGTAAAATTAAAAAATGATATAACTACTCTCAAATAAAAAAGGCTACCATCACATTGTATTTTTAAAACAGCTTGATTATATCACACTTTACAATTATCACAAACAGGATCCAATAAATCAGAACACAGGATAAAGGCATGGATGTATGTATTTAAAGAACTAATCAGGACTAATTTATCAAGTACTGGAAGAAGATATTCTCATATTCCTTACATATGTAATACATATAACGACAATATAAATGCTCTTGTATCATAATAATAAAAACATGAAGAATTTTCTTAAACAAAATTTTATAAAAGGTGAGAAAAAATAGATTTTCTCCCATCTTTAACAATTAATAATTTTGGCCTACATCTACTATTTTCAATTTAATTTGGAATTAAGCTCTTATTAATCATTTCAAATGAGCGCAAATGCTACACTCTGTGCTTGTGTGTATGTGTCTGAAGACACTGAAGACGTGGCATTGTTTGGAAAGCTAAACTGGATTATGGCTCCACGAATCTTCATGGCCTCCCAGGACACAGGGTCAGTTGCATTACTCCCTAATCCTGCACAGAAACACCAGGGACAGAAATCAGTATGACTAATTCCAGACTTTAGTGTACATGCCCACTAGACTCATAGTGATGTTTTTTAGCGTTGCATGTGCTACATTCAGTAGCTAGCATAGTGGCTAAGTTGCATACCCGTAACCTGTAAGGCTGATAATTCAAACCCCAGCTGGATCTCAATAAGCTCAGCGCAGATCTTGGGCCCTTGAGCAGGGCAATAACCCCACATTTCACACAGGGGGGAACTGGCCCCTGATTAGTCCAATACATTGTAAATCACTTTGGATAAAATGCATCAGCTAAATGACTGTAATGTAAGAACTATGTAGCAAGAATGAAAATTGACATGTCTCTTCAATGAATGCTGCTGCAAAATTCAATGGACCACAGGTGTGGCTGCTGTTTGCTGCATACCTTACACAGGTGATGTGGCTACGCTGTTTGCTGCTGCATACCTTACACAGGTGATGTGGCTACGCTGTTTGCTGCTGCATACCTTACACAGGTGATGTGGCTGCGCTGTTTGTAAAGTTTCGGAGCATGGTGTGCTTTTTTCTACATAATTTGGTAAAGTCCTTCCGTCACCACTCTCTGATAAAATTTTTGAGGAGGTGTGGTCCAGCTCACCTGACAGATGAAGGGAAGCTCCTGGAAACAGCTCTCATCCAGCCAGCTGATCTCATCCACATCCTCACCCTTAGCCAGCTTGCCACAGAAGTGGAATTGGGGGTTGAGATGGAAATCGGGGCTCCAGTGGGCAGTGGCGTTGTTCACATTCGGGCCTTTGGACCATCTCCACGGCCCGCTGCAGTTCAGGATATTCCGCTCAAGCCCCACCCACACTCCCTTGCTGGGAAACGTTGTATTGGAGACCAGCTTTTTAACACCTGCCCACACGGTTTCATTGGTAATGTGCACCAAGTGTGAGTCATGTTTCTCACAGTGCACCAGAGCATCAATCCAGGTTTTGCTCTCGTTGATGTAGTGCAGGTAATCTGAAATGAGTCACACATGCACGCACACACACACATGCATTTAGATTTGGAAGGTCTTGCAGTTGAAGGTCTTGACTGCACAAATACCAGTAAAATATAAGGAGAAGGGTGCAACACTTTGAGTTGAATATATCTTTACTTTTTTAAAAATAGTGATATTATGGCCGTGTAACTCTTCATCTATTGCAGGGGTTACAGACATAGGTAAGAGACAGGTAAGATAAGAACTCTCTTTAGAAAATATCTTCTGAAAGGATGGCATGACCCTGCAGTTTGAGATCACTCTACCTGACTGACAAAATCAGCCTGGAGTTTAGTCTGATGACTTATGTGAGAATAATAAGATAAATAAAATGTTAACACTGCATGGTGGCAGTATAAATCTAAAAACATGAATACCATTAAAATGGAATTAAAACACATAGAAATACCAATGAATATGCAAAGAACATGCATATGAATTTTGCACTTTCTATCCTGATGATAGTATCTACTATAACCCAGTGCAAATAAATCCAGAATCATGAGTGACCCACATAGGTAATGACCATGGGGACATGGATAATCTCCCTTACCTGTCACAGGTGCAGTGGTTTGGCTGCTGGTGGAAACAGTAGAAGTCTTCTGAGGGGTGGTTGTGAGTATCTGGGTTGGAGCAGAAGTTGATGGTGAGGAGGAGGTTGAGGTCGCGGTCAGATCATGGGGGGTTGTTTCCATGGTGGTAGCTGTTTTTTGGCTGGTTGTTGAATCTCCGCTGGCAGATGTAGCGGTAGCAGTGGTCGTTGATGGAGATGTGTTTTTAGATGCAGAAATTGGAGCAGAGGTGGGATTTGTAGAGGGTAGATCTGAAAAAGTATAGATCATGGTTTCATTTGATGTTATATCATTACTTTTAGAACAAGCTGTCCTACAATATAGGAGTTGTGTTTGCATTCACTAATAGAACAATTTAAATAACATTTTAATTTCTGGCTACATTAGTATCACTGTTATTAGCATGTGTTTCTTCAGCAGCTCAATGACCTTCCCTAGAAAAAGAAAAAAAGGTAAAAACATTGGGATATAGATAACTTCCTTTACCTGTCACAGGTGAAGAGGATGGGATCACACCTGATACAGTAGAGGTGTAGTGAGAGGTGCGTGGTGGGATCTGTGTTGAAGTAGCAGTTGAACCTGAAGATACTGAAGCACCATCTCTGGGGGACGTTGCTTGTTTGGTTTGGTGGATGCTTGTTTGGTGGTGGATGCTTGTTTGGTGGTGGATGCTTGCTTGGTGGTGGATGCTTGTTTGGTGGTGGATGTTTGTTTGGTGGTGGGTGCTTGTTTGGTGGTGGATGTTTGTTTGATGGTGGGTGCTTGTTTGGTGGTGGATGCTTGTTTGGTGGTGGGTGCTTGTTTGGTGGTGGGTGCTTGTTTGGTGGTGGGTGCTTGTTTGGTGGTGGGTGCTTGTTTGGTGGTGGGTGCTTGTTTGGTGGTGGATGCTTGTTTGGTGGTGGATGCTTGTTTGGTGGTGGATGCTTGTTTGGTGGTGGATGCAAAGAACATGTACATGAATTTTGCACTTTCTATCGATACGGGATAGTATCTACTATAACCCAGTGCAAATAATTCCAGAATCATGAGTGACCCACATAGGTAATGACCATGGGGACATGGATAATCTCCCTTACCTGTCACAGGTGCAGTGGTTTGGCTGCTGGTGGAAACAGTAGAAGTCTTCTGAGGGGTGGTTGTGAGTATCTGGGTTGGAGCAGAAGTTGATGGTGAGGAGGAGGTTGAGGTCACGGTCAGATCATGGGGGGTTGTTTCCATGGTGGTAGCTGTTTTTTGGCTGTTTGTTGAATCTCCGCTGGCAGATGTAGCGGTAGCAGTGGTCGTTGATGGAGATGTGTTTTTAGATGCAGAGATTGGGACAGAGGTGGGATTTGTAGAGGGCAGATCTGAAAAAGTATAGATCATGGTTTCATTTGATGTTATATCCTTACTTTTAGAACACGCTGTCCTACAATATAGGAGTTGTTTTTTGCATTTGATGTTGGTGCAATTGAAATAAAAGTATTGATACTGCTTGTAATTCTGGCTACAGAGAAGGGTTATTTGTTACTACCTGTTATTAGCATGTGTTTCTTCAGCAGCTCAATGAGCTCTTGCATTTGTCATCAGAGTATCATGACCCTCCCCCAGAAAAAGCAGGTAAAAACATTGGGATATAGATATACTTCCCTTACCTGTCACAGGTGAGGAGGATGGGATCACACCTGATACAGTAGAGGTGTAGTGAGAGGTGCGTGGTGGGATCTGTGTTGAAGTAACAGTTGAACCTGAAGATACAGAAGCTCCATCTCTGGGGGACGTTGCTTGTTTGGTGGTGGATGCTTGTTTGGTGGTGGGTGCTTGTTTGGTGGTGGGTGCTTGCTTGGTGGTGGGTGCTTGTTTGGTGGTGGGTGCTTGTTTGGTGGTGGGTGCTTGCTTGGTGGTGGGTGCTTGTTTGGTGGTGGGTGCTTGTTTGGTGGTGGGTGCTTGTTTGGTGGTGGGTGCTTGCTTGGTGGTGGGTGCTTGTTTGGTGGTGGGTGCTTGTTTGGTGGTGGGTGCTTGTTTGGTGGTGGGTGCTTGTTTGGTGGTGGATGCTTGTTTGGTGGTGGATGCTTGTTTGGTGGTGTTTCTTGGTGGTAGCTGTTTGTTGGCTGGTTGTTGAATCTCCGCTGGCAGATGTAGCGGTAGCAGTGGTTGTTGGTGGAGATGTGTTTTAGATGCAGAGATTGGGACAGAGGTGGGATTTGTAGAGGGCAGATCTGAAAAAGTATAGATCATGGTTTCATTTGATGTTATATCCTTACTTTTAGAACAAACCCTCCGACAATATAGAGTTGTTTTTACATTTGATGTTGGTGCAATTTGAAATAATAGTATTGATACTGTATATGATACTGAGTACAGTGGAAGGCTTATTCATAACTGTATACCTGTTATTAGAATGTGTTTCTTTAACAGTTCAATGTGCTCTAGCATAGGAACGGACAACAATATGCAAGAAAGTAGAATAATTGAAAAGATATGAACAAACAACTGAAAATGGGATCATTTGAATGGAGGTGAATGGTCACATTTCATTGTGATCCCTTTTAGAAGCGGAAGGGGACTGAGGGGTTTTACACTGTCTTTAGAAATGTTTGGAGACTGGTGTAAATTTTATGCAATATCCTCTTTTGTGTTATTAAGGTTGTATTACATCTTTTAGAGTGGAAATCACAATGAATGTTATCATGAAAACACAACTTTATGTGTGAGAACCCTGAAGATAATACTTGAATAGACTGGTTAAATGTTTGATTCTACATGTCCAACTGATACTACAACAAATACAAGTGTGTAGCATGCAGTAACTACTGAGAAATAGAGAGTAAACTTCCCCACACTCTCACAGTCGTCAACAAAATGCAGGCTTTATATTTGTCCACTAGAGGGCAGGACAAGTTACTGAAAAGCAAGTTTCCAGGTGATTTCAGATTTTAGCTTCTGAAACATAAGCTGCAATTCACATAATAATTTAATATTTCCAAACATAGCTGAAGAACAGGGCTCAGTTTTATGTGCACCCACCATCATAGCAAAGAAAAGGTATTTCCTTCCTGCATTTATCTTCATTCCAGAGGTTTTTTTCTTTTGTTTCAGCACCATACAATTGTTGTCTGAATTTGGGGGCAGTTCATTTTCCAGTTCTGAAATGTGTCTCCACTGGACCATTTCCACATGTTCGCTTCTCCACTCCAGTTCAGGCCAATCCAGGTATAATCGTTTCCTGCAAGTTTTCAAATTCCTTCTGCTCCTCCTCATTGAGAATGCTGGCCAGGTGTCCCCCTTTTTCACAGCAGTCCTTTTCTGCATCCTTCTGAGTCTTTAAATCATCATTAAGCGTATAAATCTTTAACATGGTGTTGTTGGGCAGGGTACACACTGTGCAGATGATAAAAATATGTGAACTGCATGGATAAATAAACATTTATAAAGGAAATGTAGTAGGTGATCAGTAACACTTTACAGAGTAATGCTTGTACAGTAGAACATACACATACCAACTGGCAGAGAAAACAGAGTGGGTCTTAAGGGCTCAGATCTTACCTCTTTGGCACATGTACCTGGTTCCCTTATTACAATCGATGTGTACCCAGTTGAGCTTTTCAGACATTGTGCATTTGTGTCCGTGTTCTTCTCTCTTTTCTCTGTACAGACCAATCCACACAGGCCCCATGTTCTGTCCTTCCTTTTCTACAACTTTTAATGCAGCCGTCATGTCTTCTGTAGTGTTGATGATGGCAAGACCTGTGTGATTTTGTTGGCAGTAATGTTGTGCCTCTGTCCAATTCTTCTTTTGATTTATCAAAGTATATTTCTTGGTTGGGAGGCCTGTTGAAAAAGGGACACCAGATGAGAGCAGTGGTTAGGTAGTGAAGGGCCGAGGCAGTCTGAGTCAGGCTCAGCCAAGGCCTGGCTGTGGTATTCTGTAAAAAATCAGAAATTAATACCTATGTCACTGCATGATCTATGAAACCCTCAGAATAATTATTCATTTTTCTGCTGTCATCAAAGCCCATTCACCACAATTAAGTAACAGAGAGGAGATTGCTCTGACTTGAGCGAATGTGTTTTATGTTGTGGATATTGTTCACATTGTCTTGTACGCAAATGTGGGTTTGGTATTCATAAATGCATCCATATTCTCACATTAATTAATTAATGTAAGGATATACATTTAAATTACTTAAGTGTGGGTTCTATGGTGAGCAAAAAAATTGCTTCACCATTTTCTGTTCATCAACATCTGAAACCGACATCTTTACAGTTCATCTCCACAGTTCAGCCTCTGCAATGTAAGCAAGTAACACTTACAACAAAAAATCTGTTTACCTGACCCATACTGATGTATTGACGGGCAGCTGTCACATCGATAAATTACATGTGCATCTAGTTATGTTTTAATTGAAAGATCTACTGGGTTTAATCTAATCATGTTTTTCCATTTATCTTACAATTAAACACAGCAAGAAAACCCATTCTGCACGGATGTTTGATGCTGACAACACAGAAAATGAAATGATGCTTTTGATGTATTAACACTGAGGTTATGATACTTTATATAAGATATAACTGAACAGTTTAGCTCAGTTTAAGACTTAAGCATTAAACTTATGACATGTTTTGTATCTCTTTTCTCTCTTACGCTGGGTCAGCAAACAACTGGATTTAGGCCTTGCTGTACCTGAAAGAAATACACAAAAACATTTGTCAGTCCAGTTTAACAGAAATAGCTATTTTTAATTAGAAAATTCTTTAGGTGCTTACATGTATGTCATTTCCATTCAGTAAAAATGTATCTCTATCTGTAACACTTTGTTGCTGACAACACAGAAAATGAAATAATCCTGTATTAATGTTGATGTTATGATACTTTGTAAGATATAATTGAACAGTGGGTAGGTTAGGTCACTTTAAGACTTTAAAAATATAATGTATCTTTTCTCACGCTGGCACTGGGACAGGAAACAATTGAAAAGTTCTGATTGGTTGTCCTGCACCTGAAAGAAATACACAAAATAATTTTTCAGTCGGTTCATCAGAAATAGATATGTTTAATTAGAAAATTCTTTGAACAGTTCTTAAAAAGATTTGAGTGCCTCAGTTGTTTTAATGCTGGCCAAGATACATAGAGAATCTCATGCAAAACCCGGAGAGTGGACGGCCCAATCTGCCGTTACCAATCTGCGGCAGTTGGTTAGATGATGCCGACAATGAGGACCACCTGTGTAACCAGATTAGAATTTGAACAAGATGGCTGTCACTGTGTAGGTTTGCATCGGCGCTGCAGTAGCATAAGTTTTAACTTAATTGGGATGTAGTCTTTCGCATGAAAAACGGAACAATGACACCAAAAGCTTTTCAACTGGTGTGTAAGACGGACAATTGAGAACCTGCTATTGAAAGTCATATTTTCATTAGTTGCTCTTATGGAGGACCTGATCAGAGTGGTTGCAAATCTGGGGGTTACTGCAGTGCAGGTATGGGTACATAATGAGGGTGAGGTCATTTGATGATGTTGTCAGCTTGTTTTTGGCTGCCTGGAGTTTTGACCGCTCAACAGCAAGTGGTGGAACAAAGGATCTACTTGGTGTCATCTTGTCATGTTTCATCTGTTGTTCTTTAGGCTCTACACTGTCGACTGTGACCTCAAGAACCAGCTTTTGGGGAAGGTAAAGTTTTGGATGGAAGGAAATCTAATTGAGAATATTTATTTTAATTATCTTTCATCTTTCAAATGCCTGTTCATATAGTGAATTAAGATTTTTCCAATTAACAGCACATGGGAGGATAGTTAGGCTTGCTAGTCTTTGTCAAGAACGTGAAACATATGTCAGCAAACTGCTCCTTTTTTAAATGTCAATAGTTTTTTTTTCAAATCCACAATTTGCCGTAGCACACATAGGCTGTCCTGACACTTTAATTGGTTTTATTTGTATTGGTATGTAAACCAGTTTCCTTGGCCTGGTCTTTTTGGGACATGTTTCCTTGCCCAGCATAAAGCATCGAATGGATAAATGCCACCATACAATATACAGTATGGAATGAGCGTGAAACTGAAATGTAAACTGCTTTTTTGAACAACCTGTGCTGTCCTCTGGGGTCCAGAGATAATGAACATGGGGGGGGGGATAGGACTTTATCTGACTCTCAGTACATCCTTGTTTTTTACTTACAGTTCTCTACAATGCTTTCACATATGGAGGAGTTCCTGCAGGGAAGGAAAAGAAGGTGAATTAGGGTGAATAGGTTTCTCTATAAAATGAACCTTTTTGAGATATCAGGGTTCTTTAAGGGTTCCCCCAGCAGGAAAAACTATGAACAATTAAGGGTTCTAGTTCCAGGAGTGCGGGCAGTATTGGGGAAAGACCAGTCTGTGGAGACAATGTTGCAGGGTCTCTGGGGAGCTGTTCTCCTCTCAGGTCAGGGGATGGGGGTGGAGGGGGGGGCTTTTTAGTTCTCCTTTCTGCGATCCCTACATGTGTGCAAAGATGCACATGACACCTTACCATCCTCTGGGCAGCAGGGTTTAATTAACGAGTGATTTAATGAAGCCCTGTTGTCTCCTCTGGGGTCTCTTTGCAAAAGGAGGTGGGAGGGAAATGTGGACCACCCTGCTTCCACCACCCTGGGGTTCTGGTACCAGCTCAGTAAACACCCACATTTTGGAGAGATATTTGTCACCCCCTCAGTGCAGCAAGCAGAGGAGGCACTCTCCATTGCGCCCCCTGTTGCCCCCTGTTGGTGGTGGCAGTAGGGAGGGGCTGGTCCTCAGGTGAAGGACATGGGTATAAGTGCATGAGTAAAATGCTTACCCGCTGCCTGATTCGTCTGAAGAATCAGATTGGGAGGAATCAGATTCCCCTGCTGGGAGAAAAGGGTTTGGATGGAAAACTTCACAACCTCTGATGTAACAAGTTGTTTTCTGTGCACCAACATCCAAATACAGAAAATTATGGAGGTCAGGGAGAAGCTAAGAGTGTTGTGGCATTCATTCTGTTTCAAGTGAGATCACCTTAACTGAAATAATTATTTTGTTTCTGTCTGGAATGGAGAGCATGAAACAGCACTGAATTGCCCAAGAACTCAAGAATTTCAGAAATGTTCATTTGGCCTCCTATTCTCTGTAAATGTTTATGGACTTGCATAACAGAAAGTATGGAAAAGAGAATATATAAAGCATTCTTACCGTGAGAATTCATTATCAGTGAGAGGAGAATCAAATGCCACATGGCAGCTACAAGTCAAGAGGAGATCAGTCAGTAGACAGAAAACCATAACGGAGAGATTTAAGGAGACAAACAAAATCTGTAAAAATAATATTAACATACAGTTGCCTGCAGTATTTGATCCTATAGAATGCACTAAATTACTTCTACCTTTTACTTTTATTGGAGTATATATGGGAGATGTATTTTTCAGACAACCGCTCATCCAACCAATGTCACCAGCCAAACCGAAATACACCTCATTCATTTAAACACCACGTACCTCCTTTCCCATCATGCTAATCACTTCCAGCACCCCTCCTCCTCCCCATCTCCGCCTTTCAAATGTTGTTCTCTCACATTTCCTCCTTTTATTGAACATTTTTCCAGTGGTCCACGGGCGCACACAGCTCAACAGCCAGTACGCTGTTGTCCCCAATGGACTCCAAGCCCAAGATCTATCTCCAGTACAGATAACCTACTCTTACTCCAATGTTCCAAATACATTTCGTTGTTAGGAAAAATCATTCTACTAAAGTCTATATTGGGATAATGCTCTTGAGGCTTTGAAAGGATCACTCAGGCATAGCCTGGCTCTTTTGTTAATGTAGTTAATTGGTGTGAGCGCCTAGCTGAACTCTGACGCTGTGCTGTGACAGAATAATATTTTCTCTCCACCTGAATCTTTTTTTGTGTGATTATGAAAACATATCTATTTCTTTTGTTCTGTTATTTAAATTACATGTTTTCATAAGTTTCATTTTCACTGCCAAGTTTAGATTCCTTCATTTTAGTGATGTAATTCAGGAAATTATTCTTCCCCTGAATTGTTTTGGATTCATAACAAGTAACAAAAAAATCTAAACATTCACTAATACTGAGGATGATATTAAAAGGTGGAGGGTTGGAGAGCTATCACAGTGTGTGTAAGCTGGAGCGATATCAATAACATAATGATTGCACGTTGGTGAACAGGTAACAGGTAGAGTATTCCCCTTTCACAAGATTTTTTATATGTGTGTAACATGTGATAATATTCAAGGATAAATTGATTTACTGACATGTAACTTATTTAGCAATAATACTGCATAGAAATGGATGTTTTGAGAATGGAAAAAAATCCTCATCTATAAGCACAACTAGTGGATAAGAAAACAGACAGTGTGGCAAACTGTAAGGGCTCAGATGCAAATACAGCCATATATTCAAATCTGTTATAAATAAACCCTGATAGAAGGCTTGTCTTTCCCTGCAATTCTGTTTGTGCACTTTTTCCCTCTAAGAATACAATGTCCGGTTTTGTGCTCATTTCAATATTATTCTTCCATTAAACAGTATGTATTTCATTAACAAAATGCAGCGCTATGAAATATCCCATTTGGTTGTGCGTTGGGCTTCTAACCACTAGAACTTTAATCTACACGTCATGCTGGACATTGGACTGCTACATTTTATGGACTGCAAAGATTTTATGGACAGTGTTGAAATACAAAACCCTATTCAAATATTTGCTCCTTCACTGGAAATGGAGTTATTTTGGCCTGCCATTCAAATGTCATAACTCCATTCCTTTTACATATGACATCAATCACGCTTCTCCATGCCCTTTGATGTGCTCACTGCCCTCTAACATCATTCTTCATTTTGGTCCAGGTTTATGCAACAAAATTAAATCATACCACACAGACCTGTGTCAAAACGAGAGAGAATGCATGACCGACCCACTGACAAAGCTATCAGAGTCCAGTACAGACATCAGAATAACACATTAGAGATTTTATGAATTATGTATAAATTCCTTTTTTTGATTCATCTACTATTATCTCCCTCTTGTAAACAGCTTCTCTTAGTTTAAACTTCAGATTCACATTACATTCAGAGATACTTATAATTTTACTTGTAGGGTTCCATAAAACCTACTCCAATCACACTGTTTTTATTTTTAATTTCTCCATTTTTTTTTAAAAACTGATTCTTAATTTTTAGATTAGGATTTTTTATTGTGAATATGAACACCCTCAATGTCACTCAAAGTGATATCAAAAGTCTCAAATTTTGATTGTACAAAATTGTATTCTTGTTTTGATTTGAATCCCTGTTTAATAGTTAGCTGGAGGAACATGCCCCCTTACAATGTAATCTGCCCATATGTACACACACACACTTTAAATTCAATCAAAACACACTTCAATGGTTTAAACTATTCTATTTTTAAATAAAAAAAACACATACAACACAAGGACATGCTTGTTTAAAATAAATATAACATGCTCAAAGAAAAAGGTGTTAGAAGATAAGATCTGTTTTGATTGAACAGCATATGCCACAGAGACTAAATACATTTGATTGAATCTGGTCCTTATTTAAGGCACATCAAACACCTCACTTCCTATGTGGGATAGTTGAATTGTAGCACAAACACTCACCGGGCGGACCGTTCCTCTTCCAGAACATGTTTGGAGGCACTGGGGGAGGCAGATAGCAGGAGGAAAGAGAGCTTTGTCCAGGAAGAGATGATGTGCTGTGCTTATAAAGCTTATTCTCCGCCTCTTTTATTAAGTAGAGAGCACACCTGGGACCGCCTCAACACTCTACCTGTCCTCACCTAGGAACGCCTCAACACTGTACCTGTCCTCACCTAGTAACACCTCAACACTGTACCTGTCCTCACCTAGGAACACCTCAACACTGTACCAGTCCTCACCTAGGAACACCTCAACACTGTACCTGTCCTCACCTGGGAACGCCTCAACACTGTACCTGTCCTCAGCTAGGAACACCTCAACACTGTACCTGTCCTCACCTGGGAACACCTCAACACTGTACCAGTCCTCACCTAGGAACACCTCAACACTGTACCTGTCCTCACCTGGGAACGCCTCAACACTGTACCTGTCCTCACCTAGGAACACCTCAACACTGTACCTGTCCTCACCTGGGAACTCCTCAACATTGTACCTGTCCTCACTTAGGAAAGCCTCAACACTGTACTTGTCCTCACCTGGGAACGCCTCAACACTGTACCTGTCCTCACCTAGGAACACCTCAACACTGTACCTGTCCTCACCTGGGAACTCCTCAACATTGTACCTGTCCTCACTTAGGAAAGCCTCAACACTGTACCTGTCCTCACCTGGGAACGCCTCAACACTGTACCTGTCCTCACCTGGGAACGCCTCAACACTGTACCTGTCCTCACCTAGGAACACCTCAACACTGTACCTGTCCTCACCTAGGAACACCTCAACACTGTACCTGTCCTCACCTGGGAACGCCTCAACACTGTACCTGTCCTCACCTAGGAACACCTCAACACTGTACCTGTCCTCACCTGGGAACGGCTCAACACTGTACCAGTCCTAGGAACACCGTACCTGTCCTCACCTGGGAACACCACAACACTGTACCTCTCCTCACCGAAGCCGCCCTCTTCCTTGAACACAGAGCACAGGGACATCAGTTGGGTGTGCAATATAATGGCTAGGGAGATAATATCAGTAACTCAATATTCACTTACATTTAATTTGTTTTGGTAGTTCAGGATCAAAAAAGCCAACTGTCTAGCAAAAGAAAGATGGCTGACGTTGCGCACTGTGATTTCAATGTCTTTCCTGCCGATGAGTGATCAGTGTCTGGAGACTGATTGTTGTGAAGGAGGGTTTAAGTTATATAAATAGTGAGGTCATCCCTATCCACAGAAAATGAAAATGAAACAGATGAGGAAATGATTATTTTTTGTTAATTATGGGAGTGATTGAAATGGATGTTCTTATATAAACCAAGATGGTGCAACCCTTTGTGTTGGCTGATGTCATGTATTTATTTATGCTTTTAATTTATTCAGATAAAACAGGGGACATGTGCTTATGGGTAGAGAAATATTGGCCTTACTAGGGCATAATCTTGCAGACTTTGGTTTCCAGGGCCGACTCCTTAACCTCTACTGAACTCCGCCTCCTCCACTTTTCATGTGTCCTGTAATGTCAGAACTGGGTCAGCTATAATAAATTATAGTTAAGATTTTTTTCCCCCCAAGATACTTATTGATTGACAAGGAGATTACACACATACGGCCAGAAGTAAGAAGATGGAGCACAAACACACACATAAACGCATGCTCCCTCTCTATCTCTCTCTCGCACAAACACACACATAAACGCATGCTCCCTCTCTATCTCTCTCTCGCACAAACACACACATAAACGCATGCTCCCTCTCTATCTCTCTCTCGCACAAACGCATACATAAACACACACATGCTCTCTCTCTCTCACACATGCACACAGGTGTCTATTTTAGTGGGGATTTGTATTGGGGTAAAGGTAGAAAATGATTAGGAATATGTAATTAATAAAAATGGGGTTTCAGAAGTCCAAAGTCTTTACTTATGCAAACACAAACGCACACTCTGTACATCTCTCTCAAACACACACACACACACAACACACACACACACACACACACACACACACACACACACACACACACACACACACACACACACACAGACACACACACACACACACAGACACACACACACACACACACTCACACACACACACACACACACACACACACACAGACACACACACACACACAGACACACACACACACACAGACACACACACGCACGCACACACACGCACGCACACACACTCACTCTCTTACATAGACACATGCACCTTTGTTCTCTTATTTACTACTGTGAAATTTACAACCTTCACATGGCCTTTCAATACTGTACTTCATGCAAATCTGAGACTGGTAGGAGTCAGCTGGATCAACCCCTTTTGTGCTACTGGACAGAGGATAGCCTGTTGATTTCCACCCCGCCTCACTGAGTGGCACTGTAGTGAAATGCGCATGGCCCCATGGGAGAAATGGCAGCACATACTGCAAAAGCCAAAGTATGATTGCATACTGAGCTGTTGATTTAGCTGGATGCACTGTGCTGGAATTAGGTCTTACACATTTCACTTCCTTGAGTTTGCAGTGTGGAAGCAGGAAAGGAATTCTGTCTTGGTTGCCAGTTTGAATCTACATTGGGACACAGCTGAGTTACCTGACGGTGAGGAGCATTACTTAGCAGTCAGATGGTACGCTCACTGACAGGTGTGGCATTTCTCGAGATGTATTGGGCAAGTCATGGTTTATATGAATGACTGATATAGCACTGATCTGTGTCACAGGTGCAAACTGAAGGATGTAATGCTTTCGCTGGTTATGTTTGAGGGAATACATGACCAATGGGGGAAATTTTCATATCCTCAGTCTGCCAATGAGAATTGAGAATTGGGCGTCGGTGCTTCTGTTCACAGATTCATGGTGATTGGTGCAGGAGAGGCCAGGTGATTTCAGTTGTTCCTGCAGCAGTTGCCGCTTGGAGTTTCAGCACCAAGGACAGAGAGAGATGAAGGAGAGAGACGCGCGTGCAGGAGAGGTTCGATCTGGGGAATGAGTTATGTGTTTGGTTGTTAGCAATGTCTTTTGCTATTACCCAATTGATCAGTGTCGAATTCAAAAATATTTGATGATTGTCACGTACAAAAATATCATTGCTGTCCCCTCTAAAGCTGATCATAAAATAGGCAAAAGGCGCCAACCGTTAACAGTGTAAACTTTTGGATCGATTGAGTTGATCAATGTCATCAGTTTTGTTTTAACTAATTCCGCAAGCGTTCAGAAGTAACCGCTTTTATGCACCTCAAAACATCAGACAACAACATCAGACAAAATCGGATAGATTTTTGGGTAACATGCGTATAGAATATCAAATGCTGCGTTTTTGGAGGATATAAAATAAACATGATTTTATTTCGGCAATTCTGAACAGGTGACATGGAACATGCAGACTTAATTTCATTTTATAGAAGAAAAATACCCTATTTCTGAATCTTTCAGACACAACATTTCTCCGAAATGAACTTACGCAGCCAATTATCTGATTAGTGCTTAATAAACGAGAATGCTATTTGTCACTGTTCCTGACGGCTGGAACATGTCTTGCGCGAGATTCATCTAGCCGAGTAACATTGCGGCTGTGCATCACCTTATACCCCATATTTGGTAGCAGTCGCAAGGAGAGGCTCCCAAACCGGTGCGAACCGGTTATAGAGAGCTGTGTATTCACTGTATGGGAAGTAGGGCGTCTCAGCCTGGTTGGGACACAGAGATTGAGGAGAGGTTTCAATACGGTAGGCTATATCATTGGCAACTAAGAGTGCACCATCGAGTTAGAGTGGAAGTTTCTCTTCAATGAACAACTTTTAAACGTGCATTATAAATAAGTCGCACTTACATTACATGTACATTATCAGCAACACTGAGCCCAAAGCCAATACTTCTGAGCATAAAAAGGCGTAATATTAGAGGCATTTCTAAATCATCTAAACTTTTCACTATCTACTGTACTGTTTCATATTTTGCCACATAAATTACTTAAATACACCCACATATACAGAATTATAACGTGTCGCTTGGGTATTTTCTAGGTGGTATGTGGAACTCTCGTATACCTAATTTGCTTGTAGCATCCATTTGTCACCACCTCGAAAAGACAAGGCGAGAAAACAAATATCGGTGGTTCCAAGCACGTGGAAATCCAACTGGTAAAGGTACAAAACTATGTACTATAACATGAAAGAGGAAAAACGCGCGCGCCGCGCCCCCAGACTCACAAAAGGCGCTCGCGCGCACAAAGGGAGCTCGAAGCAGCAACAGGGCGTTCGAAGACGTTGAGAGGGGGAGCGACAGAGAAAGATGGTGAATATTCACAGGTACGCTACTACTCCGTCCTCCACTGGGACCTCTTGACGCGAGAGTATGCTCAACCAACGCCTACCTCTTAACTAAGTGACATTAGGGCGAGGAGCGTAATGAAGAGGAAACAAAGAATCTGTGCCCTGAGTATGCGCGTAGGCTTACAACATTGGTCTTCCTGAAATGCTGGACAGCGCCTGTCACTGATGAAAACGAAATCCTGCTTAGGTGCTGAACTACCAGAGTGTCCTGGCACAAAATGTTAAAGGCAATGAAAAGATGGGACCGTTCTCGTGTATCGTGCATTCTGTCCCGTTGTGTCATTTTCATCTGTTAGGTGAATCAATTGCCCTAAAGATGGCAATCGCCGTCATTATGAGATCGTAAAACTGGAGGAGGTGGTGGCGGGGGACATGTTTCACTTTATGTAACGGGGCTCACAACGGCAGCCACAGACGAATACTGGTTTCTATCATCTCATCGTTGGCTCTGAGGAAGAAGAAGCAGAGACAAGGAGACTGGGGGAGGAGGAGGTGGGGTAAAGGCGGAACAAACCGGTGCCGGATACACGCTGTAGCGGCTCGCCCGCACTGCAGATTAACTCTTCAGGCGCCGAGGATCAAAACGGCGGGTGAGTTCATCAAATTTCGTCTCTCTGTCCTTATGTTGTCGTGTATGCAATGTGCGGTATATATTATTACACGCTTAAGCGGTCAGTCCTGGCCCTGTTATGTCAATCGTAAAAGTGAAGCCCGTCATAACTGACATCTTCAGGTGAATATGAGGGGATGCAGGTAAGAAACACCGGAGAGGTGAGAAGAAGCCGGGACGCTCTGCCCTCTTTCTGTTCAACATCTCTGCTGTCTTCTTGCCTTTATGGACATTTTGTATAGCTTGTAGTCTGCATTTTATCTTTGAATTTTCTTGGCTGTTGAATTATAGATGAGAGTCTGGCGTTGGGATTTGGTCTCGTCACGCGAAAGTTGCTCAGGCACTTTTGACATTGGTGCAACATAAGAAACGCAGGCAACGTCTTAAAACTTTCCCTGACAACTATGCCGTAACGGAGCCACTTATCAGTCCAGCGTCAGGTGTGTTTAAATTACAACGTCTATTCAAATGTGTATGAACAAAGCCTGAAACAACGGACAGCAGCACAAGCCTGCTAGCTGTTAGGAAATGTATCATTTTTAAACTTCAGGATAAAATATAGTCATCGTCTTTGAATGCTAGTACATTGTTCGCTTGTAAGCCCAAAATTTTTACTGACAAATAGCTCAAAGCCGATGAAAAAATCGCAATGAAACTAGTCGGTTCCCTAATGAATACGTGCAACTGTCAGCGACCAAAAACAGCCACACAAATAGCTAAATAAATTTGAGCGCGTAAATTTGTAAATGGAAGGGGAGGTACGAAAACAGCAACTTTGCTGAAAGTTTTCCTGTTTTCCTTTTTGCTTTCCATTTTTTTTTTTTTAATTTCTCCTTACCATTGACAGTCAAAATTCAACCTGTCATATTTATTGGTAGAGGTAACCTGTAATTGTACATCATTATTACATAATGTTTATGGAGCTGGGCGCACCTTTCCAACTGCTTTCACGGCCAGGGTTCTAGGCTCCTTTAAGCGCCGCCCCCCCCCCTTAACCAGTTTACTTGACAGATCCATTGGTTTGTTGCGGGCCGTGGTACCGTCATTCCTTCGAGAAGGGCAACCATGGCACTAAGGTCATTCTTTTTTTTTTTTTTTTTTTTTACAGGTTTAGCACGTGCGTTGTGTTTCATTACTTCCAGGAAACGCATCACCACTTTTATTGTCTATCACAAAAAACAGACTCCCAGCTGCATACCAGTGATGAGAGAGAGAGAAGAGAGAGAGAAAGAGAGCGAGAGTGCGGGCGTGGCCATAGGTTCTAATCTGTAGATACCACATAATCGATACTGAAAGTGCTAGAGGTAGTAAGCTTTGATGGGAAATAGCATACAGCTTCTGTAAAAAGTAGTTATGGCACGTTAGCTCACACAAGTGTGGTTTATCCATTATCCGGATCACTGTCAAGGTATTAACTGAATGATGGGCTGTGACTTGGACAAGGATGACAAAAAACTGTGCAGGGAATCCACACACTTACCCAGTTTCCTGTCACGCTTAATGCATGGTGCTGTTTGTGGATCCAACCCATCCTGAAGAATAAACATGCTAATTTGTGGTCCCAGAACGATAACAGTTGGATTGGAATCAGAAAAACGAGAACAGATTACCCAAGAAAAAAACATGTTTGTAGAACTATTGTGTTGTGCAACCGGTTTGAATTTAGTAATTCATAATGCTGATTTCAGAAAAAACTCACGTTAGACTTTGTTAAGTTTGTATAGCTGGTGAAACCTGTTCCTGGGTGGCTTTTCATTAGGAAGGTCTAAATGTGACTTTACTTCCTGCATCTTTGACCTGGGGTGAGAGCACGTCTTCTCAGAGTCGTGGGCAGGAATGATGAGATATCGGGAGAGGTGGAACACCCCTGGCTTTCCAACAAATACAAGGTGGTGTTTCTACGATCCACCCATGAACTAAACCAGGTGATTCTAATCAGCACAACTCTCCAGCAAGCTACCTGGTGAAGCTGATTAGTGGAAAAAATACATGGTGTTGCTGTTATATTCTGAAGCCACGGTTTTCCACCTGCGGATATTGGGAAGTGTTTGGCACACTTTAACATTGGACAGCTTTCATAAGGAGAGTCCACAGGTGGGTTTTGCTCACTGATTGTTCGTCCTGGGATGGTGGTGCACCAGTGGGCAGTGATTCTGGAGACAGGCCTGTCAAGGTTGGGGGGCTCTGTGGCTCTAGGAATGCAACAAAAATCAACAGCACTGTTGTTCCTCTTCGGCAAAATTTACTTTCAATATTAATTTAGTAATTTGATAAAACGCACGCCTGCAGGGCAACTTAAAGGGCCTTCACGACAAAATCCATAATTCTCAGATGAGATCAAAAGCAGAGAGAAGAACAACAAAAATGGCAATAAAGAGATGTACAATCAGCTACACTTAAGCGCAAAAATGAGCTTGATGCTCCTAATGGATCACTGCCCCCTCGAAAGGCTGCATGTGGTGGGGGGGATGGCGCGTTCCCCCTGGTGACAATTAGAATTAGAGGAAAAAAGTCAAGTAACGGAAAAGAGCTTTCCGGCAAGGGACCCTGTGTCACTGGATCTCCCATGAGTCCTGTGGCCTAGCCTAAGGCCCTCGTGAATTATTGTACCAATTACAGCCACCACTTTTTGCACATTTCAGACATTCTGAGGCATTCAGTCCTATGTAGAGTTCCCATTTGTGTGAAATGGACAGTCTGTGAAAGTGTTTGGGCCTCTGGGCAACTGGTTTAGATGAGAGACGTGAAAGCACGAAAGAAGATGGAAATGAGAAACGAGACAGACGGTTTAGCAAGGGGAAACACATCAAATGTAGCTGTTTTCCTTTTTTTTTTAATTCAATCGAGTTCCGCTGTGATTTATCCAGGCAGTGAGTGAATTGTATGTGAGAGTGTCTCAGTGAGTACGGGGGTGGATGGGGGGCGGCTCACAGAATTTACTGAATTACATGACGATGCTCTTGGAGGTCTCCTGCCTTCATAATGTTGGTGCTGTAATGCATCCTCCCACAGTTTACTCCAGCCACAAATACAGATTATAGTCAGAGATACAGATCACTCCAGCCATGAGCTTCTTCTCCCCGGTTCTCATTCACTGTTGGCCTCGGGTAGCAACCGAAGGAACATTCTGTCGCCTCTTGGCTGGTGTGTTCTGAGTTGTGCATCTGAGCTGTGAGCGTTGGTGTCCCGACACACAGAACCCTGCTGATCACTGTGACTGCAGTGCTGCGTTTAGTCGGAGGAGATCATGGGTTTTTAGCAACAGGAGGCTGAACACAAACTAAGTGCATAATCTATCTTCTATCCTCTCATATACTCTATATAAAATGTCCTACTATGTCAAACTGAGACCCTTTTATTTATAGCTGTAATCACTATTAGATCCTTTGGGCATTGTATTGTTTGTTTGAGGTTTGTTGAACCTTAGATATTTATTGCCGTCCTGATATCGGCACAGCGCTGGCACAGGCACGGTGAGGTTTCTGGAATTGTTCTTTCGTCGGTGACTCACAGCTCATTACGCGTCTTTATTTATTTCCTCAGATAGTCCTATTCCCTGCGACACTTTCGGCTCCCAGTCCGCACATTCACAGTTTCACAGAGTTGGGCATTCACCGGCATGATTCAGGCTCTGTGCCCCACCGAAGAGGCATTCCGTGCCGTGCAGGGTTTTGGCGCGGCTGCCATTTTGAGTTCTCCCATCGGTCTGCTCCGCATGCAGCTTGCGGAATGACGGGATGGAGGTTGCATGACTGAGCACTAAGCCCTGAGCACATGGACTTCCCTCTGTGCCTGGCTGAAGAGGCCGTCTGCTCTGCTGTGGGGTTCGATCCCACGACCCTCGGGTCAGGAGAGCCCTGGAAAAATGGCAGAGTTCTTCCTTGGCACTCAAAATCCTTGGCAGTCCGGTCTGTCTTTGGTGGGGTGTGGGGCTCTGCCTCCAGGGGGCCCGGGGGGTTGGCTATGCATGATTCAGAGGGGAGAAAGGTAGACAGAGAGAGAGAGAGAGAGAGAGAGAGAGAGAGAGAGAAGACAGAGAGTGGGGTACAGGGAGACACAGAGAGAGAGACACAGATATATATAGAGACATGGAGAAAGAGAGAGAGAGATAGAGAGAGGGGGTAGAGAGGGAGAAGGACAGGGAGACAGAGAAAGATAGAGAGACAGGAAGTTGAAGAGGGATATAGCGAGCAAAGCTGGAACAGAGAGACAGGGAGACTGAAATAGCGAGAGAGAATGTGAGAAAGAGAAATAAGTAGAAAGATAAAGATAGAGATTACGTGGAGGAGTGGGATTTGGTGCAGGGGTGCTTCCCTTTCTCTTTCCCTTCCCTATCGAGGGCGTCTGCGTAACCTTCCCGCTGTGCACCAGCTGCGACTGCAGCTGCAGCTCTTCCCAGCTAGCTCAGAAATGCGGTAATGACAGTTGCACACACACACACACACACACACACACACACACACCGACTGGCATCCCCAAGCCTGGCTCTGCCACACACACACACACACACACACACACACACACACACCGACGGGCATCCCCAAGCCTGGCTCTGCCACACACACGAACTGGGAAGGTTTCAGTGGATACAGTAACCCCCTGTCATTGTGTAAGCTGATGGACTAGAGTGAAGAGATATGCATATTAATCTGCCCCCCCCCCCACCCACCCCCAATTTGATGGAAACCTAATGTTATGATCAGCTCTAATTTGAGGGAATAAAGAAAAAGGGCAAATACAAACCTTAGAAACAGAGCTATGTTTCCATCATGTTATAACACACAATGCCTGATATACGGTTAGAGGAGGAGGGCTTAAAATCTGTCAGCTTGGAGGTCCCAGAGAAGCCGGGGAAACCTCACAAAGAATAGGGAAGCCCCGACCAAGAGACAGCAGTGCAAAGCATCATGGGACTTTGGACAGTGTCCAGTGGGAGCTTGTCAGCGAGGCCGCTCTTTCTGTCTCTCTCTCCCGCACCCCGCTGCGCAGACAGATGACACGGGAGGAGCCGTACCTTGCCGGTCACGCTGTCCGCACGCAAGTGAGCACGACCGTGCTTTAACACTCACTCAAGAGGGGACGACACTCTAACCCTGGGGAAAGGTCGGACAGGATCACCTTCTCCCAGTCGCATCACAGATGGATGGAACATATAGTGTAGAGTGGGCAGTTTCATGGTCTCATTTAAGCCAAGTGGACTCCCATATTGATTAGCCATGGGTAACAGTGTCTTTGGCCAGGAGCCTCATCCTATTGATATACACGTTTCAGCTAAAGACTCAATGGAAGAGGGGTCAGACACTCTATGCAAAATATGTGTGGGCAATTTTATGGTTTTGTGAACCCCCTCTTTTAGGAGTTCCCCTATAGAGAGCCCAGACTGAAAGCATACAAAAACATTGTGAGGGAGAAGATGTATTCAGTTGGAAATGTGTGCTCTTATGAATGGTCAAACTTCCATTTTGAACACAGCAAGGCAGGTCTGGTTTCCTTGCATTCAATTACAGTTTCTGCTTACCTGATATCCTGTACACAAATATATGCAAGGGTTAGGCTTTTCTCCACAAACACAAGTTTGACAAGTTCAGCAGTCACATGAATCCATTCAAAAATTTGCATTTGTTAAGAAAACAAAAAAACCCTTGCATTTTTCTATTGAGTCAAATTAAGGACAAACACTGCTGGATTCCAGGCCTCTATTTGGAAGTTCTGTTTAAGGAGTATTATGCAGGTTATCAGGTAACATTGTCCCCACTAGTGATGTGCTCCATGGTTTTTGGAATTCTGGAACAGAATACAGAATACTGACTGACTACTGCTGCTGCCACCTGTGGTTCGGAGGACCAAAGGCATGCAAAGTAATCACTTTGAGCTTCACCCGGGAGGGAGGGTTTAGGAATGGATTTTCCAGCCCTACCACACAATAATTACTCCCCTTGTGAATCACCCGCTTTAGCTGGACTCCTGGTGGACTGACCAGTTTTACAGCTGGTAGATTTGATAGCTATGCAGCTGTTGAATTCCAGCACTGGATCTTGTTTGAACCTACATAGCGTCTCAGATTGTTGTATACATTAGTATTGACAGCAATAAACCGCATGCTAACCTAACTCCTGATCTTATTCCTTTGTAGGCATACAAGGCTGGACAAGAGGAACTTCACATATATTTGTTTGACTGACACTACTACAGATAAACACACATAATTTTAGGCCAAGTTTCTAACTGTACCTCTGATACACTTTGTGTATCAGAGGAGGACTTTCTGCCAAGGACCTTGACCAGTTCACCCTGGCAGAGCCCTGTCAAAGCCTTTGGCCAACCCATCAGAAAGACAAAATCTGCCCCAGCCAATACCAGATCAGCCTAAACCCCGGCCCATTCATCTCATGTAAATCAGTCAAAAAGCAAAAAGCCAGGCAGCAACAAGCATGATCAGTCAGTCAGTCAATCAGACAGACAATTAAGCACAATCATACAGCCAGACAGCCAGTCGAGAAAAAAAGAAAAAAACAGTCAGTAGGGCAGTAGGACAAATATAGCCATGCGGACAATCAGACACTTATTCTCAATCAAACTCTGAATAATTTGTTCAGTCAGACAGTTAGTCAGACACAATCAGAGACCCAAGCGGCCGTTCAGCCTGTGACACACAATATGAAAAGTCAGTTAGACATAATCAAACAATAAGTCAAACGGACACAGAATCAGACAGACACACAGACTGACAGCCAGTTATAGCCCCTCTCAGTCAACCAGGCTAATAAATGAGCTTGATGAGTCAATGAACCACAGCAAGCACCGTAAGTGAAACAGAAGCAGAGCCCCCAGCCCGGCCAATCAAAGCCCAGCTGGCGAAAGGGGGGGAAGCAGCCCAGCCAGTGAGAGAGAGAGAGAGAGCGCGTGAGGCGATTAAAGTGGACGGATCTCAGAAACCCGGATGCAGAACATCCTCGAGCAGAACTTGGACATGGCAACGGCTCTGCTCGCCGGAGAGAAGCTGAAGGAGCTGATTATGCCCGGCTCCTCGCAGGATGAGAAGGGCGGGGCGCTGGCCGGCCTGATGGTCCAGCTGAAGCTGGAGCTGCCCTTCGACCGCGTGGTCACCATCGGCACGGTCATCATCCCCATTCTGCTGGTCACTCTGGTCTTCACACGCAACTTCGCAGGTCAGTGTCCGACAACCAGTGGCGTGTTGTTGAGTGTAAATCAATCAATCAATCAATCAATCAATCAATCAATCAATCAATCAATCAATGAACCAGTCAGTCAGTCAGTCAGTCAGTCAGTCAGTCAGTCTATTTAACTTATATTTAACCACATTAGTTCAGCGTACATTGCATTGTATTTGTTCCACCTGTGCATTACACCAGCTACATAGTAAAGTAGTGCATGAATGGAAAAAAAGGGTAGTGCCTCCATTAGTTGTAGTAAAGCCAGGGATTCCCACCTCTGCAAACTGCTCAATATCTACTGACATGTTAAACCTTAGCATGTCAATACAGAGGACTACAGTACACCACACAACAGCCATTTAGTGAACATACTGACCTGCAGTACCAGCACACAGTCGGAGCACCCGATATTCACTTACAGCGATATAGTGACATTCCGCCCAAAGCACTGTCTTTGGTTCAGCAGTTGTATTTTCACATAACGATCAGGGTTACCATTTTGTTCATTTTTAACAGGGGGGGTGGCCCAATGGGAGCTCCCGTCTGCCCCCACATCACCAACCAACACACACATGTGTAAAATGGGGATGGCAGGTTAACAAGGGGGAAGGAATCTCCTCTCATCCCCCCTCAAATCACCTACTGGTTACCATACTTTATAGCACCTTTAAAGGTTTTTCATTTGTCCTGCTGGGGGAACCCTTAAAGGTTCATCTTAGATCCAGCTGGCTTTAAGGGGTTCTTTATGTAACCCTCGGAATAAGGTTCTCCAGAGAACCTATAAATGAAACCCATTTGAGGTTTAAGGGTTCCCCGAGCATGACAAGTGAAGAGCCCTTTAGAAATTTTTTTTTTTAAGAGTGTGGGATTTGGGAAGCTAATCCTGGACTAGCGTGTAGCAGCAGAATTTGCAGTTCTACAAATACTAAAGCTGCCCGTCAGTTTCATTCTGAGCAGATCATTTCTGTGGACAATTAATCTAATTTTCCAAAAGCCTGGCATGATGTACTTTTTGTAATTTTACTGTGCAGAATCTTACACTGAGTCACACTTATTATATTTTTCTATAACACCAGCTATGCCGGAGAATTGGAAATACATTAAAACACATTTTCAAAAGTACTTTATTCTTTAAAATCAGATTTACTTCTCAAAGCTGTGATAATTGGAATTATTAATAGATGTAATACTCTTTCCCCACACTCATGACAATACAGTAATTCTTCTGGCTACATTACCAAGGTGATGAAATGTCAGTCAGTATCATTCATAACATAAGTATATTAATCACTGAATTATGTTATTGCCACATTACAATATCTTCTGATAGGGAATAATGTGAAGAAATGCATGCATGCTGTCTGCACACACAGCATCGACAGTTCATGCATAATAGCAGAAATTTTGGACGCATTGTCACTGGGGTTTGACATGTGTCGTGAATGCGCCGCAATCATTCTAAGAACGTTACAGTGCTCCGACCAAGTTCTGTGAAGGTCACAAGAAAAAATTCCAGGTACATAATGTACAAGGAACAGGAAGAAAACTGGACAAAGTTTACATCCTGTGTGAATATTTGCTCTATTGTCCTGAGAATGTTTTCGCAACCCAAAAATATCCTGTCAGGCGGTGTGACAAGGGTTAAAGAAGACACACTCCGGTTTGTGGTTTGTGAGTGAGAGATCGGTGTGGAGATTAGCTCGGGCCGGTTTGGGGAGAGGATGATAGGAGAGGAGGGGAGAGGGGGAGGGGGCTGGGAGAGGGAGAGGGAGGGGGGTGGGCGTAATGCTAAATGCTGAGTCAGTCTGCCTGCATAGCGGCATCTACCAGCTGTGACTGAGCGTTTGACTTCCAGCCGGAGAGGGGGCGGGCCGCTAGCATTCCGCATTAACCGCACTGGTGCAATTCCCTCTTTGAAATGTCAGCCATCTTGCCTCCTCTTAAAGGGCCAGTACGTATATATTCAGCTCTCGCCACAAGTAAAATTAGGTGGTTTGGTGCATTAGTGGAACAAATAGATGGTAGAGTGCTTATGCCCCCTGAAGCTGGGGTTTTCCCATCTCTGGGTCTAATTAAGCAACACAGGAACAAATCACAACGCTGCAAACTCATTCGCTTTCCAGAGTTGATTTGAGAGCATTGCACATTCAGACTAATAGACAATGTTTTTACACAAGTACAGAAGTCAGTGTACTAAGGCCATGGTACTGGAGGGCTGCAGGGTATTCAGGTTTTTGTTCAGACACATCAGATGCGTTCTTTCAGCAGTTTGTGCTGTTGCTTTCATGTGCTGCTCTTTAAACCGCCACCTCTTGCCCCACGGGGACCCACGTTGCCTTTTGCCAGGCCGGTATCGTTAACAAGAACAGGCTCTGAATTGAGTCGCCTGCTTAAAGAAAGATTACATTAAAAATGAATAAAATAAATAAATAAATAAATAACATTGGATGCACATATGAGTCACAGTGTGAAGCTTGCCGCCAAAGTGGCGTCTGGCCAGCTGATCGTGATTTACGATGCAAAGCTCTAAACGGACTACACCCACATGAGGGAACACTGGAAATGGATAGAAATGTGCAAATATAATGCAGAATCTCAGCTTCAGTGGTGATTAACAGTAATGAGGTCTCCCTGAACTTCTTACAACCCAAAAGGACTAAAATAGAAGTGACACACTGCCATACAAATAAACTGGGACACAGGTGCGGTTGCTTGCTGAGAGTCACACTTGCTGAACATTCCGTCCCTCAGAGCGGAGCCGAGCGTTTGGGGCGTTGAGGGTTATAGACACACTCTGTTCTATGTGTGAGTGATTGGTGTGGATTGTCTGTCATCACAGCGAAGCTTTTACACTATCACAGTTAAAAGAAGCATTAGTGCCAAAGCATCTGGCAGGGACCCACGTGAATGCACTTTGCTTCTTCATGGGCATATCGAATTCAATCAAAAAAGATTTAACTTTCGATCTTTGAGTATTTTCTATTTTAGTGGAGACAAACTGGCTGGGCAAAACTTTTTTTTTGGTATGTGTTTTTTTCAGCAATATGTTTATTGGTTATAATTTCCAACACTGAGCACAAACACGTTTACAAACAAACTCTCCCTTCCCTTCCCAAAACGTGTTTTTTTATTCTAAAACTGGAATATAAAAGGCTGGGAAAGACTGGAAAGTCTGTTTTCATTGAATTTTACATTACAGTACATTACTGGAATTTAGCAGGCTTCTCTTTCTCTAGAGCAACTTATAACTCAAAGTGCATTAAGTTGGGAATGAGAGAGCTAAAGTCCTAGAGTGAGGTAAAAGTCCCAAGTGCCAGAAGGGACAGCATAGACTAAACCCTGTGAAAGACCTACCAGACGGGACAGCATAGACTAAACCCTGTGAATGACCTATCAGACGGGACAGCATAGACTAAACCCTGTGAATGACCTATCAGACGGGACAGCATAGACTAAACCCTGTGAATGACCTATCAGACGGGACAGCATAGACTAAACCCTGTGAATGACCTATCAGACGGGACAGCATAGACTAAACCCTGTGAATGACCTATCAGAAGGGACAGCATAGACTAAACCCTGTGAATGACCTATCAGAAGGGACAGAATAGATTAAACCCTGTGAATGACCTATCAGACAGGACAGCATAGACTAAACCCTGTGAATGACCTATCAGACGGGACAGCATAGACTAAACCCTGTGAATGACCTATCAGAAGGGACAGCATAGACTAAACCCTGTGAATGACCTATCAGAAGGGACAGCATAGACTAAACCCTGTGAATGACCTATTTAAGAAACAACCATCAGTAACAATAACAACAATAACAATGCTGATTGCATATTCCCTTAAAGATGCTTAGCTTGTTTGACTGGGTCCTGGCCGCTGTTTCACTTGCCCCTTTGATGATGACAGTAACACCCACTCCTCAATCTTTGTCCCCCCTCCAGAGGAATCAATATACTGCTACACCCCGCACAACTTCACGCGTGACCAGGCTCTGTACGCGCGCGGCTACTGCTGGACAGAGCTGCGGGACGCGGAGCCGGGGGTGGAGCCCAGCCAGCGACGCTCACTGTTCGAGCACAAGTTCCTCCCGTACGCCCTGCTGGCTTTTGCTGGAATCATGTACCTCCCTGCGCTGGGATGGGAGTTCATGGCTTCCACCCGGCTTACCTCCGAGCTCAACTTCCTGCTCCACGAAATCGACAACTGCTACCACCGGGCGGCCGAGGGCCGGGCCCCCAAGATCGAGAAGCAGATCCAGTCGAAGGGGCCGGGGATCACGGAGCGGGAGAGGCGCGAGATCATCGAGAACGCCGAGAAGGAGAAGAGCCCCGAGCAGAACCTGTTCGAGAAGTACCTGGAGAGGCGGGGCCAGAGCAACTTCCTGGCGAAGCTCTACCTGGCTCGTCACCTGGCGATCATCTGCCTCAGCTCCATCCCCATCACGTACCTGAGCGCCTACTACGCCCGCCAGCGGCAGAACGAGTTCACCTGCGCTCTGGGGGAGCTGCCGGATGTCAGCAGCCCCCCCTCGCACCGGCTGGACGTTAACTGCAAGCTGCCGGCGGTCCAGCTCCAGCGCATCATGGCGGCCGTCGACCTTGGCCTCCTCTGCGGCGTTAACGTCATCATCCTCCTCAACCTCCTGCACCTGTTCGTGGTGCGCAAGTCCAACTTCGTCTTCGACAAGCTCCACAAGGTGGGCATCAAGACGCGCCGGCGGTGGCAGAAGTCGCAGTTCTGCGACATCAACATCCTGGCCATGTTCTGCAACGAGAACCGTGACCACATCAAGTCCCTCAACCGGCTGGACTTCATCACCAATGAGAGTGACCTCATGTACGACAACGTGGTGAGGCAGCTGCTGGCCGCCCTGGCTCAGTCCAACCACGATGCCACGCCTACTGTTAGGGAGAGCGGCATGCAGACTGTGGATCCCAGCTTGGATCCCGCCGTATTGGGGGTGGGGGAGCTGGGCGGGGAGCCGCTGGTCATCAAACGTCCCCGGAAAAAAATGAAGTGGATTCCCTCCTCAAACCCCTTACCTCAGCCCTTCAAGGTAGGGTCCAATCAGAGATGGACACCCTGGATTCATAGATTAGAAGTACTACCATCTATTCCTTCCACCCATACAGGGAACCTGCTGATTCTAATTAGTGGAACTCTCTCAATGGGTAGGGGAGCTATTCAGTAAAATTAGCTGGTTTGGTGCATTAGTGGAACAAATAGATGGTAGAGTGCTTATGCCCCCTGAAGTTGGGGCTTTCCCATCTCTGGGTCTAATTAAGCAACACAGGAACAAATCACAACGCTGCAAACTCATTCGCTTTCCAGAGTTGATTTGAGATCATTGCAAGATCAGCCTAATAGATGATATTTGTACTCAAGTTCAGACCCAAGAGGCCACATAAGCTAGATTAATTGTTTAATTGTTTAAGTGTTGAGTAACAACAAAAACCAGTGGCCCCGCAGGGCCAGAAATGAGGTCATGATTAGTAAACTGTATTAACATTTTTGTAATGCTCCATTATATTTGCTCTGTTGGACCTGCTTTGTTCACCTTACCTTCTTTTGTTGTACCCACCGACACTATCCAGAATGAGAAAATAGTCATATGCGTACAACTGATTTGCAGACATCTGGTCCTCCTACTATTTGAGTGGCTTGTCCCAATTCTCATTGCAACTTTCAGCTCAGTCCATCCACTTAAGATGAAGATCGGTCGATCTGCACAGACAGTCAGCATCATGCGTTAGCTCTTGACTGTACTCCTGTCCTGCAGGAACCCCTTACGTTGGCGCGGCTCGAGAACAGCACCAAGCCTGACAAGCTGAAACCGGTTCGGCGAAAAACAGTTATAGACAATTTTATCAACCCCCAGCTGGACAGTAAGAGCACACAGCACCCTCCAACTTCCAAAGGTACTGATGCATGTCAACATTTCATTTATTTGTGTTCTGTTTTTTTTTTTTCAGAAATATCTCTGTCCCATTTTTACCAAATGTCAGGATATATTTTTGTGGTGTTTCTTCCCAGTTCAGCAACATTTTCAGTTCAGGACTTTGCACCAATGTGGTTGTGAAAATGTCCCATAAATTGGTTTTGATTGATCAGCAATGTCATGACCTCATCAATATTTCCAATATTGCAATTTGCTTAATGGAACCGAGACCTGAGTATCCAAAATGAATAGCTGATGATTTTACTGGAGTTGAGAATATTCAGAATCCAAAATATCTAAAACAGACATATCCAGTTCAAGAACATACATAATAATGGATCTAAACATATATTACATGAAAACATTCAAATTCACATAAAAATCCCCCAACACCTCCAGTACAACTAAAAAAATCTATTTGTTTCAAAAATTGAATTGATTTGTAGTCATTCCTGACCACAACAAGCTCAGATCACATGATAATACTGATCCACAGAAACACCTGTGCCAGTGAGAGTGAGCCACAGAGCTACCACCTCTAATAAGTGTTGTGGTCATAAGCAAAATTGTGTGAAATGATTCAAATGATTTTGAATGTGGAAGTTTTGGGAATCTGGCGCTGTTCCCTTCTCCAGCGGCAGACATGGGCGGAGGCGGGATGGAGAAGAAGCACACGCGTAACTTCTCCCTGGACGTGCAGCCGTACACTCTGGCCTTCCGCAAGCCCAAAGCTGAGACAGTGCAGCCCCAGCCGCCGCCTGAACACAGCCTGGACACAGTGTTCATCGAGGGCACCCACAGCATCGTCCACGTCTCCACGGCAATCACAGGTGACCCTGCGTGTGTCACAAAGAGGTGACCCTGTGCGTGACACAAAGAGACAACCCTGCGCGTGTCACAAAGAGGTGACCTTGCACGTGTCACAAAGAGGTGACCCTGCGTGTCACAAAGAGGTGACCCTGCACGTGTCACAAAGAGGTGACCCTGCGCGTGTCACAAAGAGGTGACCCTGCACGTGTCACAAAGAGGTGACCCTGCGTGTGTCACAAAGAGGTGACCCTGCACGTGTCACAAAGAGGTGACCCTGCACGTGTCACAAAGAGGTGACCCTGTGCATGTCACAGGCAGAAATGAATGTGCTTAAGTGCACAAGCATAGTATGGGGCAAGAAAGTGTAACTTGAACACAAAAGCAAACAGGTATACAAATCTAGACAAGACACAAACACAAAAGACTCATGGCTAACTCTCATGTACTCAATACAAGATGTCACAAAACTAAGGAAGGAGGACAGGGTTTAAATAAGGCAGCAATAAAGTAAAAATTGAAACCAGGTGTGGTCACTGATGAGTGGAGTAGCAGGCAAGGCCGGGTGTGTCCATAACTCCAGACTGGACACAAACTGGTTAATGTTTCAATGGCCTCTTTGTATGTCATGAAAGAGGGAATTGGCTGCATGGTTATTTTAAAGAGGGTACAACACAAAACACCATACAATCAAGGCTAACATGCAGAGTGTATACACCGACACACAATTAATAGTAACATGAGATCAATTAGATAAATTACAATCTGACAGTAATGCTACTCTGCAAACTTGAACTAATGCCTCTATTTTGTTTCGGCTACAGTCCAAGTTTAGCCAGCAAGAAGCTTTTCTCATGGTTGACACTAGCCACTGACAGTAAATTGTGTTTGACCACAATCACTTTCTGTTGATGCCTGCTCATTTGGAGCAGGAGACTTCCAATACAACTTAGATGCTTTTGCCATTATGCTGCACAGATTCTAGAGGGATAAAGTAGCCAAGACGCCAGAGCTCTCTTCCGGATGGATCGATACCACTGTACTCCTCCCTTGTCCCTTGAAGTCTCAGCTTGTTTTGCAGGAGCCACACCCCAGTGAACATACACACTATTTTTGCCTCACATGCCTGAATAGCTTCAAACAACCCAAAAACCACCTAGAATGCAAATCAAACCAATGGATGAAAAACGCCTGCAATAAAAACTTTGTGCTTTCAAATTTAATTTACATTTTTATATTTCTACTTTTTATAAAAAGAGGAAAAATAAATAATCAAAAAACACATTTTTAGAAAATGAAACATAAAGGTAGTCCTGATGTACAGATTCCAAAGACTAACAGTTTTCAAAACAGAGAAATTGTACATAATTTCTCATTAGCTTTCTCTTGTAAAATCCATGTATGTATAAAACCGATGAGTCACAATCTTAAACCATAACTAATGATGAGCCTTGGTCCTACAGTCATGCCTGATCTGTCCTATTCTTATTTAACAGAATGCAGCATGATCCATGCAAACTGGTACAATACATTTATGCTTTCCAAGGAAAACAAGGGAAACGGAAGAGCAGGCAAAGACATCATATTTGAAAACATGCGTCCAAAATCACATTAGGGACACGTTGCTTGCCATCTTTGGGGATTGATTTGTTTCTATTGCTCATTAGCCCCCTCTCTCTTCACAGAGAAAAAAGACACACTGACGGACTCTTCTGCCCCCCCATTCTCAACGGTTACCCTCCCCAGCACCTCCTACCTGAATGGGGGAACGACCACGTCGGCCCACCCCCCGGACGTTCTCATCCAGCAGGAGGACCCCGAGGGACAGGCCCCGCCCTTCACCCATAACCCCTCCCACCCCTTGCTGGGCATGCACCACACGCTTTACGAGGAGGAAGAGGAGGAGGAGGCGGAGCCGGGCCGAGGGGGGAGGGACAGGCTGGCCGAAAGGCCCACCGGAGAGCTGATCGCTGCCGGAGAGTGCTAGGAGGCGGAGTCATGGTCTGCCCCGCCCCCCACCCGGCCCCTACCACCCCCTGCTCATCCCACCGGCAACCCCTGCAGGCTGGCCCCCAGTTTTGGTTAGGCAGCAGGACTGGGTTCGCTGATCTCAGAACAGCGCTTCAGGGTGGGGCATGCCTGAGAGAGAATGGGTGCCATTTTGTATGAGGCTGAACCCAGATCTCTCTCGCTGCCACTTTCCATCAACCCTCCTGGTGACACACTGACGCTGACATGCTGACAGACAAAGAGCTGGCCTCGACACCTCTCAATAATCAAAGACCTCTACGCTTCCGACTGACTCCGTCCTGCCACCCTCATTAAGGCTGACATATGTTTTAGTTGTGGGGTAGACAAAGACAGTGACCAGGTTGGCCATCAGACGGCGGTGCTAAAAAGCCACACTATTTGCACATCCCCTGGCTGTTACACTGCTGAACTGAGCTGCCTGCACTCCAATCAGACAAACAATGACAAGAGGAAGAACAGGAGACTGTGAAACAAAATGGCCCCCATGGCAGACCCACAGGGACTGGACTTCTGCACTGTTATGAACAGTTTATAAACACATTACTCCAGATCAGTACCTGGAGTTATCGCAACAGGTACGGAGTAGTCAAGTACAAGAATAGTGACACATAGGTATGACAAATAGTAGTTTAAACGCACTGCCATAATAATAGTTTAGTTAAAAATAAACACAAATGTTTGGCTTCTTGCACTGCATGCTCAAATGTGTGTGAAACTATTGGTTTGAGCATAGATTCATGTTTAATACGGTGTGCTGTGCTTGGCTTCCTTAACTATGTGGCACAGCACACATGTAGATACATGACAGAAACCTTTTATTACATGATTACTGTCTAATTTCGAACTACATTTGAGTTTAGAGTAATGTGTTTATTACCTGTTGATAACAGTACAAATAGACCTTTTGGATGATGTGGGACTCTCTGTTGTCATACCAACTTCATATATTTTTGGACAGACTGAAAGGAGACCGGACACTTTATAAAGTATTGATTACACTCTTCAATACTTATAAAAGCACACTTCTTGGTACCCAGTGACTTTCACTGCCGTTCTGTAGCACACCTTGACAAGACGAACCGGTGGCAGGGACGTCTGAGGGTCTTCTCATTGCCGTCCTCAAGCACTGACCTAGGATCAGCCGACAGAACCCTTGTCCTACTGCCAGCTGTTAAGCGCGAAAGGCTGAAACTGATCCAGACTCAGTGCCACCGCCCCCCCCTCTCGGAGGCACTGTTGCATCGATGTGCACACTGCCCATAGTGCAGACTCACGCTCCCCTCCCAACGCGCATTTCCTCTGCACTGCAGCACTCCGGCAGAGCCGTTCAGGCGGAAGGGAAGGAGACGCCGCTGAGCGAGAACTCTAACTAACACCAGGCACTCCGGGCTGGATTCAGTCAAACACGCTCATGCTGCGTTCACTTGGTGCTTAAGCCTAGCGTCATTTGTGCTGGAGGTCGTCGTTTTTTTCAGCGGAGCCTTTTGCGTTGATGTCGCTTTGGGTTGGTAGCATTGAAGCATGGCCTAGTGTATAAGAAGGTTCAGCTCTAGCTTGCTTTCAGCCCATCCCCTTCACCTCGATGAGTTGTCCCACCAATTACAAAAGGAAAGGGTGTGGATAGGAAAATCAGAGAGAATAAACAAAAATGGAGGGATGGGGTATCTTCCAAAAAGAGTTAGCATGGAAGAGAGTAGAGCATCTTGCCTGGCAATTTTGATTAGCCGATTTATATTTTTAGTTGAGGTGATGTTCTCTAGCTAGCTGGCTAGCTATATAAAAGGAAAACAAAGGAGCTTATATTATAAGGAACAAATCTTGCTTCCATATGTAGATTGCTTGTGTTTCAGGCTAGTTTGCTGGCGGTGGAAACTGATTTCAGTGTAACTGGCAAAAAGACTGTAAATTCAAACCTCCCTCATCAGAACAACAGTTAAATGATCGACAGGCATCAGGACACGCCTCCAGACGGCTCCACACGAAGCGTCATGTGAACAGTTAGGCTCTGTAACATCATATGCAATTCAGTCAAAATGGACTTGAGTCTCTGTAAGGGCATTTGCTATCCTATTTTTGAATTGAAAGAGCACGTTCCAATGGACAGTTTGGTTGTCATCGAGATGAGTATAATGTACTCAAAGAAAACGATGTTGCAATGTAAAGGCTGTTTTGGTTAAAGTGTATATGCCCTTACAGAGTGTGTTTGACTGAGTTCAGCCCGGTAGCTTTACAGCGGGCCCTAAATTGTGTCCGGTGCTTTTGAAACCATCTGTGCTCTTACCGCTAAAAAAATCACGCACTCGCTGTTTTTTTATTTCTCATAAGTTCATTTGCACCATGAGTCGCCACCTAGTGGTTGGCTTCGGTGACTCTGCGGGCCCGAAGAGGCATGTGATGCTTCTACCACCACCCAATGTGAGGCA
Source organism: Albula goreensis (assembly GCA_022829145.1). Classification (NCBI taxonomy): domain Eukaryota; kingdom Metazoa; phylum Chordata; class Actinopteri; order Albuliformes; family Albulidae; genus Albula; species Albula goreensis. The sequence goes on from CM040741.1 coordinate 66,856,469, forward strand.
GCTCACTTCACCAGACGGGACGGTACATCGCATGACCATGGTCTGGTAGGCTGACCAGGCCGTGTGCCATCTTGCCTCTCGCAGTCACATGATTGGGTCACTGCCAGGACAGAGATTGCAATAGGCTGGCCCAATCTGGACAGCGGAGAAGGGTCACATGGCAGCTTTCTGTCCACTAAGTGTGCTGCCATCTCATCAGGTGCATGCTGAGTCATTGCCCTCATCTCATTCGCCACCAAAGACTCCCCGCTTAACACAACGAATGAAAAAAAAAAAAACCTAGTATAATGATAGTAACTATATTTATATACTGTAGTTTCATCAGGGATAGCGTTATAGAGAATCACGGTAGAGAATCACCGTTATCACCCTTGCCCTTACTCCACTCCCTCCCCCTGCCCCACAAGCCCCTCCCCAACCTCTACTACCACCCCCTCCTTAGCCAACCAAGAAACAGCTTTAGGAAAGTCTTTGGCCTCTGATTGGATAAGGTGCCACTTGAGGGAGGAGTCGTTGCGCACAAAGATGCCAGAAGCTTGCCTGCTCCACTCCTGCTGCCGACAAGCACACCAGCCCTAATCTCCAACGCCAGCAGCGACAGCAGGCTGACATCACAGGAAGTGGGCGTCTCTTGGATTTGGCATGCGGTTTTGAAAAGAGCTGACGGAGGACTCCGAGAGCCTGGCTATGACCGTGGCATTACCTTGGCAACCCACAGGTATGAGGGGCGGGGGAAAGTTGAGGTTTGGGAAGGCACACGTAGAGTAGTGATTGTTAAAATGAAGCCTCATGAGCTCCATTGGGGTGGAGCTACACTCAGTTGTCAATCATTGACTTGTTCAAACCAATCAAAAGTAACCAATGCTGTCATTGCTCACTGATACTATATTGGAGCTCCTCCCATTTTTGGTTCAACGATACCTAAATCCCCATCACTAATATAGAGAATTAGGAAAGAAACAATGAAGATGGGATTTCATTTTTTCAACAGCCCTGCTTACTATAGGCATACAGTAAAAAACTTTTTTTTAAACCTAATGGCTGAAGCAGTGTATTGGTTAATTGGAAGCACTGGGCTTGCAATTTAGAGGTCACATATAAATGACATTTTCCTGCCTGTTGTATCCTTCAGCATCACCTGAATTTCTGTGGCACATGTCCATCTGTGCAAATGGATAGGGGATAAAAATTTACACAGCAAAAATGTCTGGTGTACATATGAGAACACTAGGACTCATATGTACACTATTAGTGTTAAATTAACACTGGACATTTTTCTGTGTTAGCTGTGTAAATTGCTTTGGATAAGGGTATCTGCTAAATGCTTACAATCTAACGGCTTGGTAAACGCATGCAATTTAAACCCTTTTCAAACCATACCCCAACTCCAACCAAACTGCATTAATATTTAAAACCAAAACTTGGCTCTGAGCCAACTGTATACAAACACTCACTTTTCAAACCCTGTTTAAAAGCAACAAGCAGCTCTGAGCTAGCTATGCTTGGAATGAACTGGGTGTGAGCTGTATGAATACTGAGGGAACACAATCAGGCTGTGTTGACTCCTTTCCTTACCATTCTGTGGACTGCAGGTGTCCCTAACACACATAAACCCAAACAAATAGTAAAGAAATTTGATAGAATTGTGGAATTTTTCTGATAATATTATCTTCCTCTTTCAGGTCACCATCACCCCCAAACCTTATAGCACCACCTAGAGGATGGAGTGCACGGGACAAAGGCAGACAACAATAAACATATATAATGCAGAAAAACTTACAGATGTCAATATATGTAAAATATGAAATCTGAAATATAAGGAATGCAGATACACATTTTAAAATACAAAGCATATACTTCAATACACACCTTCATATATGCAATTTTATGCAAATTATGTGAATATATGTGGCGCAGACTATTTTTACAATGAATATTTTACAATGTAAAAAGTAGGATATATAAGCACAATGTATTATATGACATTAGTAAAGCACTGCATGACTTTATATAGAGGAGAATACTTTGCTGTCATTTAAATATTGCATAACATAAAAACTTTTCTCACTATCGAGGTAAATACTGCAAAGGTACTGCAGACGTACAAATACGTCAATATGACAAGCAATATAATAAAAACATCTACAGCATGTCCATATATAGCAAACTTGTCCACACAAAAATGAATAATGTGATTGTATTCTGATTTCATAACTCATTTTCATCTTTTACTATTTTAGGTGCAAATTCAACCATTGCTCTATGGCCCAATAGCAACCTATCTAACAATGAATTTAGTAAATTTTCACATACAGTAGGTTTAAAATGTAGTCCTTATATTCTGGATTTGATGTTTTATCATATATTACTTTTTTTTTTCTTTACAAGTGAGCGCACATCACTCACCATGGACTTGACCAATATGAAACAGCCACAGCAGTGTTTGTGCAAATTAACGATGTTGCCACGGTGTCTTGTGCCATACCCAAAACACTGAACCCGTTTGTTGTACCAAATGTTGATTTTAAAATGACGTGTTCAAAATAGGTTGAGATTTAGGAGGCGAAATGTCTCACTTTCACTGTTTGAAGAGACCATTGTTTGAAGAGGTGACTTCTTGTAGTGATGTTTTCTGTTCTGTTACTGTCCTGTGTTATTTTACCAGGTTATTGTCTTGACGTCTTTCAACCATTGAAATATGCACAAGGACAGAAAGAGGCTATGTGGAAACCAAACGTTCACATTGGACTCATTCAACTGCTCCTATTTCACAGACTGGGGACACACGCCACAATCTTTTCATGGGCTCACCCAGATCTACTTCAACATCAAACATCGCCTATCAAATCTATTTTTTTTTCTCAAAAATCACCCGCAGTACCTCCTACTTATCCAGCACTTTCGGAACAATGTTATCTGATTGCCTTTCTCAAAGCTGAAGGTGTATGAGACCAGAAACTTTTGTTTAGCCAATGTGATACTTGAAATTAAAAATCTCAACCCAATCACACTTGATGGCACCTTAAAGGAATGTAACCATATGGAAAGAGCTACCACAGCGTTTGATATGGCTAATGCATACCACAATCCTATGCATACCAGTCAGTGATGTCGTGGTAACTGAGAAGGTGAGTATTCTGTCTGTAGAGATGGGCATACTGTAACTCCAAATCCCATATTTATTAATGGTAATAAGGCTAAAAGTTGGGTATACTGCATACTGTAACTCCAAAGCCCAAATGTATTAATGGTAATAAGGCTAATAGGTGAGTATACTGTCTGAGGAGGTGGGCATACTGTAACTCCAAAGCTCATATGTATTAATGGTAATAAGGCTAATAGGTGAGTATACTGTCTGAGGAGGTGGGCATACTGTTACTCCAAAGCCCATATTTATTAATGGTAATAAGCCTAATAGGTGGGTATACTGTCTGAGGAGGTGGGCATACTGTAACTCCAAAGCCCATATGTATTAATGGTAATAAGGCTAAAAGTTGGGTATACTGCATACTGTAACTCCAAAGCCCATATGTATTAATGGTAATAAGGCTAATAGGTGAGTGTACTTTCTGAGGAGGTGGGCATACTGTAACTCCAAAGCCTATGTGTGTTAATGGTAATAAGGCTAATAGGTGAGTATACTGTCTGAGGAGGTGGGTATACTGTAACTCCAAAGCCCATATGTATTAATGGTAATAAGGCTAATAGGTGAGTATACTGTCTGAGGAGGTGGGTATACTGTAACTCCAAAGCCCATATGTGTTAATGGTAATAAGGCTAATAGGTGAGCATACTGTCTGAGGAGGTGGGTATACTGTAACTCCAAAGCCCATATGTGTTAATGGTAATAAGGCTAATAGGTGAGCATACTGTCTGAGGAGGTGGGTATACTGTAACTCCAAAGCCCATATGCATTAATGGTAATAAGGCTAATAGGTGAGTATAATGCACACCCCATAGGTTTAGGTGGGGAAGAAGGTGACTGATCACTTTCATTGCTAGACCCTCTGATCAAAAGTGGCATCCAACAAAGGGACCTTTGGCTGAATGTGTTTGGGGAATAGGTTTTGCGAATGTACAAGTGTTATTAGCTTGATGCGTGCTTCATAGAAAGGTAGAAAGTGGAATCTTGCTTGATAGAAAGCAAATACTTCCACTCGGACTCTGTGTCGGTACTAGGTGTGAAAACAGTGAAAAACTGTATTTCTTACAACTTATCATGTCTCCATTGCATTTGTAAGTCACTCTAAATAAGAGTGATTGCTAAATAAATAGGTAATAATGCATAACAATTTAACATAGCATTTCAGATTGTGGAAAGTTAGTTAAAATCAGTTAAAATATGTCACACATGTAGTCACTCAAAATGTGACTAAATGTGCAACACTCTTGGAAGTACAAAGGAATGTACTAAAGTCTCTTTAAAGAGAGAAACCCTTTAGAATCCCCCAAATTTGAGGGCTACAAGAAGCAACTAAAAACACCACTGAAGGAATTTATGAAGATGAAAAAGAGTCCACTACACACACACAATTTCCAGTCACTATGTATACTAGGTCCAGTTTAATTTCACTGGTATTAGTGGGCATTCAATGTAGGTGTGACTGAAAAATGTAATGAATAGGGCATCCTGGTCTCAGCCCTTGCATGTCCCTCTGTGATGGTTTTCTTTGCAAAATGGAACTGCAATCCCTAAAATTCAACAAGCTGTTAATTATTCTGAATTAGTTTTATTAGCCTCTGAGACCACATTGTGTCAGAAATAGACACGCATGACATTAAGAGAGAAACTATTCCATATTTATATATTCATGAAACAACTTGCTAATTAGTCTGATCAGTATATACAATGCTTTTATTTTCAGCAATGCACTCAAACAATTACTCAGAAAGAGGGTAGTTATATATATATGTTGAATGACAGGTTAAATAACGTCAAGGCCAAATTGAAATTCATCTGGTCACTGAAACTACTTACAGAAAAGGAAGACTTCAACAATGAAGCAAACAGCAGTCAAACAGGTAAAACCATGGAAGCTCTTTGACACAGGCTTTCAATAACCCGATTGAAAGAGGAGATGAGGTAAAAACGAAACCCAGTAAACACAATGTGGTGTAACCAGTTTCAGAAGCCCAAGACATAGAATAATATGTGAGCATAAATATATATATTTGCTGTTGTTAGAGCGGGTGCTAACATGCTGTCAAAAACAATGGTCAGGTCCAATCTGAAAATAAATAAACCACAGCTCTCGAGTTTACACTTTTATTTAATTCCATTTTTTAAAACAATCACATTTCCGCTATCTGTAAGCCTACTTTAGAATTTCTGGAACAGTGATAAAAATACAAACTTTTTTTTTTCTCCAAATCTGAAACATGATTATTTAGCAAAAAGCAACAGTCAGAATTTAAATGCATGCAGGTTTACACTTTTATTGAATTCTTTTTAAAACAATCATTTCAGAAAACATGGACAACGGGGTTGCTTTGGACAACGGGCTGCTTTGAGGTGTCACAACAATGGCTCCACCATCTTAAGATTTTTTTTTACACATTTGAACCATGGCCTGCTCTCAGACAAAGAAAGAAAGAAGAAAGAAACATATTTTATAAGTTCTTGTATCATTAATTTTGAAGTATGTTGATGAATTATATGATACATGCATGTACACATCTGGAATAAGTTCTAATTCCCTTTTACTTTTCCAAACCAAACCCCCTTTTGCAAAGACATGCAAATGAATGTAATCTGGTGTTTGTGTGCAATTTAAATCATAATCACTGAAAATAATGTGATGATCAACAATTCATATAAAGTCATGTGCTGCATCATACTCAACAGCCTCTCTTTCATAGCTGTAGGGAAATAAATGTTTATATATCATGTAGGGACACTGGCTCAAATGGAATGTATCAAATGAATTGCCCCTCTAGAACTGATTGACCACTTGCCTGAAGTTGTTCCACACATCTATGTCTTGGGGAGCAATCGGCATGTCATGGGTGGTCATGCGGGACCCATCGAGAGTGTATGCGTATTGCTGTTCGCACTTCAGCCTATCCTGAGGGGAACGGAGGTCCCTACTCTCCGCATCGAAGCCCAGGCAGGCTGCAAGGTGGACGGTAGCTCTAACGCGCGCAATCAAAAGAATCAATGACAACGCCAGAGTGAGGGCGGGAAATGGGGCCGGGGCCAAATGGTTTCGGTTTGCATTATCCGGCACAATGTAGGGGCAGATAATGCGGTTCTGGGCAATTTGGGCAATGCGCCCCATGTTTGCCGGATCCCTAAAATAGTTCCAAACAGGCTGGTTTTCGATCACAGGACTGATCATGATCCAGGGGATCTCTTGGTAATCTACACGTCTCATTGTGTTCCAGGCTGGGGGCAAGCGACGATATAGGGGGTCTCGGTTGTCTCAAGATTGTAAAACTGTCTGTTGTGAGGCTCGATACACCCTTGCATAATGCCAAAAGCCACACTGGAATCTATACTGCAGTTCCAAGGTGAGTAAAGACAGACGTCGGCAATATATTCTAGTGGCATCAGGGAGCGCGCTGGCATGTAACGGTTTGTGATGTGCCCATGAGCTACAAACACAATGTGCACAGGATCAGCTCTCAGCCGTCCTTGCTCCTGCTCCAGTTTTTTATACAACTCACTATAATAGAATCGGACATAATTGAGAAAGTTCGGAGCGTTAGCCCTGTCTCCCAGCCATCCCAGGACTACAGGGTCGGTGCAATTGCTTCTCACATGATTCAGTATTTCTTGCCCGTTTAGGTTCACATTGTATGAGTACTCCCCCAGGTGGCTGATGCAGTGTCGCAGTTTGGAAATTTCCTCCCTGTGGGTGAACAAGAAACATGAAAACTTAAAACTCCCTTCATCTTTTTATCATCATCATCATCATCATCATAATTTCTTTTATCATCTATAACTGACATGATCTTTAATAAACACAGACTTTATGTATGTAACTCATGAACTCAAGACATTAAGTACTGTCAACAACGGAGACTTAGTCCCCGCAGAGCATCAAGTCGCATACCTCTCAGAGCCTGACTTCTTGATTGCGTGTCTCAGATCTTTACGGTCCTCAAAGTCATCCGACTCTGAAAGTGAAGACAGTCCGCTGGCGTACTCAGTATCCTGAGAACACAATGGTACCAACAGATTGTAAACCCAATAAATTATAAAAATTGGGGTGGGGGTTACAATGGAAATTTGAAGTGACCAAACATGAAACTTTAGATTTCTGCTTATTCCAGCATTTTCAGTTTTTATGAGAATAAGCAGAACTCTAAAATGTCAAAACTGATAACCGAAACTTTGCAAAGCAATGCATTTCCTCATGTCTTATGAGGAAATGCGTTAACGCACAGTTGTGAACATACAGAAAGTCAACAGAAAAAAGCCACAGTCACTTTTAAGACATCCTTGTATTGATCAAGCTGATTAATCTGAGTGTAGCCACCTTATTAATATGCATATTATACTCACAGCTTTCACTAAGATAATACCAATATCACTGCCCCTTTTCCCATGACGTCACAATCACCAGTTCTGGTAATCATTGTAAGGATGACGAGCGGTCAACAAGAAAAATAGGGTGAACGGTGACGAACATACTAAAGTGACAGATCAAAGAAAACACACAAAATAATGTAATAATGAATAAACTGAGTATTTACAAAGAAACAACAGATGACGCAATTGAATGTCTCCTCCTTAGGCTGTATAGGGGTGCTAGCTCACCCAAAGCCCGTTTCCTGTTTGACAGGACGGGAGGGCCTTAAAATAGCTTTCCCCTCCCGAAAAGCAAATCGATTAACTCAAAGATAAATAAACACCTAATTACTTTCATGATATATACAACATAACAACACACATATATTATATTCAACAAATAAATGTATCCCATCACCAATACAATAACATTACACAAAACAATTCCCCCCTGCATTCCAAACCAAGATTAACTACGCTACCACAATCCTTATAACCACCATATTTTCCCTGTGCCCTCCTTTGACACCCCCGCCCCATAGACACCGTCACACAAGTGAGGAACCGGTAATACTATAATGCTAAAAGTTTGAGCCAAGCTTCCTAACAAGACAGATAACGTGTGCACCCGTTAAATGTACATGTACAGTTCGCTGTTTTAACGGCAGAATATTAAAAGTGTTATTTTTGCACGGAGCATGAATATAAATAAACGAACATGAATACAAAATCCCCCAATACACGCAGTTCTGTTTTAAATGCCGGCTGTTCTCCTGCTTCCCCTTGGCGACGCGACGCCGAAATTTGGGTCGGGGAATCAACCATAATTAGTTCTCCGTCACAATCATATCATTAAAACGTCCCAATTCAATGTGCAGAAAAGGAGTGATTTTTTTTCAGCACTGTAACCTCTTTGAGGGTGGGAATTTCCCATTCCTTGAGATGCAGGAAATTGATTCAAATGAACTGATTGCTGGAGAGAGCACTGACAGTAGACTGAAATAGGTCAAATAACTTTGCAAAGAAGTTTCATTGACGATGTAAATTCATGAATCAGACTAGACTGCTGAGAAATACAAGCCTGGTAGGTGAAATGGGGGAGAAAAGCAAACACCAAATCACTGTGGCCTCTCTTGAGCCTTCATCCCCCACCCGGCATACCACAGGTAATTTCACTGTTCTGTGATGCAAGCCAAGCACTTACCAGGTCTGAATCATGCGATTCTTTTGCCGGTTCCACACCTGCAGCATAAAACCGAGCACTCATCGTGACGTTTCTGAAAGGCAAGTCAGGACCACGAATGTCAGTACTACGGCTTTTTTAGGCGGTTTCGTTTTTGTTTGGGAGTTTCCTTGTGCCTGAGGTTTTACTTTCTCGTTCGTCGTTCTCGTTCCGGCTATGATTCTCTGTCTACGCCTGTGCTCAATTGCAGAAGAGACAGTTTGTGTGAGAGTCTCCTACAGCTTCTCATGATTTTGATCCAGTGCATCCGGCCTGGGCGGGAGCCATGTCTGTCAAATCTACTGTAGGGATTTTTCCTTCTTGTAAGTAAGACTCGTAATTCCAAAGTTTAAGTTAAAAGCAATGTAATAACAAAGCAAAAAAAGTAATTTGTCTTTACAAAAATACTGTGGTGTGGGTACAAGCTTTATATCCCAAACTTGACATAAAATGCTGACATAAAATGCAGACTCCTGTTCCTGATTGGTTCACAAGGAGACAAAATGACATTATTGTTGATCAATGGTTGGAGGCTTGGGAAAGGACAGAGATATCACACCTCATACAGTATCCCAATCACTCAAATATACACAAATCCAGTCTTGGGTTCACAACTCTGTGTCTCACAGTCTCAGGAACAAAAGGTGTTGTGTAGAAGGCAACCATCTCCACTGAGCCTGGGCCCTTCCCTCAAGCCACAACGTTCCAGCCCTCTACCTTCCCCATAGACTGGGCGAAGATTCCTTACATTACCACCCTGCTCATCAGTAGTGCCAGGGAGTGGGGAACAGCTGTGCAGGATCCTGAATGTTCCTCCTACCCCAGCCCCCACTGTTCCCAGTTCTGGAAAAGGACCTTGGGGCTTCCTCCACATTGAGGTTATGCTCCTGTGGAACAGCAGCTCTGCTTTGCATATATTGTACACAATATTTACCTGTTCATTTTGGTAAAATTTTCGCAGACTTTGCTGTAACTACACCATTTGGGGGCTCTGATATGGTCTTTTGAGTTCGTTTGAACTTCCCAAATTGGTGGAATGAACACCCTGTCACTGTAAGGACCGCTGATTCACTCACCACATCCCACCTTAAAACACGCCTAACTAAAATCCACCTGGTTCCATCAAAGGTTGAACACTGATCATCATCTCCTCTACAACACTACATCCTCATTACACATGATAACTTTTGAAAGTAGTGAAGGATATCACACAGATTGGTGGTAAATATAATCGGTTTTGTCTAAAATGACTTAATACCGAGGTTGTTCTAGCTCATTGCACTTTAGGGTAAAAGCATCTCCAAAATGAGTAAAAGTAAAAGTAACCTGCATCCTGCGTCTTCTGTTTCTGTCTCTTGATATTGTTTTCATCAATTCTTTTGTCACCTATATCTGATATGATGATCTTTCATTAACACAGATTTTATATGTATATAACTCATCAACACTGAATACTGTCAACAACAAAGAATTAGAGAGCAGAGTATCAGGGAACTTACTCTTCAGAGCCTGACATCTTGGTCGCGTAGATCTTCAAGAGGACAGATCTTCACTGTCCTCAGACTCCTCCGGCAATGGAAGTGATGAACCCTGAGAACACAGTGGTACCATACCAACACACTGTAAATACATTAACAAAAACACAGGGGGAATTTCAAGTGACCAAACATTAAACTTTAGAGTTTTTCTTATTTCAGCATTTTCCGTTTCTATGTAACTCAACAGAACTTTGATAACGTAAAATTTGCAAAGTAATGCGAGTTAACGCACGGTTGTGAACATCCGTAAGGTTGACAGTGAAAAGCCACAGTCACTTTTAAAACATCCTTGTATTGACCAAACTGATTAACCTGAGTATAGAGATTAACATTATAATTTATCAATATGCATGTTATACTCAGTTTAACTAAGATAATATCAATATCAGTGTCCCTTCCCCCCTGTAATTTTACAATGACCAGTTCATGAGAGGGCGTATATCATTAAAATATTCCCATTAAATGTGCAGAAAAGGAGTTGTTTTTTAAGCACTGTGATGTGTTTAAAGCTGAGAATTTCCCATCCCTTAAGATGCAGGAACTTGATTCAAATGAACTGATTGCTGGAGAGAGCACTGACAGTAGACTGAAATAGGTCAAATAACTTTGCAAAGAAGTTTCATTGACAATGTAAATTCATGAATCAGACTAGACTGCTCTGAAATACAAGCTTGGTAGGTGAAATGGGGGAGAAAAGCAAACAGCAAATCACTGTGGCCTCTCTCACCCATTCAACCATTTCACCAACGACTGCGAAATTTTAATGAATGTCTCATAGATTTAATATGAATTCATGGTGATTAATTCAAAATATTACCATGTTTAACTTGTACATTCTGAATAAAAATGAAAGCACATAAAAATAAGTTGTAGGAGCCTGAAAACAAAGCATCTTAAGATAACACTATAACTCACCTCAACGAACTTGGTCCCTAGTTAGAGATCTGTAGATCAGTTGTGTGTGTTTTATAAGGTTGGTAAATATTTTTAGAATCAAGTTTTGTAATCTTACTTTCAGTTAACTTGTCCTGTTATCAGTATTTTGCATTTGGGCTACACCTCCCAGTGAAATCTTTTTTAGTCACATTTCATGTGTGTAATAGATTGATAAGAGTTTATTTTTGTTATTTATCTTGACAAGAATTATGGTATCTTACCACACAGATGCTTACACTGGAAGTGAAACTGGACTGATTTCACAGATCAGCAGCCATGACCATGTGACCTCTTTCACTCACTCTTAGGCTGAACCAATGAAACGATCTTACTCTCTTCAACAGGATATGCAGTTCAATCAAAACAGACTTGAAACATTTTAAGGGCATATGCTATTCTATTTCAGAATGACAAGAATACTCTAACAATGCCACTGTGTTTGAAAAATGGCGCCATCTAGAGGCTGGAGAAAGGAGCACAGCATGGTTTGTAAACCACAGGAATAAAATACCAAACTGCCCTCCCACAACAAACTTCAGAGTGACCACACCTGTCCTATGTTATCTACTATTGGCTTCTACAAAAAAAAAACAATTATAAAAAAAAAAATGTTCCCTCAATAAGTAAATAGAAATAGAATTGTCCCCAAAAAAACCCCAGTGTGAAGTCAGTTTTTATTAGGTTTTACCTGGTGTTTATGTAATGGTAAAATGCAGGGGAGTCAAGCTGGAGTCCTGGTTGGCCATGGTAACTGCATGATTTTGTGCCTTCCTTTCAATCACTCACTGGTTTAGGCCTTGGAAACACAGAGTGAGGGTCTTTGAGCCAATCAGTGACTTCATTTTACCGCTTAAGTGCAGGAACACACTGAAAAAAACCTGCAGCCACTGAAGGCCCTGAGGACTGGCGTCATGACAGCTTTGGTATAATATATGTAAGTCTGATAATAATATAATCAGAATATATAAAAAGAATATTGCATGAACAGTATTATTCTTTAGGATAGCTGAAAGGAATGAAATGCTGGAACATTCCTAGGAAGTTTAAATTTATGTCTTTGAATTCATCTTGTTTTATGTCATCCAGTTCAAATGGAACATCACAAGAACTCCATAGTAAAATGGAAGGCAGAACATGCAAAGACCTCCTTTCCTCTGTGCCTTTCAATATGGATACTTATGGAGGGAACTCACCTACAGCTGAAAGATGCTAAAGTCTGATTCCAACTGGTGTACTTCTCAAAGTTTAGCTTTGTGGTTTCCATTTTATAATTGCTGAAATGATAAAATGAATTGAAAGAATTATTGTGTAAATCAATACACTGGATGGCACTGACATGCACCACTGAACACTGGTTTTAAAATGCATTTTATTTCCCTAAAGTATGAAACATGCAAGAAGCATTTTTAAAAATCAAATCTAAACTTTATTGAGAACAACCTTAATTTGTTTTCTACAAGTTTCTTTCGACAAAGTAAAAGACACTGGAGAGAAAGCCTAAACCATCTTGACCTTATTTTGGAGCCCAAAAACTGGTACCAATTTACAATAACATGTACACATTGATCATAACCGCTTATTTACTGTGGAGCCACATCAAAGTAATCAATGTCTGACAGGTGTTCATTTGAAGTAAAATCCATAATACCAAGTGGCAAAGCCAAGGTTTAGTTTAGACACATACCTACAGGAACTTGTATACAACTCTACCTGAAAAACACAAAACGAGGATGCTTTACAAAGTATCATAAAAGAAAACAAACCCCTGTTAACCTTCTGACACTTTTTAATGGCGCCAGCAGGGGTGACGAAGAAATGATAGACCCGATGTTAACACATCAAAGAGCACGTCAGTTCAAAGGCTTAAACAACACTAGGTGTCCACCCACAGGGACATCTAGGGCTTACATATTTGTTTCTTCTCAAAAAAAAAAAAAAAAAAAGACAAGTGGCATTGGTTCACCTCTGATAACATCAGCCTATTCAGTTACAGTACATCACAGTATGGCATGTAACGAGGGAAATACAAAAATGTGTTCCACTGGGTTAAGCATCCAGCCATCTAGCCAATTAAAGCACCTTTAGCAATGGGACTGAATACTGATTGGTAAGCAACCAAATTGGAAATTGGCATCTGAATACCCGGCAACAGCCCTCGTTGTTTTCTCATTGGTTGTTGCGGAGAACTGTTGTAACAAAGAGGAAGAATGAGAACAAATGTGTGGACGTTTCACTGGGAGAAAGCCAGTATAGTTTAATCCCTTAGTGTGTTTTTTATTTTATACATAGGTAACATGCACTAGATGGAGAAGGTTCAGATCGGCACCAGTGATGGGAAAGCAGGAATGCTATTCGCACAGAATGATGAAGGTTTCCATTCAGTACAGGACGATTCAAAGAGGAGGGAATCCTCACTAGCTTAAGGATGCAACTCAGAATGAACCAAAGTGTTCAAGGGTTTTGCTATAATGAGAAAACGTTAAAACGGAAAGGTGGTACTGATGAACCAAAACTAACACCAGCAGCTCAAATTTGATTCAACCTACAGGGACTGGCTAGTGACTTTTTCCATTAACAGCTGCTTTGGCCGGTTGATGAAGTTAATTTTCAGACCTTGGTGGTACCCTTAGGAGAGATTCTGCCACCCAGAACTGGACTGGTTTTACTTAATGGCAGAGGTTGGGGTTTTGTAATGATTTTCATTACTTGCTAGGATCAGAAAATATTAGCTGTGAGAACGCTTTGACAAACACAACAAGTGAAGCAAATGGGACTGGCGTGAGTTGGAGATTACAGTATTAGTGATCTGCCATGTAGTGGGTGTTACGGTAGGATTATAGGGGGTGTCTAAATGGCCAGATGCAGGGTAATGGGGCAGTGGTCGCTGCCCATGGCGGCGCCCCGAATCTTGCTGTCACAGAGATTGGGAGCAGGGCGCGGGAGAGCACGAAGTAGTCCAGGCGCCAGCCCACGTTTTTGGAGCGGGAGTTCATCATGTAGGTCCAGAAGGTGTAGGCGTAGGCCTGCTCGGGGTACAGCTCCCGGAAGCTGTCGACGAAGCCGGCCTCCAGCAGCTTGCTGAAGCCCTCGCGCTCCTCCGGGGTGAAGCCGGCGTTCTTCTTGTTCCCCTTGGGGTTCTTCAGGTCGATCTCCTGGTGGGCCACGTTCAGGTCGCCGCACAGCACCACGGGCTTGCGCTGGTCCAGCTCGCTCAGGTAGGCCTGGAAGTCCTCGTCCCAGGTCTTGCGGTAATCCAGGCGCACCAGGCCCTTCCCGGCGTTGGGCACGTAGGACGTGACCAGGAAGAAGTTGGGGAACTCTGCGGTGATCACACGGCCCTCTTTATCATGTTCCTCTTTGCCTACACAAAAAAAAAAAAGTGCGTTTCATTGAATGCTTCCCATAGGGCAACATGCATCAGAACAACGTCCACATCTTTGGGTGACAGTGCAGTATAAAGGCTAGGGCAGTACCCCAATGGCTAGTAACTCAAAAGGTTGCAGGTTACATTCCCATTTACGTTGTCCACTTCAGCAAAGTACCATGCTTGGATTATATCAGCCAGCTGTATGAAAGGACAGTTTGATTCAAGTAAGCTCACTGTCCTTCAGTGCAAGGACTGTCCCTTACAGAGTACAGGGTTTTAAATGCCATTTCCTTGCTGATATACATGGAAATGGGGGGAGGGGAGCCAAAAAATATCAAAACAATATTTACACGGATATGAACTATCCAAGAAGCAATAAAGACATACGAACAATATGGGCACAAGTATTAAGCTTTTTTGTCCCAACGCATGGCAGGATGCCATGTTCTGTGCAACAGCAACAACTTCCTTTTTACAGTAATAACTCATTTTTGTTTTAAAGCTGAAGGCCATTTTTATGCTGTGAGCGGTTTGTGACTGTGAAGGAGTGGCCCTTCCCAACTGGTTGAAGCATTGTTAATTACGTAGTTCATGATGATTGTTATCAATTAACCACGGTGAATGATGATAAGTATTAAGTGAAACCTGGTGTTTGTGGCACTGCCTATAAAAGTGTCATTTCAGTTGCGTGAATGAAGGAGAAGGTCAGCCAAAAATGCCTGTTTGTGTGATTTTTAAAATAAATTATTGTTTTAAAGTCTTTTACTCAGTCGTTTTCAAGCCTTGTTTCACAGTGCTGCTGCGTCTTAGAGATGAGTTTGTGTGTAGACAGGTGGCAGGGTAACGTCTGAGCGGATCGGCAGATACGGGGTAAATGGCTCACCGATGCCATAGGTGACCTTCAGGGGCTCAGTGCGACAGAGCATGGCCACCCCGCTGTAGCCCTCCTTTTCCTCGGAGCCGGACCAGTACTTGTGTGGGTACTCAGGCATGGAGGTGATCTCGTTTGGGAGGGCCTTCTCCGCGCATTTCGTCTCCTGCAGGCAGAGCACGTCCGGGGCCTCGTCGCGTACCCACTGCATTGTGGGTAAATTGGTGGTGGAGGAGTCAGAAAAATGAAACCAATTAGAGAAAAAAAACACACACACTGGGAATGCATTTAAGGACATTGTTTGATGTGGTCTAGAACACTTGATGTGTAATTTTACCATTACACCGATCATTAGAATCCTGCAAAGACCTTGCACTATTTTTTTTTTTGTTAGGCTGACAGGTGTATATTTTTTAAAAGGTTGAGTAAGGCAACTCAAGTACTGGCTGAATGAGAATTCACACTAGCAACCCACATTGTTCCCCAACAATTCTATCAACACTTTTATGTTTGATGTCTGACCCACACCACTTTGCTATGGCACATAAGCAAAGTACACTGATGCATATCAACATGGTTCTAAGCATCCACAAATGTCACACCTTCTCTATTCACTCTTTTTGCCCATAACACTCAGTCCAACCCCCACACACTCACGTCCAGTCCCTTCTTCTTCACCCAGGCCCGCAGCCCATCCACATTCCAGGAAGTGATCTTCCAGTTGGCGGCATGGCCATCCTTGGTGGTCATCTTATCAGGGGGGTCTTCGTACATGATGGGGGCCTCTGCTTCCTTCCCTTTCTTTGCCTTCTTGGTATCTGGAGCTGAATACCAGGATGGAGGACGGAACATGGGAAACTTGTTGAATAAAGACGCTTCACTAACACTAATCTGTACAACAAAGTCCCAGAGAAAATTTCATTTTATTTAATGTGAAAGAGGGCAGCCCTCTGTAAAGAGAAATGCATCGAGTGGAATCTGTCAATGAAGTTGCTTTGGCTCTGAAAAACAATAACATAGTAAAATGCTATGTGCTAATTTACCTAAGCGTTAAAGTAATCTGACAGGATTATATAAACGCTTTAAGGCTTAAAAATACTCTTTGAGAGTTGATTCAACACTGAACATTTTATTTGTTAATGTTTACATTGTTACATTACATTACAGGCATTTGGCTGATGCTCTTATCCAGAGCGACTTACAAACACAAATACATTGTGTATTTTAGTAACACTCTAGTAATATTGTGTGCATGTGTTCTTTAGTAACTTTAGTATTCACACTTTTGGTAATCAACCGTTTTATAATGAATCCATAATAAAAATGACTGCGTGGACCCCGTTTCCGGTACCTGCTCCGTTTTCCTGATCCACATCTCCGGTTTCCTCGTCCTTCTTCTTGCCTCTCTTTGACATCTTGGCAAACCGTCTGATTCCACACACCTCACGCAGGCAAGAGACACGCACACACAGGAGCACGCGAAAAGCTGAAATGCAATTCAACGACAGTACACCGAGTGAGAGAGACCTTCTACATGTGCAATTCTATATTGTTTTGTTAAAACACGATGAGACAGAAATGTTTAAATCAGATAAGACTATTTTCGCAAAATTTACTTTCGAGAATATGGACTTATGCAAAATAATATGAGGACAATACACATTCAACATGATGAATTCAATGTTGAAAAAGGATTAATTACGATTGATAGTACAATCTTGATTTATTTACAATCTACAATACAAATAGCACTGGAGATGGTTACATGTAGCATGTAGCTTACACATTAAACTAGGTTATACCGTACAGCATGAAATGGCCGCTGATTTCCAAAATCAAATGACAATTAGATTAGCTCACTTGCTAATTAAAACTTGAAACACGGTTTATGGGTCTGAATTCCTAGCCTTACATAAATTCACACGTGATCACCAAATATCAAATACCACAGTCACAGGGAGACACGTGTTGTTCACTCTTGTGACTAAGTAGTTGCAGCACTCTGTATAAAGTTACAAGTGCATTTAGCTTAGAGAATTATCTGCTCTTAGCAAGGGGCAGGCCTAATCGATACCAAGGCCAAAGCGCATATTCTTCGCCAAAGGCGGCAGATAAACAATATGCTCTCGTTAGGATACGTATGTTACTTCCACTCGTGTGTCGTAAAAGCAAGTTCCATTGTGCATGTAGCTAAGTTCTGTAGCAACTAACCTGGCCACAATGCTAGCTATGCATTGCGGCACACTGGACTGATAAGCACGAAGCTGAAGAACAATGACGTTGGTGGCAACCTGCACGTTTGATTAAGCTACTTATTCAAGTTATGTGCAAACCCTGAGACGAATGCAGTGCATAAAAATGACAGGGCTATTAGAAACCATACATTATACGTTTCAAAGCATCAAATGTGTGTGGCCTAAACTTGGTGCTCTAAAATGCAATGTGCAGGAAATAACGTTAAGTGGCTAACCATCCAGCCTGCATGCTAACATGACTCCAGGCATCAAAATGGACATGAGGCCGAATCCCTTAATGTTAAAAGTCGTGCAAGGCCCTAGACTGACTCTTTGAATGAATGAAAGGCTTAACGTCCTCGTTACGAAAGTAGCTTGGTACAGCGTGACATGACCGTACTGTGTAAATAACGAGTTCTTACCTTGCACTTTCACTGATAGACGGACACACACCCTTACAGACAGTTCCGACAATGCCACAAGTTTAACTAACAAAGCAGCAGTTTCTTTGCCGAACGGAATAACAGCGACACCATGTGAGCTTGGTAGAAGTTGTCTACATTTCTGCCTGATAAGAAACTGTTACAGTTTAAAATATAATTCGGTTGAATATTCTATTTGAAACAAACTAAATTAAGCAGCACATTCGGTATGTTTCATAACATTTCTGAAGGTGCTCATTCCTCATTTTGATATTATTAAGTTGAGTCAGTATAATATTTTAGTATGGAATTTATTGAGGGTGCCCTAAGAGCTTGTTTGAGGTGGTCCTTTTTGTGCATGAGGCAGGAGAACGGCACCGATAGTTACTTATGTTATAGTTCTTCATTTGCAAAGTTAAAACACGCAGCTTTAATTTGCAAACTTAAATTAGCTAAGTTAAAAGGAGAGTTCATATTACTGACACTGTTGCAAACGAACCTATGCTCGATTAAATGGTCAGAATCAAATCCTCATGTTTGGTCGAGTTTTAATTTATTACTAGCGAACGACAGCTGTCAGTGTGAGACACTAGTGTTATACCGTATATGTATCATACGTACATAAGTGTATAATTGCATCGAGCTGTACCCTGTTAAGCTAACTTTAGATAAAGGTTATCTTTAGATTTACCTTTTCGTATCTTACTCAGAAGCCACGATGACCGTGGTGATTGGGTTTGAGGGAAGTGCAAACAAAATAGGAGTTGGTATTGTGCGGGATGGTGTCGTCCTGTCAAACCCCAGGCGTACGTATATCACTCCACCTGGGCAAGGTAAGTTCCTCCAATGCTTCTGCCTTCATTAGCAGCTGCACTTACCCGAAGTTAGGCATTTTGTATTCATGGATTGCACCAAGGAAGCTGTACAAGGTGTCCACTGCGTAAACTGGGGAACCAAAAGTCATAGTTGTTTTCATGTCGCTCCAGCCTGTTGTCTGCACATCAGGCCCGGCTTTTAAGATGGAGTAGTTTCAATGGAATAACAATAGGAAGTCCTTTTAACATAACCACAGCAGTGACTGACTGTACATAATCTAGACATCATACCAGAAATCAGTACAAGGAGTGTGACTGCTTTTTTCTGAAGTTTGCTAATCAAATGTATGCATGTACTTCCTCAGTATTTGAAGAACATTCATTTTTTGCAATGCAGGAATCAGGAAATGCCAGTTTTACTGCTGTCCTAATGTGTTACTTGGTGTTGAAGATTATGACAAATCCATTGCATTGTCAAATAAACTGTGTCCCCGTGTCATGGCCCTGTGTAACTCATAACACTTGGATGTGATTTAGTTTCAGAGAAAGCCCTGTGTGAGTTTAGATGCAGTCAGTTATTTATCTTTGAGACTTCTGTGTGATTTCTCCCGTTCATTCAGGGTTCCTGCCCAGTGAAACAGCCAAGCACCACCGCAGCGTTATCCTCACTGTCCTGAGGGAGGCGCTGCAGCAGGCAGGCCTGAAACCCGCTGACATAGACTGTGTGGCCTACACAAAGGGTGGGAGTCCAGTGCTGGTGTCATGTTTCCCCCTCCTTTTAAATTCCAGTTCACTGTGTTCTTTTCTGTCTGGATTTGCTCTGACTGTCATTCTCACCCACTGTTTGCTGATGCTGAAAATGGCAGAATAAGGCATGCAATCGCCTTATTGTTTTCAATGCTAATAAAACCGTGTTGCTATTTGAAACACAAACCTTTTGGTTTATGGATGTGTATCCATTCATTCTTTGATACCTTCCGTTCATGAAGAATTCACACTGCGTCAAGTAGACTTGTGTGTGACCACAATACTTTAACAACTACAACTGCTGCTGCTGATAATTATAATAAAAGTACCTGCAATGCTGTTCGCCCATTGCTGTCTTTATACCCCCAGGTCCTGGGATGGGAGCGCCCTTGGTAACTGTAGCCATTGTGGCTCGGACAGTAGCCCAGCTGTGGGGAAAGCCACTCCTAGGGGTGAACCACTGCATTGGGCACATAGAGATGGGGCGCCTGGTCACCCACGCCAACAACCCCACCGTGCTGTACGTCAGTGGGGGAAACACACAGGTCCGTGACTGAAGCTGCCTGCAGCTGCTCTGCGGTGATCCGCTGTGGTTATAGTGGACTGCATAGTTAAAAGCAAACAGCAGGTGGCAGCACTAGCCATGGATGTTGCAGTGGGGAGACTGTTCTATAAATATGGCTGGCAATTGAGAATGAGCTTCCTGGCAGAGTCAATGGAAAAACAAAACCTGGGGAAGGCTGCCACAAGCTCCACATACATGATGAGTGACAGCCCTGTCTCTGTGTGGACACAGGTGATTGCGTACTCAGAGCGGCGCTACAGGATCTTTGGGGAGACCATTGACATCGCCGTGGGAAACTGCTTGGACCGATTTGCCAGGGTCATTAAGGTCAGCGACCTGCCAGAAACATGATTTGCTCAGATACATTTTTGTAATTTTGTTTTTAATTTGTACCTCAAATGAAACTTGCATGTACAAAAACTCAGATGTATACGTGTTTGTATTTTCAATTCTGCCACATGGTCAAATTATTAAAATGAAATATGCAAGGTTTTAAGGTACTCATAACATAAATTATGTACTGCCAGAGTCTGATGGTCTCTTTGTGTTCAGATTTCTAATGACCCCAGTCCTGGGTACAACATTGAACAGATGGCTAAGAGGTAAGTCTTTGGACTCAGTGTGTGACCATACTCAAACGCCCTGAGTGATAAGATCCTGTTAGTTTATTGACTGCAAGAGTCATGGTGTCCCCATTGCAGCTTATTGCCCAGTGTCTGTTTGAGTGAGTGAGTGAGTGAGTGAGTGAGTGAGAGTGAGTGTGAGTGTGAGTGTGAGTGTGAGTGTGAGTGTGAGTGTGTGTGTGTGTGGGTGAGTGAGTGAGTGAGTGCATTTGCATCAATGTGTTTTTGCAAAGGTCGCATGTGTGCACATCACTGTTTTGTTATGTCCCTGCAGGGGTAAAGAGTATGTGGAGTTACCCTACACAGTGAAGGGTATGGACGTCTCCTTCTCAGGGATACTGTCCTACATCGAGGTGAGGGCAAGAACTGGTGGATTAATAGCGCGTGGGTTAATTAGGGGTTAATTGGTATCTCTGGTAGCAGCTATTGATAATAGAGGGAGGAGCTAATTCAACATATGGAGAGGATTAGCAGTTGCGGTGGGTGTGGCTTGCTGTTGTGGAGGGTGTGTCTTGTTGCCACAGTGGGAGGGGTCAGTAATGGTGATATAAACCTGTTGTTGCAGGAAGCAGCACATAAAATGCTGGGCACGGGCCAGTGCACGGCCGAGGACCTGTGTTTCTCTCTGCAGGTCAGCGCCCTAAACTCCACTGTTCCTCTTTACTGCAGCTCTCCTGTACTGTTTCATTGCAACGACTCTTTAAAACATATCAGTGTGTCATATGGAAGTAATTTAAGTTACAGAATTTGCTCTTATTTAGATCATTAGATTATTTAGATCATCTTGAATCATTGAATTGTGGTGAACTTAAATCATTCTGTCATAATTAGCACTATAGACAGTTTCCCAAATTCTGTCCCTGTTCCTGCAGGAGACGCTGTTTGCCATGCTGGTAGAGATCACAGAGCGGGCCATGGCTCACTGCAACTCCCAGGAGGTGCTGATTGTTGGGGGAGTGGGCTGTAAGTGAGGGCCTGCCACAATGCATGCTGGGTTCTGTAGTTCAGAGTACATTCAGGGTTTCATGTACCTGAGAGACATACACACAAAACCAGAGAATGTGATCAAAATGTTTGATTTATGATTTGCCTGTGTCTGCTTTGAATGTATACATGTTCTTTAGGTAAAGATGATTAGATAATCTTTATTACACTTAGTCCTACCTGTCCAATATGCCAAAGTAGAGTATCATGCACAATTCTCAAAATGTAAGCTGCTTGAAACTCAAAACCTAGTATCATATACCTGCCAAGAATCCATGGCACAGCACCATAGTAACACTGATACCCTGTTGCCCCCAGGTAATTTGCGACTGCAGGAGATGATGGGGGTGATGTGCAAGGAGAGGGGGGCACGTCTTTTTGCTACAGACGAGAGGTGAGGCAAACTGTGAGGACACTGCTGTTTAAGACCACAACACACAGGGTTAACACAGAACTGGGCTAATAAAATAGACATGTCACAAGTTGATGTATCCACTTAATGATGTCCAGTATAACCAAGGAGATCCAGTGTCTGTGCTTGGTCTAATGAGTCTGCCTGCTAGGCAAGTAAGGAAGTAACTGACCAATTGGGATTAGTGGTTTGATATTGACTGACCAATTGTCATTGACGATATTATTAACTGACCAGTCATTGTTGTTGGTTTGACATTGAATGACCAATCATGACCGATCATGGCTGCTGGATTGACATTGACCGATCGATCTCTCCTCAGCTTCTGCATTGATAACGGGGCTATGATCGCGCAGGCAGGCTGGGAAATGTTCCGCTCGGGTCATGTGACAGAGCTGTCAGACTCCTGGATTACACAAAGGTACCAGCACCACCTTCCCGTATTGATAGACCCGGTCTGTCTTAGGAATTATGGTCTTTATAGGAAATGTGGTTCAATTTGCTGCACATGCTCATTTAAGTTCTGGGAAATATCTGTGAGGGTTCTGTGCTCCTTGCAAGCCTTCATTTATAGTCAGAACTGTAGCTGCAACCAACCTTGCTACTGTGATTCTGATAGATACATATAACATTGGTATTACAGCTATGGCACAATTTTTCTGCTCTGTAATTTAGTAAAGCTTCAAAATAAACAGGGAAATGTTGTGTTGATGGACAAACAGTCTTAATCATGTTTATGTTTGTGATTGACAGGTACAGGACAGACGAGGTGGAAGTCACCTGGAGAGACTGACAGACGGACAACTCTGCCAGCTTTTGCCCTGAGGTCTCTCCTTCTTGGCCTCAACTTGGTGATGAGTGGCCTGTCACACAGCCGTAAGAGTGATCGCAATTAAAGTTGCACTAGCTCTCTCTGTTGGTGGGGGTGTGTAATGTCACAGAAGAGAATTGGACAAAATAATCTCATCCTGGTGTTGGAAATGTATACACATCTGTTTATTTTTGTATTTTCAAAATAAAGATAAAATTACACTTTTGTGTTTCCTGAATTGTCTTATGTACTGGTATACATGTTGCTGGTGTGTCTTTCACCTAATGAACAATGATACAATACTGGACAGCCTTGCCTTGCCATTTAATGTCCAAATACAGTGATGCATCTGTGTGAGAAAGCACTAGTACATTTAAAATCCTTTTTTATTCTGCGACAAACATCTTCATGTATAACTAAATTTAATATGAATCCCTGTAGGTAATGTACACAGCAGTTAATTGTATAAAAACTAGAGGTCTAATAAATATTCACAATAGTCGGATGGATTGAGACCTATTCCATAGACAGTAGGCGGACTGGCATTAGGGGTGTTCATTCAGGCTACAGTTCCAGGCCTACAGATTGTATGCAGTAGTAAGCTGATTGTTAATGCAGGTAAGGGAGCTTCAGGGAGGCCTAAGAGCTGAAAATCCTCTTTCTCTTGCCTCTTCCCTCTCTCACTCTTTTCCTTGTCTTTCCACATTTTTTCCCCCTTACTTAGATTCTTTGCTACTTTTTAGCCCCTGAAATCCTCTCTTTTTCTTGTTTCATCTGTTCTTCACATTTCGTGCCTTTTTCCCCCTCTGGGCTTCCGTCACTGCGCCATTTGCACCACAACTGCCTTCCATGCTTTGTCCTTGTCAAACTCTCGGAGCGTCCCATTGGCTGCTGGTTGCTGTGAGATGAGAAGGAGAAAGATGGTGACTCTTTTGAGTGATTCTGTACTCATAAATTCCATTTTCTGCATGTGATGATTACAGTCAGGTGCTACTCTGTATATTTTCTTTGGGAGTTGTTGCCTCCTAATACGGTGATACTAAACCAAAATTGGCATGAGCATGTGTGTGTGTGTGTCTCACAGTGTTAAGGGGGTAGCGGTGTGTGTGTGTGTGTGTCTCTCACAGTGCTGAGGGGGTAGCGGTGTGTGTGTGTGTGTGTGTGTGTGTGTGTGTCTCACAGTGCTGAGGGGGTAGCAGTGTGTGTGTGTGTGTGTGTGTGTGTGTGTGTGTTAAGGGGGTAGTGTGTGTGTGTGTGTGTGTGTGTGTGTCTCACAGTGCTGAGGGGGTAGCAGTGTGTGTGTGTGTGTGTGTGTGTCTCTCACAGTGTTAAGGGGGTAGCGGTGTGTGTGTGTGTGTGTGTGTCTCACAGTGCTGAGGGGGTAGCAGTGTGTGTGTGTGTGTGTGTGTGTGTGTGTGTGTGTGTACGTGTGTGTGTGTGTGTGTGTCTCACAGTGCTGAGGGGGTAGCAGTGTGTGTGTGTGTGTGTGTGTGTCTCACAGTGCTGAGGGGGTAGCAGTGTGTGTGTGTGTGTGTGTGTCTCACAGTGCTGAGGGGGTAGCAGTGTGTGTGTGTGTGTGTGTGTGTGTCTCACAGTGCTGAGGGGGTAGCAGTCAGTGTGTGTGTGTGTGTGTGTGTCTCACAGTGCTGAGGGGGTAGCAGTCAGTGTGTGTGTGTATGTGTACCTCACAGTGCTGAGTTGTCAGAGGTTCACACTGTGCCCTATGCAGGCCCGCCAGGCGCAGCTGGGTCTTGTAGCAGGCGCAGTGCACCACGGTGACCAATGTCAGCACGGCCTGCACCAGCAGCAGCAGCATCAGAATCAGCAGCAGCACGTCATACGATTGCTAGGGACGGAAATGACCAGCGTCAGGAACTAACACACTAACACACACTACTACACATCACACACTGCCAGTGTCAGGAACTAACACACACTAACACACATCACACATCACACACAGCCAGCGTCAGGAACTAACACACACTAACACACATCACACACAGCCAGCGTCAGGAAACTACAACTACCACACATCAACACACACTACCAGGAACAACACACACTCACACACAGCCAGCGTCAGGAACTAACACACACTACCACACATCACACACAGCCAGCGTCAGGAACTAACACACACTAACACACATCACACACAGCCAGCGTCAGGAACTAACACACTAACACACACTACCACACATCACACACTGCCAGCGTCAGGAACTAACACACACTACCACACATCACACACAGCCAGCGTCAGGAACTAACACACACCACACACTAACACACACTACCACACATCACACACAGCCAGCGTCAGGAACTAACACACACTAACACTCGACCAGCATCAGGAACACGCATACACGATCCAGGGTCAGCAACTGACACACACTAACACACATTTTACACACACACACTGTCAGGCGCTCATCATGCTCACAGTCAGGCACACACACACTAACACACACCAAATACATTCATGGTCAGGCACAAACAAACATAAGATCTCTCTTGCATGATGGACAGACCTTAGCGACAGGGACTTCTTGCAGAAAGATTTCAGCAAAGTTCATTACACTGCAGGACAGGAAGCCAGAGGCAGAGAAGAGCAATGGGGACGTCACACTACCGATGGCAATCAACATTTCCACCTGACAGAGGGAGAGAGAGAGAGAGGGAGAGAGATTTGACCTTTTACTCCCTCTCATTCAAGAAGAATTAGCGCATCAAATGGACATGCACTCCACAAAACATTGGCTGTTACCTCACAGAGACAACAAACAGTGAAAGGAAATAACTTAAAATGAAAGAGAAAGACAGAGGGAGAGAGAGAGAGAGAGAGAGAGAGAGACAGTGGGAGGCGTTACACAAGTATATTTTTGTTATCATCACTGCATTTTCCACTGATAAAATGGTAATTTGTTGTGTGAATGAAGCATATTTAGATTGAAGTTTTGAAAGACAGAGGGAAGTGAGGGTAACTTGGGGTGACTCACCAGGCATTTGTTGGGGTACTCTGCCACCACGTGGCTGGCAATAGCACTGGGAAAGCACTGAGCGGGGTCACAGATGGCCATGGAAAGAGGAAGTGACACAAACAGAAGACTTAAGAATGACTCCAGCTGTCCTCCTTCAGCACAGATAACAGTAGTGACAATGAAAGTCCACACCCCACCCCCCCCTCCCATTGTTTCTCCCCAACTCACAGCCACCAGGATCCAGAAGAAGGTGACAGAGAGGTAGGGCCCTGGGACTAGAGCGTCCATGTTGAGGGCGATGATGCCCCCGAACACTGCGGAGATTCCCACTATCACCTCGATCACCTGGGGAGTGTGTGAGCATGCGCAGAGATGTGCAGCATCGTTTAGTCTCTGTTCACACACATACACAAACACATTTCCACGCATGCGCACATAAACACAAACGCATGCAGAAACATACCCAAACACTGCTACTGTTTTGTGCATCTAGAATCAATACTTTTATAAACTCACACCCCATGACAAATCATCTATCCTAACTGACAGGAAGAGTGACACCACACATGTCTCTGTTACACTCCATGCAGGCATCTGTTTTCAGTTTTTATCATAATTCCAGGTGTGGCAGAGAGACTCACAGAGTAAGCTTTGAGCAGGCGGGTGGGGAAGGTCGGCGTGGTCAAAACCACAGGGCCGTCATAGGACAGTGGCTGGATGAGAGTGGGGAGAAGGGAGGGAGAGAGAGAAAGAGAAGGTTTAGCAGAAATACATACATATACATTTACCTGTACTACCACACACAAAAGAACACACACAAACACAGACACAAACACACCCTCATTGCATGCTCACACACACAAGAACAGACATAAAAACGTGAACAAACACACCTCATTGTGCACACACACACACTCACCAGCACATCCACATTGCACACACACGCACACACTTAGACACAGCTACACACACACACACACACACACAGATCCTCATTCAGCATGCACACACACACACACACACACTTCACAGCATGACGCACACACACACACACACACACACACACACACACACACACACACACTACACACACACACACACACACACACACACACACACACCTTGCTATGGCTGCAGCAGTCCTCTGCAGAGCGGGCGGACAGGATGACAGTGCTGGCCATCAGAACCTCCAGCAGAATGAGCAGAATCAGATTGAAGTTTATCTGAGAAGAAAAACAGAGGGATCAGCAGAGAATGAAGAGCAGACGACTGAATTCCTGAAAGATTCTACAGTCCTAGATAGCCAAAGGGAATACCAGTGTCTGTGGTCACTAAGCTTTTAGTTGATGAATAAACGTTAATTACAGGTAATTTGGATCATTTTATTGTTATGGTCTGAACAGGTTGTGAAATTAGTGAATTGACAGGTGAAAATAAAACTCAGAAAACCCTGTGGCAAGAGATGATTGAACTGAGGCTTCATGGACCCTTGATGGGGTGGAGCTACCCACAGCTGTCAATCATTGACACGCTTCAACCAATCAAAACATATTTTCCTCTCACCTGCCAATGCAGTCATTGGTCCAAATCACTGGGCCACTGATACTATAATGGTAGCACCTCCCATTTTATGTTCAATGAAACCTCACTCCCCATCACTATCTGTGGACCAGGACTGGGTCCCCAGTCCAAACCCAAGCACACTCGCATACAGATGAACTCACATTGATGGCAGATGGGTTCAGCACCAGCTTGCAGCCAAACCACACCAGACATGTGGTTGTAATGGCAAAGGTGGAAACATACACCACCTGGAAATCTGACACCTGTAAAACAAAAACAGGTACTCAGATCGGTGACAGGTTGTTGAAAGTCTTCCCACATGTCAGGATTTCTGTCTCTCAAGTGGCTCACGCAGTAAAAGTTTTCAACTTTACTGAAACAAAGAAACAGCACACACAGATGGTCTGTATAACAGAGTTTGTGGATCAGTAGTGTTATATCACCTATATATATATATATATATATATATATATATATAGTCTGAACCTTAGATACAAGGTTCAGTATTCATTCCGATACCTCCAAAAACTTATTGGGAATGATCAAGAGCATAACAATTATTTTTCGCCAATATGGTTTTTGGGTTCTGCTCACCGCAATGTGTCTGTTTTTGGCAATGGCAAAGCTCACCACGGCAGCCGGGACGCTCTGAAACAAAGTAAGGCTCATTGAATATGGGCAAAATTAAAATCATCAGACTGTATGATACTGAGTGACAGATCGACCCCTACAACACACAATAATGATCGGGCATTCTTTGGCCCGTTCAAAGCACAGAGACCCATCACGCTGACTCACTCTCTTTTCTGTATCAGCTGATCCAGAATCAGAGCTGTTGACCCTAAACTTGACCTGAATGATTAAAAGAACTCATGATTTTTCATATCAAGTAATGTTTCTACATTAACCTCATCTTCAACTCAGCCAACATGCTGCTGATCTGTTGGGGCACTTTTATACTGGCAGCATGAGGCTTGATTCAGCTCAGCTTGCAATGGCCGTTGGTCATTTTCCTCTTTAACAAACATTTGACCCAAAAGCTTTCGTACAGAATGCTGGATAATAAGGACCATGAGGACTCTAAAGATGAGGACAAGTGTGATTGTACGTTAATCTAAATTAAACTTTTAAAGATTCATGCAGCCATGTCATCCATATCGACAGCATTCCAAATCAAGTTGGAAATGAGGCCTAATATGTAAAATAATAATAATATATATAATTGTGGGTGTACTCACAGAGCCAGCGGCGCAACGTAGGTAGTCCATGGCAGCAGGGAAAACATTGCCCAGGTACAGGGAGAACCCTGCTGTGATCAGCAGACTGCCCTGAAGAAACACACACAACCACACACACACTAAACCAAACAGTAATCATATCCATCACTATATCATTGAGCTAAATTAACCAATCAGCAAGACTGAAGCTGCTTGTGCAAATTATGTCTGCAAGCTCATCAGGAACAGTTCTTAACTACACAATAATAATCCAGGTTATTGGAATGATGCATTGTGTTACTAATGTAGAAGGAAAGTGAATGTGTCAATGCTTCATTCCAACAATTTGAATTATTATTGTCTAGTTAAGAACTGTTACTGATAAACTTACAGACAGCCTATCCCAAAATGTATTATACGTTTTCTAGACACTGTCATTGTCAGATCAGAGACTGGTGTGTGGGTGCTATGGCAACAAAACCACCCTCAGGAATCTGACGGCACCTATAAACTTCAATGCATGAATTGCAGGATGACTGGCTCCTGGATTTATTCCAGTGAGCAGATGTAATTTGTCCTCCCACCCCAATGAGGGCGCTGTAGAGCCATGCCCTGTAGCTGAGGCAGGGATGCAGGCTATGAGCCTGTGGAAGCTGCAGGTCGCTGGCCCGGACATCCACCGTGTAGCTGTCCCGCTCCGGCCTCCGGTTCGCCGTCCCCGTAGCCCGATCTAGCGGAGGCATGCAGTCATAGCCAAATTCCTCCCTCGCAGACAGCTCCTCCCTCTGCATGGCGACGGGGCGGTCTGCGTGAGCCAATAGTTGGGCTGAGAGAGCTGATTGGCCGGCTTGTGTTTGGTGGTTTGTCCTGATTGGTCCACTCTGTGGAAACAAGGAAGATTTATTCAAACGTCAAACACGACGTTTATAGCATATGTTGATTTCTAATACCTATCTCTTAATGAGCTTGTCAAATTGGTCCCATTTGTTTTTGCAGACACCAGAAAGTGATATATGGGTGGAGTTCTGTGTTACTGAACCCATAGTTATGAAGCCTAGATGGAAATAGTGTGGAGAGGCATGCAAGACATGCTATACCAAAATGTACAGTGATTACAATCCCCTAAAATCATAATCCATCTACGACTGGAGTTTCCATCAAATCCAGGATTCCTGATTATTCCCTTCCACCCTCATTTTACCTTTATTTTCTTGAGATGTGGCAAGTCCAATTTCTGTTGTGTTCCAAGCCCATCACTGTAACCCTCCGTCCTTTCAGGAGTGCACAGGCACTCTCTGCAGATACTCTCTCCTGATTTGTGATTTCAAGACACCGCCTTTTTCACTCTGCAGTGCTCCAGTCAAGCTCACACACACGTGGTCCAAAGAGGACCCCTCAGGTGAACGAGGGGGTCACTAAAGTCACAAAGCGTGACTCTGTGGAGCAACTGGTCGCAGCTGGCACTCACACAAACCATGGAGCGCATCAAACTCGAGAATGGCACCTGATGGCGATTCACAAGATGAATCACCCGGAACCTAATTCATCAGATTTTTCAACCTTCTGTAAAAAAAAAAAAAAAAAATCCCCTCCTTTTTCCATCCCAGTTCATAATGACTCAGCTGTTCCCTCTGAATCACCATGGTGAGGGGATGGGTAGTTTTTGAAATGTGATGGCTGAAGTCTGAAATATGCCCAATGCATTCAGATATGAGCCCATGACTGTGTCACATCCTCATTGTCAGCTGATGATTTAACCTAGTCTCAAACCTGAGGCTAGTTCATTATTATCGTGAGCCACTTCACTGAGAGGCTTAAGGAGCTCTGGTGTTTTAATTCCATCACATCCAGTCACTCTTGCTTTGGCGTTTAGACAGGTAAAAAAAAAAACTATACATTAATCACTTCATGATTTCGAATGTTATAACACAATTTACTTCCCACTCTTACTAAGGTTAGGTTTTCTGAGTGCACTGCTTTCCAGTAGACAATGGTGGAACCATCAAAGAACATAACTGACTCATGTATAACAACTGACAGCAGAGAATCATGACAGCCGACAGCAAGAGTGGTCCTCTACCACTCTCATTCTTTCAGAGAATCCTTAAGGTAAACCACAGATGTCTGCAGTTCTTTATCCTGAGGTCTTCCAAGGTCTTTATCCAGTGCACGAGTTCCAGATGGCTTCAAACCAGGTATTAACTCAAGTTTCATTAGTGTGCTTCCGTTCCTCCTCTTTGCAGATGCCTTTACTAACAGGGTGGTTACCGTTTCTTACGTTTCGCATATCGATATTTATGCTAGCCATCCACTGAGGCATATGGGCACCGTATCCTTTCCTAAGGACACAGCAGTCCAGAGCCACAGTCACTCTGAAAAAACTTCCAGTTCATCCAACCGCTACGACACTCAGTCATCCTTAATTACGAAGTGTCTCTGGGACCGCTGACTTCCTGTGGCTGGTTTTGCCGGCGTCAGTCCTTTGGCTAACTGACACAGGATCTTACGCACCCAGCAGTTGGTTTGGGCTGAAGTAAAACTGGAATATTGATATAAAATCAACCTCATTGAGTTTCATAATAGTATAAGATGCAAAAGATTTCACAGGAACACTTTAGAGTCACTGTTGAGTGGTGTATGATTAGTCCCTTCCTGTTTTGAAATGGTTCAAAATGTAAATGTCGTTCGGAGGTTTAAATCTATCCGATTACAGTAAAGTTTTGTCACAGTAGTAAAAATACTTCTTAGGAACAGCAAAAAACCTTCTGCCAACACAGTCACACAGGACTTTCTAACTTTTTTACTTATTGAGTAAAGAGACATTTTCAGCACATATTGCTTGAATGAGAAAATCTGACAAATAGAAAAAAGACCGTTTCCCGACACAACCATTACGGGCACAGCTTCTTATGGCCAAATACCTAGATCACGAGGCACCAGAAACATTTAAAAACAGAATTTTATCCATTCTCTGGGTTAGTAGTGCTAGTAGGAGATATGTAGGAAGTGTACACAAAAATTCAGATAAAACAGGGAGAATAGGATGTGAAGGGTGTCAGAATCAGGCCAGGGTGAATTCAGAAAGATGGCCTCTTATTTCTGAAACAACCCCCACTTCCTCTGACCAGCCACCCTGCCAGTATGCTGGTTCCAGCACCTCGTTTCCCATCACACTGTGCCCTCTTTCACTCTCCCCAACCATGACTCTCTCCGTCTCTCTTTTCTCCCTAAAGCCAAAACCTGTCCTCCTGTCAGGACTCACCTGAATGTCCGTGGGTCTGACGACGCCTCCGCTATCTCCGTCCGTCCTTCCGTCCGTCCGTCCGTCCGTCCACTTGCTGCACCTCCTGAGATGGGACTTATGGCTGCGGAGAGGGAGTTTGTTTCTCAGTTTAGACACCTCCTCCCTAGCCACTTCATTCCTCCTTTGAGAGGCATAGAAAAAAGTTTTGGAACAGGATCTTTTCAAAGAGGAGAACAAAAAAAACAATCTCCATGAGCTGCCAGTGGCCGGGGAACCGTGGGGGGGTTGGTACAGGGGGGGGGGGCGGGGGGGGGGGGGTTTCAGGGCACGGCCTCTGAATGACAATGAGGTGAGGAGGGGAGATGGGGCTCTGACGAGAGAATTGCGATGCAACACCCTCCCCCCCCGCACCGAAAACACCACACCCCCACATACGCAAACACTTACCTCCCCCAGCCACAGAACTACTCAAACTCAAAATTACTGTCCTTCAGGCAAGTCTGGGGCCACCCCCAAAAGCCATCACCACCACGCCCCCACCCCCCACACCCCCTACACCCCCACCCTTCATGTCATGGCCCAGCAGGTTCCAGCCTCCCCGAAATGAGTTAGTAAATCAAGGCCCCAGAGAAGTGCAGGAGGAACCCTGAGAGGGTGTCCGTTTCGTTCGCTCTCATCGTCCCTGTTGTCTCCGTTGAGCCAGATCGGGGGCAGTGAACCTCCCCGTGTAAAAGCCCATAAACTGCAGGCGCCTGTGAGGTGCCCCTCCTCTGAGATTTGCTTAAAAACAAAGGGCCGGGTTCGCTGGGGTCGAGAGAGGATCCCAGGACTGAAAATCTGAGGATGGCCCATTGAGTGAACCTATTTGCTTCTGCAGTCTGACAAGAAATTCAGTGAGACAAAAATATACAAATAAAACTGAGACAAAAACAAAGAAGATTAAGAGACAATCAGAGAAATGTGGCTCTAGTTAGGGAGAAAAACAACACTTGTAATTAAACAAAAGCAACTTTTCGCAACACTGTGGCAGACATGAATGATGACTGCAGACATTTGAACTTTGTGCTTTGTGTGTGTAAGTGTGTGTGTGTGAGAGAGAGAGAGAGAGAGAGGGGGAGAGGGAGAGAGAGAGAGAGAGAAAGAGAGAGAGAGAGGAGAGGGAGAGAGAGAGAGAGAGAGAGAAAGAGAGAGAAACTTTCAGTTAGGACCAACCAGGCAGTATGAAAGTCCTGAACCTGTGCAGTCCTTCTCTCTTGACAAAACAGCAACAGTGCCCCCTCCCCACGCATCATTTCTGAGCAGCCGTATCCTTGGATACTGATTTAGCCCCCACCCCCTCCCCACCATGCCCTTTACCCCACAGACACACAGCACTGTGGCTGTGAAGAGCCAAAGCAACAAGTCTTTATGTAAAAAAAAAATGCACTGCAATCCACAGCAACATCAGACTAAAATTAATGACATTTTACTTTAATTTCAGGCATTCAGTACACATCCTTATCCAGTGCAAAGCAACTGCAGCATACATTTGTTACACACTATCCAATTTTACGTAATCCATTTACACAGCTGAATACTTCCAAAATCAGTGCGATTGAATATAATACACAAATAAAAAAATTAGAAACAAATAATAACGTACAGACCAACCCTTAAAAATGTGCAAATTAAGCAACTCTGCAGAATTTGCAGGCATTGCCTAATGTACTGGGTAAAGATATTAACTACAAATATGTTAATCAAATAAGATTATTTACCACAATCAAAGAAGATTGGTGCTATTACATGTAACAAAAGAGATTTTAGAATTTTAGCTTTATATTTATCAAAAAAAAACTGTGTTCCAATATTTCACACAAACTGACTAAACTGACCTAAGGAGAAAAAAATGTCAAGCACAGCTGTTCTTCAGTCATAACGCGAAGCAGGTTACTTGAGTGTCACTCAAGACCATGAAAATTAAGCTTACAGTTATAAGTGCTCCATCGAGTTGAAATATGTTGGGGGGAATGTCGCTTTTACATCGTTCAGCGTACTACCTCAGCGCGTTTCAGTTTGGACAGCACAGCGCTGGATCACTCCAGATCCGCATTAGATGAACGGTACAGTGACTCGCCCCTCACAGAAGACAAACAGCGCCGAGGACAATGGCAGGACTGTTCGTCTGGCGCTGTTGTGTAACTCCTCGCCCCCAGTCTTTTCCCTAGTTCTCTTTCTTCCTCTATCGCCTCCTCCTCCCTCTGGTGATTTCCAGCGGAGCCTCCGCCACCTCTCCAACAAGAATTATATCAGTCAGTGGCTATCTCACGATATGCTCCGCATGATTTGCGCGCAAATCCTACCTGATCTCCATGGGAAGAACCTGCTCTCCTGCGCTTTGGTAAACCAAATCACAACGCGCTACTGTGAAACCTGCGGTTCCTACCGTACAGTTATCCGTAAACACTCACTGCTTTTGCAAGTGTACTTTTTTGTCAATGTTATCTTTCGGTTATTAGTCTATAGTGTAGTATGAACTGATTTTACGGTCCAGCTTCAATTGATGGCTTTTTTTTTTTTTTAAATGACTGCTGACGCCAAATTAGACTTTGGTTTAGGTATGCTATGTAAAAGCATATATTGCTTTCTTTGAACACTCTATTTTTCCTTTTACCCATAAGTGAACCGTCTCGTTATATTTTCGATAATACAAACGAACATAACTATTAATGAAATATTACCTAGACACTTAATTTTATAAACCACTGCATTTATATTTCGATACATTTTTCAATATGCATAAAATCTCAAGATCAAGAACTGTACGTTGGACCAGCTTTGAATTGGCACAGTGACAGAGCTAAAGCGCACCTATTTCCCTCATTATTACTCGTTGATAGATGTGTACAAGTTTGGAGGTATCGTTGCTAAATAATGCATCTGTAGGTTTATGGGCTAGTCATTTTTACCACACGCAACAGACCTGACCTTTTTCACCCTTGCCGTGTGTGCTTTTCCCGGGATTTCCGGACGCTTCCACACATTAGTGATCCTCAGAAACTTCAATCGACGGTCCTTCGATTCTGGCAGCTTGACCCTCGCGTGAGTGAATGAGCCGCAACGAGGCACTTTCCACCTTCCGGAGGCATTTGACATGGGGATGGAGGCGAACCCCGTCCACGCAGTTCCCAGCCAATGCAGTGGCAGTGGGACGTTGAGAAAAAGATCACGGAAAGTAGACATTCAGAAAGCGTAAAATAAAAGCGTTTTGTCGAGACTTGATAAAAGTCGCCATTGATAGAGGGCATGCTATATGAGAAACCAATCTGATTTGTCTGCGTGCTGTTATACGAACACAAGGCTAGGCGGCAGGAAACAAGCACAAATTTCACAAACTGCCCTGAAACACAAATTGTCCCCAACTGCGATTTGACAAGCCTTTACTTTGAACTTTGTCATCGCATGATGTAGTTTTCAGTAACCTGCACGGACCATGGGGTCATCGTAGCCAGTGGCACACACACAGATGAGAAAGGGGTTTGGGGTTTGTCCTTACTATGGGTGCGAAAGTGCCCCTTATACTCTGTCATAAAAGACTTCTAAAAGTGACTTGTATTTGGCCCTGCCCTGAAGAATAGCTGTGCACACCACCCCTTGTCACATAACCAATGGCAGCAATAGGCGCAGCAGTTGAGATGTTCTGTTAAATTCGAGGCTTTCAACCTACTATACCAAAGTAGTTTCAATAGATGGGCCAGCAATACACCATCAGGAATAAAGACTATGACATCATTTTTTTTTTCCACCATATTATCACGTGACTTGGCATTGAAAAAAATGAACTACTTCAACCAATCACATGCCCCTTTTTGCACCAGCAAAGGTTGCACATACACTAAACGCTTTGATAAAAGCAGGCCGTTCTTAAGCCTTATCTGGCCTCATGTATGTATATTAACATGTTCTAGGTTAACATTTTCACACCACTTAAAGAGAAACATACCTCTTCACACACTTGAAAATCAACAGGATTTGTCTACCAGTATAAACACAGCAAGAAATTAAGGGTATCAGTATCATGGTATACAGGGCCTGAATGCAGTCGTAATGTCACTTATGGCACACAATGTTACCCATAATTCCCAACATGGCATAAGCATGTTATGAGAGTGTATGCAGAGCTCATGAAGGTTCCACATAGCTTAAATGGAACAACTTGCTTGTGTATTTAAAGCAGAGCTGTAAAACTCCAGTCCTAGAGGGCAGCAGTGTTTGCATGTTTTTATTGTTTCCTTTCAATCAGCGGCCATTTTCGGGCTTCGAAACCAGGTGTGTGGACTCTTTAGCCAATCAGTGATTTATGAATCGATTAAGCACTGAAACACATCAAAAACCAGCAGATACTGCGGCCCTCCAGGACAGGAGATTGACACCTCTGATATAAAGGGTGTGTTTATCAGAAATGCCTTGTCAATCAAAAACCCAGAATGTTACAGGACCCAGACAAGCTGCAATGCTATTAAGGAGGTACAGGATGTTTACTTCATTCATTCATTCATTCATTTATTTTTATTATGAAATACTGTTCACTTTTAAATTTTTAATCTCTTCCAGTGTAGCTCAAATCAAAGACCATCATCTGTGACAACAAATCCCAACAGGATTCAAAAATGTAATATCAGACAAGTTCGATGAGTCAGCTTTACAAACGGCAACTTTGGAGGACGCGTACAGACCGAGTCACCCGTTTCTGTGTAAACACGTATGAAACGAACATTCGTTTCCAGTGTAAAAAAAAGGAGGAAAAAAAATCAACAGAAAAAAAAATCAATTTCAAAGCTGTGCTCTCAAAAAAAAAAAAAAAAAAAAAAAGTCTGGGTTGGGTAGAATACAACAAATCGGTCACAATGGATAAGAAAGTGCTTGATTGATCACTTGCGTATCAAGGAGGACTTGAAAAAAAGTTCTCTACAATAAGACTGCAGTTCTTGACATTAAAAGGACAGCTCGTAATGAAGATTAAAAATGAACTCTCCACAACACTGACACGCTGTGAGCTGAGCGGAGCTCCGGGCCCAAGCTGAGGCAGACTCTGTTGTAAGGCATTTGAGAAGTCCCGGTTGACCTTCTCGCTTCAAGAAATTAGTCCGGAGTGTGTGTATGTATGTGTGTGTGTTTTGTGTGAAGGAGTGCACTGTGCATGCATGCAAAAAAAATGTATACTAGGGATATTAAGAAAAAATGCACAATTTAAATGTTTAAGCCATAGCAATCAAGTCAAATATGAAAATGAAATTTCAAATGAAAGTAGGTGGGTGGTGTCATGGTCAATGAT
Organism: Albula goreensis; assembly: GCA_022829145.1. Classification (NCBI taxonomy): domain Eukaryota; kingdom Metazoa; phylum Chordata; class Actinopteri; order Albuliformes; family Albulidae; genus Albula; species Albula goreensis. The sequence continues at coordinate 66,893,854 of CM040741.1, forward strand.
GACGACCATAATGAACCACTAGGTCAGTAGTTATGCCCACTCTGCTCAGAAAATACAGTTGTAAATGAAAGAAATTGCGTAACATTAGTCTAATTAAAAATACATGGGGTGTAAGGGGCCAGTCTGCATATTTAACTGCAGTTTCCCCACACAACCACCATCGAGTCATACAATTTCCGAAACAAACTTTATTTAAAATGCAGGTACCGACAACATACTGCCACCATAAAATGCAGCACGTAGAGAAAAATAACCGTGCTTAAAATATACTTCAAAAAGCGGTACATTTTTGTAACTATAAAATCAGTTTTTTTTTTGTCTTTGGCCCAAGTTAAAATGAACTCCATCACTTCAAAATGAATGCAATGGAAATAAGTGAAATTGAGGCTTGCTCACTACAGAGGGCAGTCATGCGTTTAAAAAGCACAGAAAGACCACTTGTGAGTGGTTTACCAGTACGTCCGTTTAAAACCATCAGTAGTGAACAGAAAAATTATGCACCAAATTCACATTTAACTGTTTAGGGGAAGTAAGAAAACGGTTATTAAAACCTTTTTAAATGTAAATGATTAACACCCCTAGTAAATACATAACCCTGTGTGTATGTGTGTGTGTGTGTGTGTGTTGTGTGTGTGTGTGTGCATGTGTGTGCTAGAGGCACATCAGTGTGTGCTAGGCTGGTTGCTCCAGGGAGTTCTTGTACCAGATGACCGTGGCAGACCCTGAAAAGGCAGGAGAAACAGCTGTCAGTGTCAGAAGAGGGGAAACCTTGAGCTCAAACAACCTTACAGACGACACCTGGAAATGACATGTCTATTTGAAGAGCACGGTCAAGATGGCAGATGTGCGCGAGAGGGAGAACCGGAATCTGGACAATAGCTTTGGCCTTAATGCAATTCCACTTAACAAAAGACATTACAAAATCAGTACCACAAGGGACTTTGTGTGTGCTGTGTAACTTTAGCCTTTAGGCTCGATAAGCTAATCAGTTTCATCATTTGCTACATAAGTTCTGCTGTTCTGCACAGAAACCTGACTCTGACTAGAAAATAATTTCAGTCTGCAATTAAAGAAAATTTTAAGCATATTGTTTAACTCACTTCAGCAATAAAGCAATTGATTGAGTTACTGGAGGGTTTGGATGGCGGCTGTGACCGCACCCACTTCTGCCAGCTGACTGGCCAGTGTTTGCAAAGGGACTCAAAAGCATACGGCTCATTTGCTAGAAATCTCTGATCATCTGACTAAGCAACTGCAGGGGTGTGGCCACTGAAAATAACTACTCCCAGTGCTCCTTCATAACTACGGTGTGTGATTTATGATTCATCCCCCCCAAGCAAAAACAGGAAGCCTTAATCAGCTGCACGAGGCCTTTAATATGGAGCAGTATTGTAAAGATTGATTTGCTGACAAAAATCAATTTAAATTAGCTTCAGACACAGCGCAGGATGCCAATGGACAAATGCAATTATGAAAACATAACACCTTTCCCCAAAGGAGAACACTACTGGTCTACTGATCTACTGATCTTACCTCTCTTCTGCTTACTGCAGAGAACGTTCCATTCTGAAAATTGAGCAAAATGGTCATTGGTTAACATGGAGGTTGATCACAATCAGAATTTCTCATACAAAAAGTGTGTAGCATATAAAGTATACGAACAATAAGTCTGACTATGCCATGAATGCGCTAAATTACATATTTGAATGAACAGCAAATCTTCAATTCATCATCGCTACCAGTACCTGTGCTACCTATACAGTGGAAATGGGTGGGATCTTTACTGTTCAATCAGGACATAAACTGTGAGGAGGGCTTAAAGAGGGCGATAATGCCTGCCATCAGTCACATTTCAGCCCCACAGTATGATGTTAATTCAGGGACAATTTAAAAGGTTTTCATGCTTTATTTGCAAATGAATGATAGTGTAAAAGGATTTCAGTGAAGCCGACACTTTTCCCAATCAAAAACTTTGCCCACATGCTATAATAAATATGTCAGAAAGACTGGACCTAATGATACAAAATGCATATTCACTGAATTCAGAACCGTCTGGAGTGTTCAGCTTTGCAATAAGTATAAATAAGGAGAAATAGGACTTCAGTCCGTGAAATTCAGCCTTCTGCAGCACTCTCACAATCTCCTAAGCGTTCCCTTATTTATTGAGGTAAACGTTGTAGGTACACATCTGACGTAGCTGTGAAAGTGTGCAGGGAAACGACACCTGATCGTACCTTGGGTGTGATACCGAAGTGCCTCCACCAGATGGCGACAGCCAAGCAGCAGTTCCCCAGAACTGTCCACCTCCTCTCGACATTGGCCAATGGGGAAGAGGGGTGTGGCGGGAGGAGGGCTCTCTGTGTGTGTCTCTGTGGTAGGGGCCACGTCAATGGCCAGTTCTTCTGAACAGCAAGGTGGGGCCCCAAAAGAGGGCTTGTTCTGTGTGGGGGCAGGGGGCTCGACTCGTTCCGCAGTTTGGGGCGACTCACTGATGAAGCTGAGCCCCCACTGGTTCTGGAGCAGCACACCGATGGCTGGGGGGTCCTCCACCGTGCCCCCGGCCCCACCCGACTTCACCTTTGAGGCATAGCTGACGGCTGGCTGCAGCTTAGCAGGACTGTCCTTTACGGGGAACGCCGGCGGCGGTCTGAGCACAGCTAGGCTCTCCCCGGTGGTCCACCTCTCCTTGTCCCTCCGGGCCCTGTCCCCCGCACGGGCCCCACGGGGCCCCTCCTTGCGGAGGCTGCGGGCCTTGGGGTGGGCTCTGTGTTCTGAGTCCCTGCCGGAGGTCAATGCGGTCTCAGGGGTTGGGGGCGAGGGCTGGCGGGTGGGCTTACGGACCCTGTTCCCGCACCCCCCACCGCCCCCACACACCCCCGAGCCAGGGGACAGGCGGCGGTTTCGGATCTGGGGCTCCGGCTTGGGCGGCGAGACCAGCGCCGCAGAATCGTAAAGGGCCACGTCCGACTCGCAAACCATGCTGCTGGCCTCCCACGTACCTGCGGACACCAGAGGGAGGGTCAGCGTCACCATGGCTACCGCCATTCACAAAGCTCCAGCGAACACGAACCCACACCTACCAATGTTCTTTCATAAACTTTACTGAATAAAACGGGAGAAATTCTTCTAACATTCATACTTCAACTGTTATGAAATTTCTGCACAAGATAAGTACAAAAGATTCCCTGCCATAATTCTCAAGGCACAACAAATTAAATGTCACTGAGCTCCTTCTGTCTACCATAATAAATAATAATTAATCCCTCATTCTTGGATAATTACTTTGTTTTGCAATCATCAGAAGCAAAGGCATGGAAATGACTCAAGAAACCGGATATTCAGAAGAGATAAATTTCCACAGTGGGGAGGTCAACAGCCAATCCAAAGCACACAACTGGACCACCTGCAAAAGTCTAAAAACATTGGCGCCATACAGAAAAGTATACACTGTCTGGCACCAAACTGTCAAGACTATTAGAAAAGAACAAAACTTAAAGAGCAAACATAAAATGGCACCAGCATTCCAGAATACTTCACAGTCTAATTTACCTTCATGTCAGCCTGATAAGGCTTCGCATTTATAGTTTCTGGTTCACCTTTGCAAGCAGCAATGTGTCCACTACCTTCTGATGTCAGTCGTTATCAGAGACTGATAACAACCACGACAGAATTTGACGGCTCCTAAGGTACTTCTCAGAAATGCAGAGGAACTTCTTTGCTAGCCTTGACAGAGCAAGAGCTCAAGCTGCCAGCTTCCTGTTAGTGTCGCTGTTAGAACATCTTTCCCATATACAATATTATTCTGTTTTTCACATTATGATGCATTACAATTTTCTGACTGGGGATTTGTGTATTATTATATTTTAGGTGAAAAAATAAAGAATTATTACAATTGATTGTTGCGCTTCTGTTTAAATGTTCACATGTTTAAGAATTTCCAGCCAAAGCAATGAAAATACAGAATACATAGTTTGGTCACTGTGACCCCACAATTAAAATAATTAGTAAGAGTGAGTTACACAAGAATCAAAGGCTCATAATCCATTCACTGCACCATCCACCTGGATGAGAGTATCCAACATGGAGTCAAGCCTGGACCTGAATACCCCCAAGGGTCTGTGCGTTAGTGGATGCTTAAAGGTTCAGTCATGAGTCTTCAGACGATCACCCACAACCACCATTATGTAAACAGTGCATATGGATAGAAGATGTATTTTCTCTCTGATGATTCTTGGTATATTCCGTACGTCTAACTGTAATGGATCGGAAGAGAAAAGCTGGCAGAGCGGGAATACAGCCAAAGAGAGGCTGATGCTCTGTCCAGTTACACATTTTAACAACAGATTTCCATATCGTTCCATGGTGTGAGCAAGCACAAAGAACAAAGGTTAAGGCAGCAGAGCAATGACAGATCACAAAGTTTTTATAGCGTCAGCAATGTGCATTTGTGATTTAATGGATCACCGACCAGCACAACCTATATGAACATGCGCCAGCAACCGGCAATGAAGCACTAACCCTCATTTCAATGCCGTTTGTCTCTTAAAATGAACCAAATGCCTCTAGTGATCAAGTAAGATTCTCAATAGGCTGTACATTCTAACTGAATGCTAATGAATAAACCCATTAAATTAAATGAATCACACAAATGTGATGAGTTACATTTTTTTTTTTTTTTTTTTTACACAAGGTCTATGTGTACTGATTACTGCCCCCGCTTCACATATTACTATATGGGAAATGACAAAAATACAGCAACATGACAAAGGGGAAAACTACAAGTGGGGAAAAAAGTTAAAATTCAAACTTTTCTACAAATCCTCTTTCAGTTTTCCAATTTGGTGTATTAAAAATTGAAATCTGAACTTAGTGACATTCTACTTAAGCAATTGGACACCACAGAAGAGCAGTCGTAAACAGTATTTAAGTTGTTCTGGAGAGAAACCACCAAAAGTTGTCATGAGTTGAATTTCTACATGACGATGCATATTATAAGAGTGAGAGTTCACACTGTGTGCTGTAACCATTCGCAACCACTAGAGGTCACGGTTGAATAACAGGGACGAGGAACGTGCAATCTGACTGCATTTTGTTACTTAGGAATTAGATTTTTAAAGGCTTACATGACTTAACAAGTAATTATGAAGCTTCAAATGGTTGACCATCATATTTGGTCTGGTTTGTGTGGAAGACTGTAGATTAAATAGTCCCCACAAGCCACCTTAAACTTTATCTCTGTTAAGTTATACCTCCCCAAATCTCTGTTGAAGGGGACATAAATCTCAAATACATAACCTGGTGATAAATACATGTTCATGTGCATTTTTAACTCATGAATCATATTACGACATGGAACAACTATTTTCTTTGAGTAGTGATAAAGTGGCTTAGGACCTAGCGTTCCACCCTAATGTCAATATTCATCTCCAAGGAGATATACTGTTTGTATACTTCTAGTCCTTTGTTCTAGCCAAGAAAATCAGTGATAATTTTGGACTAGCAAACTGTAGAACCGATGTATAGAAACCACCAACATACAGCACACCACGTAAATATACAAATAGTTGAAAGTGGTACAAGCTACATTTACCACTACATTTACAAATACAAAGCCTTCTTAAACTTAACTTAAAGTTTAACCTCATTACGTTAACTTGAAAACGTTAATGTAGCTGATAGCAAAGCTACCGTCATCAGATATATCGGAAACTGGAAATTAACTAGCCAGCAAGCAAGTTTAACTGCATTTCATTCGCTAATACCATGAGTCTGTGGTGAGTTGGCTGACTAGTCTGACTTGCTTGGTAACATTACGTAAATAATTATTTGGCTACCTTAGCTACATATATTCAGCGTTTGACGCCAACCCCACAAATACAGGGAAGTCCATCTCTGCTAACGGTAGCTATCGGTATTGTGGTTTGTAGCAGCTGACTCCTAGCTTTATGAAGTTGTGCTTGGATGCGTAAGAACAACTAAACGAAACTGATCATATGCCAAATTGTGTTGCTGACATTAATAGGGAAAGTGCCGACCGGTCGTTGGATGACCAAGCCAACTTTAAAAGTAGCTAGCCAAGTAGATAATGTAGTGTAAACGGTTTCCAAGAAATTGATTGGAATCCCCCTAGATACAAGTATCTGACAAACGTGAACGGTTCTGGATTGTTCCAGTACTGGCAAGAACTTCTGAAACACACAAACAGCGCTGCCCGACGACCGAGGCTAACCGGCTAACGCTAGTTGCTAGCTAGGCATTTACCGCTTCAAAACTGAAAACCGTCACATTCTATATATAACTAGCTTGTCAACAAGCCAATCACCTTACGCAATTGGAAGATACAAGGAAAAAAATATATTTTTTTAACAATTATTAATGTTAGTTCTCCATACAACTCCGTGAATTGTGCTATCATATTATCGGTATCATAGTCTTAATGCTATCACTGTAACATATCAATCGAAGAGCAAGGAAATATCTGGTTGCTTAGCAAGCAGTTTGCTGAAGTAACATTAGCTTTCTTGCAGGCTAATGTTAGCAAACACGAACATTGCTCTGGGCTAGGCGAAGTTAGCTAGTTAGCCATTTCAGTGGCTAGCTACCCAGTGCGTTTGCTGAATCTTCCTTGCCAGTAAGGTAACAGCCTAGATACTGTCGGAAACAGTGTGACTTTATACAAACGCCTGCTTCATGCCAAGTCCGGAGCAAAATAGATCAATTATCACTACTTTAAAAGGACAGTAGTTTGGTAGATAAGTGCATTAGCAAGAGATAGCTAACTGTTTCGTAAGACTGAATGAGAGCTTCTCAAAACGTGGAAGCTCTGACACTTAAAATGTTGCAGTGACTTCGCTGGCGCTAGCTAGTTACAAAGCAAACTGCTGAAACACGTTCTCAATGTTACATAATGTCATGATTAGAAACTACAAACACTTACCTGTTTTAATGTGCATCTTGTGTCTTATATTTCCTATGTGGACGTATAAGGAGCTTGATCGGGACTGTTCGTTGCTTGGGGAGTGGAGGAACTAAGGCCGCACGGAAGCCGGAGCATGTAACAAGGGTGGAAGTAAGCACTCACCAAGGCGGATATCGAGGCGCCAAGAGGGGAGGGAAAATGGCATTAGGGCGGGGGGACCAGGCCTTTCCCGCCCTTAATTCAAAAAGCAGCTCGGAAGCCTGCTCTGTAATGCTATGCGTTCAGACTGCGTGTCCTATGCAGACCCGCTGAGCGCATGTTTACAGGTAGCCTGCGTTTTCAGAGTTCTTAGGTTGACTGCCTTGCAAATGTTGACTATAAAAACGGACTATACCGAATTTAAACAGAAAATAAATAATTTTTTTGAATATAAGGACACAGTAGTTGAGTGTGGCCCCTCCTTGGTCGCTAAAGCCAACTAAATGGATTACTAAATTAGAGAGTTGATAACTTTATTGTTAGACAGACTGCAGCAAAGTAAAAAAAAAAACAAAAAAACCTAACGTTGTTTTCATACTCAGGACAACATTAGCGGTATGAACAAGATATGGAGTGATATCGGGACTTAAAGTGCATCTACTGTATGAGTTCACACACATCTGAAAAAAAACTAAAATGTCAAAAGCATGTTTGACCTCAGGGTTAGTGGTATTTCGTTACCCTGCGCAAGTTGGATGTTTCAGTCAGACGGCATTCTTTGCAGGCTTTAAAACAATCTGTTTTCTGCAGGCGACTTGTAGTTAAGTGAATTCTGCGTTTAGAACAACGATATTTATTAATAACTTGTAAAGATAGGCTACTGGCGTCCTCAGACACCACTCAAGGAAGGTTGATGTACAATCGTCATGAATAAAGACACGATGGCACAAAGGACTCTGCCCAGAGCTCAGAATGACGAGGGACTCCTGGGTGATCCCTTAACATGGTTGAAAATATTCCTTCAAAGTAGAGTAAAGCTAATTTTATGAAATGACTTCCTGCTATCACAGCAACCTGTATAAAAGCGGCAGAATTACTAAATTGTAAATTTTGATCTAAAGCATTGTTACTGGAGAAATGTGCTTGCTAGAGCAGTACTCTATTATTCTCATGAGCAAAATTCCCAGGTTCAATCTGCTTCAACTAGACACTCGTAGTGGCAATACTCCACAGTGCCAACAGATGGCGCTCTAAACCACAGATCAGACACTCAACGAGTCATTTATGTAAGATGTTTTGACCGACTACCTGAGTGACAAAAATAAGATGAATAGTCAGCTAAATGACCAGTAGGATGATGGATAGCATTTCTTAAATAAACTCAACGGGGTTATTCAAACTGCTATATGCTAGTTAAAACTATGCTTATGGAAAATTGCATTCTGCTGGCATGACTTAATGTATTTATGTTATAATATTCAAGGGTTACTTGTTGAAGCAGCAGCATTCTCTGATACGAAACAAAAGACTCCTAGCTGAACAGTATGAGGTTCCAAAAATGGTAAAAAATTACAATAACTTAAATGTGTATTTGTGCAATGTCCCACAAATTAAATGATGTAGGTGTCCAGGCAGCCACAAGATGGCAGTATTGTGCAGTTATTGCAACAGTTTGCGTGTGGTTAAAAGTGTTGTGTAGCACATATGAGCATGCAAGACAGGTTTTTTTAGGAGGATGTTTTCATCCTCTGAAAATGGAAAATGCAATTTAGAGGTCATCTAAGTTGAATTGGTCCCAGGTGTTTTTGCCTTTTTTGGCCTGGTAGTCAGATCGGTTGGCATGCCGAAACCAGCTGACTGGCTAGATTACAGGTGTACCGTGGTCATATCTGATCAGTCTGTTAGTCGCTCAGCTGGAACTTTGTTTGAGGAGACTGAGATCCTCTGTTCTAATCAGGAGTGGAAAAACTGTCAAAGAAAGGTCAGGGGAGAGAAACAGACCAAAAGTAAAAGGCAGCAAAAGAGACAGAACCAGAAAGAAAAATAGGAAGAAAAACACAGACGGACACATGCAGAAGTGGAGAGAAAGGCAAACAGTCTGACAGGGTGGTTGATGGGAAGGGAAGCGCAGGGTGCCCAGCTATGTGTCAGCAGCTTCTGCAGCGCAGCAGTAGCCCTTAGACTGTAGTTACCTTCATACTGAAGTGCCTCACAGAGTCATGTTAGTGTCCCTGGGTTATGGTATTCCAGACAGTCAGGACACCCTGTCATCCCATGGCAACCTTTCAGCATCCCACCCAGTGAGACATAATCCTTTTTATGTGTTTAAAATTGTACACAATCTAAGCATATCAGTCATTTATATTTAAGATCAAGGAAAGAAAAAAATTAGTAAGAAAATTAAGTCAAATAAAACGTTAACAAAAAATGTGCTTGTTGCTTCATACATATCTGCCTTTGTCCATGTGGAGATGAGAGACAGAGAAAACGATAAATACTTTTCCATTTCCTACAGGACAGGGGGCACCTCAAAGGAGCCGTATTCCTGTGACCTGCTGCGTATCTAAACAGGCCTGCCCTTTACCCATAATCCTTTTGGCGTGAGCTGTATTTTAAGGAAGTAAATCAAGTCCGGTTCCTCACACATCAAACACAGTCCTCTGCCACCGAAAACATTCCGCTTGTGCTTGTGAGGAGCGACGCATGGGTGCAACTCCACTTTCAGAAAATACATCTAAAGAGTATGCTCATGTCAGAAGAGGGACATTGAAGAATAAAGTGTTTTGAAGAGAAAATATGTTTACAATTACCAAGTACAGATCCAGTGGGTTCAATGCGTAAATACAATGGCCAGGCTACAGTTATTCAAAATGAATGGTCACAGCCTCCCCTGCAGTGCCCTCTAGTGGTGAGAAAAGGATTTATAAGATATGATTCTCCGAGGTGGAAATAAAGGTGTTACAACAGCAGAGTGCACAGAGAATAGAATTAAGGACACACCAGGAATAGTAAAAAGTAAAAATAAAATAAAAATTCTACAACATTATATATACAAATATCAAAAGTATGAATAGAAAGTTAAAGTGTAAATAGAAAAACCTCTGATTTACAGTGTTGTGTCTTATGGGGATAACGGATGTATATTGTTATTAAAATAGTTCAAGTGTAGAGTGAGGGTGAGGGCTGGGTTGGGCCGGATAAGGCGAGGGGTGGGTGGGGGTGGCACTGTTGTACAGTCTGATGGCTGATGGGACAAAGGAGCACCTGAGCTGCTCCCTCTTGCACCTGGGGTGGGGGAGTCTGCTGCTGAAGCTCCCCATCTATTATAAGGTAAAGGTGAAGTGAAAGCACAGCATGACTCTTTAGTAGGGACCAGTCTGTGCAGGTTTTCTCTTCTCTATTCGAATTTTCACTGGATTCATTGGTATAACTGCCACAGAATTATTCTTAAAATACCAAAAATATTAAAACTGGAAGAGAAGTGACTCCACACCAGAAGCTGTGAGGGGAGAATGCAGACGTTATTTACTCCAACAATAGCGCGGCAGCTGAGCCAGGGTTGGGAAATTAGTGATGTGGAAATCAACCAGAGTGTTCATTTCCTCGTGCTACTGTGCCGGCAGATTTTCATGGTTATCAGTTGTTTTACCATCTTTATTTAACAAGTGTATACCAGGGTTTATTCCTTGTTTAATTGTTCAACAAAATTCACTCTGGCTAGGCTATAACTTCAATCATCAATCTTTTTAAACAACATTTCTTACATTCAGGCTTCAACGTCATCTGTCATGTAAGGGCATATCTGTGGAGTGTAAAGCAATGCTAGGGCTGTAGAATTAGTTGCACAACTCTGTTTTTCTTCCTTAACAGCTGGTTGCAAGCGGCTTCACCTCAGTCAGTCTGAATCCTTTCCAAGTGGGACATGAGTATTCAATGCTTTAAAAGCAGGGTTTAAAAACTTTGCTAAGATTTAGACTGAGTATTCTCTATGTAGGCCATACTGAGGTAGTTTGCATGTGGAATTTATATTCACTTTAGCTGTACCAGGCATCATGCTAACAGGGCCATTTCTCATGGTCAGATGTGAAAGATGTGGCTGGATTTGAAAAAACAATTTTTTAATATAAATTATTTCATCCATGGACAGAATGCTTTAGGTGGAATAATGCTGTATTTTGCCTTTATTTTTTCATATTCTGCTTTATTGTTTCCCACTCTATTGCTTTTTATTTTCTCAAACGGAGAGACTGTTTATCCAGCATTATAGGCTTAAACATTTGGAGATAGGTCTACTTCCAGTTACGTGTTTATCAAACCTACAGCTAAGGAAACTTTTAAACAACATTGTTACCCGTTGCCCTGACGGTCAAGGCCAGGCTGCGCGCTGTGTGGTTTTGTCCCACGGTTCACTCCCTCAGTCCCAGTCCCTGTGATCAGAGCGGAACTCTGGAATGCCGCTGACCGCTGAATGATGGGCCGAGCGGAGCTCGCCGAAGCGCGACGCAGTGGAATTCTCCGCGTAGGTTCCAACATAATGGATTCGCTAGAGATAACATCCCTGACAGGGAAGATAAGCCGAGCGGTTATTGCCAGCGCAGAGTATTTTTCAACCTTCCGAGAAGACTCTCGCTAAACGCTGTAATCTGCCATCTCAGGCGAGCTCTTGCTCTCCCCGTTCCAGCTCGGGCTGCGCGCCTGCAATTCAATTTGCCGCAAAAATCGCGACAGGTGCTTCGTCCCAAGGGAACCGGTTTCCTCCATGGGAGAGGATAACGAGCGCACGCTACTGTCAATATTTACATAGCCTCATGGAGCACCTCCTTTTGTAACGGCCGTATTTCCCGCCTGTGTATTCTTCCCAGCAGCCAAGAGGAGGAGGTGTTGAAAACCAGCTTTACTTTATGTTTCTCTTAATTCTCAACGGGATGAAAGAGTTACATATGGGTTGTGCAGAAATACTCTGAATTTCCTTGGAGCTCTAGTTTTACATTCAGCAGTGAAATATAGACATTGACGCAATCGTATTTATGCTGGTTTCAATCACAGTCGACATGGCAGTGGGCACTCACCCAATGGAGGCCTTTGAAAGTTTACAAACAGTGCATATGCACTGACTGCCTGGACCAAAAAAGTTATGCTTAAACAAATGTAAGTGAACGGAGAAATCCTTAAAAAAAAAAAAAAAATCACGTCCTCCAGTAGCACCTGCATTTTCTTAGTTTCTTTTGTTTTAGAGTGCACATATCCATGCATTTATACATCTTGATAACCATAATTTGGGATATTTTCAGTAAGTGGAATTTCGCCAGCGGAAGCTGGTTGCCCTGGGAAATGTTTACAAACTTGTCATGACTGAGCTATGTTTAAAAGTTTAGAACTTTTGCTCATACCTCATAGTGTGGTCCCCTCACCCCCTCCTCAAAAATCTCTCCTGCACTGCTGCATATTCATGTAATCATGCAATCACACATAAAATATGAATAAATCAATAATATGAACTTATTTTTAAGGATTTTTCAATTGTCATTGTTGATGAAAAAAGCCTGAAATCTTTATCTTTAAATGATAATTCTGAAGTTTCCCAGTTTTCCATTATTTAGTGGAAACCCTTCCTTTGTAGAAGCTGCAGCTGTATGTTTGGTTGGGTCAGTTATAAGAGCATTTTAAGGTGAGTGTAAGTAGAGCTTATATGATCATTTATTCATGTTAAAAAACAAACACTTAATGCAGCCAAGCATTGTAACATATTAATAACATGTTAACAACTAATGTAATTACACATGAATACCTCTGCATTTGTTTCCTTCTGCATCTTTTTATGAAGTTTGTTTCTGATTCCATTGTTCAGTTTGAGTTTGGAAAAGGGGAGCAATGAGCCCCAGTAACCTGGTGTGTTTTTTGTCCTAATCTTCCATTTTAAAGTTGCTTGGGACTGGGTTTTCCTCCATACTACACTTCTACCATATCTAACTTGAGGGAAAAGGTGTACACTCAAAAAGTGCTTTTACTGTGTGTCTGACTCCAGAGACATGCCCTCAGTTCTAATCCGCTCAGCTGAATTTGTTGGGGGTCTGATTGGACAGTTTACTTTGTGAACTTGGCTGACCCCACTTGTAGAAGCTCAGTGAGTTAATGACTCATCAGTCCCAGGCAGCAAGCAGTTGTTCGCTGCTGCGTTATTGAGCAGACAGTCAGGCAGTTTATGATAATTAATACAGTGGGTTAAACACGGTTACAGGTTTACAGTCATCCTCGCCGTAGGAGCACAGATGTTGAAACTGGTCAGGGCGAACTGCACAGACAACTGTAATCGGAGGAGAACCAGCTGGCTGAAAAAGAATGCAGTTGTTGTTTAAAAGTTTCAGTTTTCTTGTTTCTCCTTTTTCCTTCTGCGCACAATGCATACAGTGATTGTGGAAGCGCCCATTGAAAGCACTCCTCAATACTCCTAGTTTCACTGTAGACATTAAATACAGACTGTCTCCAGGGCACATGCTCGCACACACAAATGCACATACACATACAAACACAGATACACTTGTCTGGCCTCAAGGCACACTTCACTATTACAGATTCCAGGAGGAGCCCAGGCCACCAGCACCAGCTGGGAGGAAACAAGATCAAATTAAGAAATGAAGTTGTCAGTGTGAAATTTTAATGAAGACAAATCATATTTTTGGCTCCACATATGCTAAATATTTTGTTGGTTTTTTTTTATACATTACAAGCAAGGGTTATGGGATTGGGAAGAACAAAACAAACAGAAATGGAAAAAAAAAAAATGACAGGCATTTTTAATTTCAATGAACACCAGATGTACCCAATATTGTTTTTGTGGTGGGTGTGGGTGGTGGGGGGTGGGTGTGGTCATAGGAAAGTGGTGCGTAAGGACATCCCCTGTGGAGCCTAACTCAGGGCCGGTTTCTGAAAACGCCTGGTGACTAATTAAAATTACGGTTAGGGTGGATTTGCAGTCTTGCAAATAAATAAACATTTAAATATGACTGAATGGACCCAAATGACCTCTGGTACACCAGAGTGACACAAACCCCCTCTCTGCTGGAGCACCAGCACCGCTGTTACTCACTGTCAGAGGAAGTGTTTCTCCAGTGTTCTTTAAGAGGAAACTGCGCATCTCCAAGGTGTTAGATTATTGGAGAAGTACAAGTAGTTACAAGACAGGTAAGTTTCATTTTTTAACTAGATATGAGGGACAGTGTTGTATTGAACTTACTCCAAAGCATGAAGCAGAAACATGACTTTTCTCTTGTGCATGTCTGGTGGAACATATAGCTTTGAATACACACAGTAGGTAACACCTGTCACCCTAAACGGTCTCTCACCCTGACCTTTAAAAGATGAACTCTTTCAGTTGAGGGTGCAGGTTGATCCCCTGTTACTTAGTCAGTCTGGCAGTCTGGTGCTCTAACCACAGTTTTACATAAACCGAGTGGCCTGGCTCTCAAAAGAATTAAGACCACTTATATTCCTGTCATTGCAAAAACAGAAATAAAAAAGCTCTGTCTAGTACGGTGTCATTTAAATAACAATAATGGAGATTTATTGACTGTAATATGAATGAGAATGTGTTAGGGGAACATTTTGTGAGACCACTTGGAACACGACAGACAGCTTTGGGTGGAGCTATGCCACTATCACTTGTTCACAGTGTAAATTATTCTCTCAGGAGAATAATTTTCAATTTTATCAAAATAAAAGGCACACAATTGCAAAGCCCAACAATCTCATTGCTCTTGGAAATAATTCTCAAGTGCATGTGTTTTTAATGCATTTTAATTCTAAAAAAACAGTTTGTAGTCAAGGTGATATATTGTTCTGGAGAGGACAATTTGTACACAGGGTTTCATTCCTGGTGGGAGTAGGTGTGTATAGTAGAAAGGTACTTTGTCTGAACTACAACACAGGTGTATGCATAAGCTGGTGAAATTCTCCCAGATAAACATGTCTGCACATCACTTCCATCATGCTTGTTTCTTTTGCAATCTGGGAGATTGAAGTAATATGTAACGAATGCTTTTATGATGCACAAGAAGACAAAAAAAATGTATGTGTCCCTGGAGATGGTCCTGCCACATGTTTTTCGTCCCTGCAGTCTCATCCTTCTGCAGGTCCTGGAAGCTAGACAGCATGCTAGCCTGTCTTACAGGAAGGCATGTACGCATTTCCTCTCTTCTGATTTGCATCATTTCGTGTGTCATAGCTCTGAGTAACCATGGCAAAGGAGGCATAGAACAATCGAATTAGGGAACCGGTCCAAACGGAATGGCAAAAATAGGGCGTGGACCGAACTCGAGAACCACCCCCCTTAGGGTCATATGCGATTCAGTTTAGACCGATTTTAACCCTCTAAAGGGTTTGTGTTGTTCTGTTTGAGAATGAAAGGAACGGATTCCATAGCATATGTCAGAAAAAATAGAACGTTTTCAGAGAAACCATAGGCTGTAAGGCAAAGTCTGTTTCGATGCCCATAAAGAGACTAAGTGCGTTTGATTAGGTCCCAGCCAGGCTCTTTAAAAATGTAACTGAGCTGAATCCCCTTTGGCAGTCTCCCACCTCACTTTTCAGAGAGTATTTTTTCATCTCAGTCCTTTCCCCCCTTTTCTCCCAATAAGGAATGCTCAGTCGTGTTCACAGAGCGGGATCAGTGCTGCAAACTCTGCCGTGAGCCAAAGCAGAGCTCATACAAACACGCACTCTCCCCTGAAACATGTGATATCAGCCACCGCCTCCTCTCTCACCACAGTACCCAAGCCGGTGGGAAGCTTGATATAATGTGTGGGCAGGCTGTAGTTAGCTGAATGACCAGTAGGGGTCAGTAGTGAGTGAAAAGCCACAGACATTCCATGAATAAATCCTTCTCTCAGGACTGTTATGGCCAATTATGCGTCACCCCCCCAGGACTGCGGGCCACAGTCGATACAGGCACGGTTCAGTTTCACTACCAGCCCCACGGTTCCCATCACACTGGATCAGCACCTGAAATGCACACTCCGGCAGAACCGCCTTCCTGATCTCACCTGAACAAATACCTATAAAACAGAACCAGTCAGTTAAGACTTCACCGAGTAGTTAGAAAAGTAACACCCCTGCCCATTTGCTATTGCAGGCTGTACAATTTGTATGGCTGCATCACATCTGTAACGTTTGCAAAAACATGTGCCATAGCTCATGAGAAATCATGTTAGAAAAATGGCTTTTATGGTCTTATTACAGCTACTTTCACTGGCAGATTTTTTATTGTCATTGTTTTTATTGATATCGAATCTTCTCTGTGTATTGAATTTCATGTATTAGGGATTTGTGCAGCATTGTTAAGAATGTATGATTAAGCATTTCACTGCAGATGTGTACTCCTCTAGTCCTTGAGTGCGATAACAAAACTTTGAAATTTAAACTTTACCATGTCAGTTTTTGGACCAGTGTCATAGTACAACACCATTAAAAAACAGACTGTAATATGTATGTCAAAAGTCATCAGGATGAGTCCAGTGGTCCTTGGACAGAATGAGCTGCCCAGCAGATTGCCTGTTCATAAATGCTTTGCTTCCAGCACCTCTGCTTTTGTTTCATTACGCCTTGTGCAATGGAACTGTCCAATGTAAACATGCATGGAGCTTACTGACAGAGGTCAGGGGTCATCGCCATGACATCAGCTCTGTAGATATGTTTGTTTATCAACACTACACAAGCTTTCAAATGACGTGCGTGATTGAATGTGTGTGTATGTATGAAAGAGAGAGAGATACAGAGAGATGCTCAGCTCTTTTAAGCAGTGCTGTGTACATGACTGTGTATATGAAAGTGTATATGACTGTGTATTTATACTGTCACAGGAAGTCAAAGTAAACCGCAGTGCCTCCATTTTAAGAACACTATTATGTACGCATTGTATATGAAGATGCCTCATGTAACCATATTAGGCAAGTCCACATCAAGACAAGCTGTGTTCCCTTTGTCCCACCTTATTTATCCATTTAAATATTAGTGTGGATATACTTTTTTACAGAAGCCCACCTCCATTAGCTCTTCACCTTTAAGGTAACAGTATTTGCTCATAGTTTCGAACCTAGTCCTTTGCCCCCTGTTCTATTGGGGCTTCCCCACAGAAAGGGCAGAATCATATTTTATCTATCTGGGCAAAACATCAGTAAAACATCAGTTTTAAACATCTCAGACGGGGCAAGACAGCGGGCCACCCTTTTCTGGAATAAAGGAATAAGCTGTTATGCTGGTGACCTTTCCAGCAAAAGGCTGTTTTTCCACTCCAGCCGGGAATGTGGGAATATTCAAGCCAATTCTTCAGATGTTAAACCAAAAGACAGAATATCCGATTGTTTGATAAACCAAGGATGAGTGTGTTTTTTTCTCTCTGTTTTTTTTTTTGATTGTCAAGTGTTTTTTTTAAACCATTTCCTTTGTTTTGTCTTGTGGATAACTGTCATGTTTTAAAAGTAATGCAATGACTCTCCCTGCCTCTCTCTCACCTGATTGGGCCATGCCCTGTCTTAGGGGCACCGAGAAAGTCGAAATATTTCATCCTCTGTGCCCACGCAGCCCCTCTGCTGGGCTCAGCGTTTGTCTGCTGCCAGCGTCCCTCCGAGAAGAAAGGGCTTTATTGTGTGACGGTGTGACGCCGTTTGTCTGTGTGAAGACCCCCTCACTGTTCTCCGGCTGGTTCTGCAGCCCACTCAAAGACTGGCTGTTAATGAGCTCCACTTTGTCGCAGTGACACTGTCCCTTTGTCTGCTGGGTGTCTGTACAAGCGGGATCTGAGGACGACTGGTCAGGAGAAGAGTCGTATCGGAGCTTTTCTTGGCTCATCCTTTTATGATGCTGTTCTTGAATGAGGGCCTGGCCTACCAACTGGACTCAAAGGTGTAGGACAGTGTGGGATGAACATGACGAGTCTGCACGAGTGTGCTGAATATTGACAATGTATTTGATTGAGAGGGCATGTTATATGAGTGATCAAGTAAATGTTCAAGACTGTATGGGCATTGGGTGACCCAAACAGAAAATAAATAATAATTATATATGTACTTACTAAATACTTCTGTTTTGCAAGATGTAATTGCATTGAGTTAAGACCTTTGTCAGTTTTCATATATTTAGCTCTGCATTGTGTATTCAGTTTTTCTTATTTTTCACGCGTAGTTCATTAATAAACCTATTGAAACAGAGTTGAGTCTGTGCCCACGCACACGTGCGTGTGTGTGTGTGTGTGGGCATGCATGTATTGTCTGCATGTGTGTGTGAGTAAGTGTTGGAGAGTGGGAGGTCACATCAAGTTACATGTATGATTCCTGGATCCAGCTCTTCACGCGTGTTATTGAATGTGTCAGACTCAGAATTTAAGAGCGTGAGTCTGCATTGATGAGTTCCTGAGTGTGTTTGAGAGCGGACACGGATTTTCCCACGCTCAGCTCCTCTCAAGTCACAGGGCAGAAGTCTCAGAAAGTACTCCACAATTTGAAATGCCTTTTCTGTTGTGTGTTTCATCATATTTATTAAAACAAATACACAGATAAAAAGTAATATCCCTTTAGCAACAAAGAGCAACACTTCATTTGTTTTGTTTGGGGAACCAGTGTTTACTGCATTATCTGAACAAGTTCACAGATGCTTCCCATCAAGGTGTGGAGAACGGGACTGCTGCAGACTGGCAGATACATCACACGCTGGGGAAAGTGCGCCCAGCGGTCGCGAGGCCAAACGGGTCCAGATGACGCCGCTCGCACCAGGGAGGCGTCTCGCTCTGTCGATGAGCAGGGCCTGGCCGTTGGCATGGTGACAGCAATGGCGTGACGGCATCTGGAGTCCTTTATCACAGATAAGCGAGGCGCGGTGATAAGTGGTTGCTTGGCTGATCCAGTGGAGAGTAGTGATTGGCTCATTATTATCCCTGGGTTACACAGTCTGGCTGTGATTTGTTTTTGGGCTAGATTCAATCAAATACACTTAATCTCATTTACGAACATATGTAATTCAATCAAAAATGACTTTAATCATTTACAGGGCATATGCTCTTCTATTTTAAAATCAGCTCTTCTATTTTTGTCTCCAAAAATATCACATACACAAAGAAAATATTTCATGTAAGAGTAGTTTGAATAAATTGTGTATGTCCTGAGCTAGGTTTGATTGAATCTATAGCCATTCATCTTTGGCACAAGCCAAATGGACACACACAGTCTCCTTCCCCATACCTTCCAGTAAAGAGAATTCGGTAACAGTATTTAAACTAGAAGTAATAATGTTTCAAATTTAGCCATGGCCTTTGGTTATACTCTCCAGCATGTCTGCCAGCACACATGCCAAGTTCACAGCAGAACAGCCATAACAGAGCCTATTATTTTGAATTCAGGCTGATGTGTGTGTTGTATAATTATGTGGCATTAATTAAACGAGACAGTAAAATGGTCGCATACAGTTGAGTTCAAGTGGTTTGATCGGTTACATTCCAAACAATTATGAGATGAACTTTGCTCTGACACAGATATCACATAAATCTGGGCTTTCACATTAATGATGCAGGAATTATTACATATAATAAGGCCTTTTTTTGCGTTGCACCATGATTTAGCGCAGTCAGAGCTCTGCCCAAAGAGTGCTCTTTGTTGGTACTTGCATTTTCTTGACTTCCTTGGCCTGTAAAATGTGTTGCAATTGTCAGAGTTAACTCTGAGGTCAGCTCTTGAAACACGATTGAGCTGTTTGAGTCAGGTCATCCCTTCAACCAGAATCAGGGTCTGGGATCTCTGGAGTGTAAGGGAGCATGGCGGGTCTTTGGTTATGGTTCAGAATGTGGCCTGCTTGATGGAGCAGACGGCAGTGCCAGGGTGAATGAACCGGACCGACCCGGCTACCCAGCCATAACCAACGGCTCCGTACAAGAGGCAGATTGTCGGTTGTCAGTGGTGCGTAAAATTGGAAACGCGGAGGCATGCGGTACGCAACCGGGGCAAGCAGGTGGAGCTTCGGTCGCACGCGGCATGCTTGTAAAAGCCTGCTTTTACGCTCAGAGTGAAACCACACATGTATGCTAGCATGAGAAGGGCCCCACTGAGAAAACCGCTCCCTGGATCGGCCTGTTTATGCTCCGGTCCTCACGCTGTGCTGGCACGCCCATGAGCAAATGCACGTCCGGTGTTTCCAATTGGCTAAAGGGCCCCAACCTTCCTCCCAGAACAGTGTCCGTGCCGCTTGTCCGAGCTCCGCGCACGTTTGAAATCCTCCCAGCTGACGGTCGACAGGGTCCATGGGGTCACATGAGTGTGAGCGGGCCGTGACCTCCTCCACTTGTTCTCTTCCGACAGCGTAGGTCTGTGTCAGTATTGCAACCACCTGCAGAGAGCAGCCTGCATGTTTAAGTGTTTCCAGAGACGGGTTACACCCCCAAACAATACAAAAAAATTACCTTTGGAATGTTTGCTTTTGGAAAAGGAAGCGGTCTGAAGTTTTTAAGACAAACATCTACTATTTCAACTTTAGACACTGCCACAGACACAGGGTATTAAAGGCTAGAACAGTATTTTATGGTCCTACCGTGAAATATGAATCAAACCCAGTTACAGAAAACCATCATGTTACATTCAGCAAATGAAAAAAAAACTTGTAGGAACAGAACAAATCTATGGAGCACTTTAGCTTTCATGTCTTAAATTTACGGCACTTAAACAGGGTGATAGGTGTTATTTCTACATGTGTGATGTTACTATGGTCAGAAGAAAAGCAGTAAAAAACTAAGCAAAAAAGTGTGTGCAGGTAAGTTGGAAGCCCAGGTGGCTTATACGGTAACCTTATTAAACACTGAAATTTTCATACACCATACTCAACATGTGGAATCGGATCATTAACATCAGGTTGTAGAAAAAGCACATCTTAAAATTACAAGGCAAAGAAGATGCTACGATTAAAAATATTGAGAAAAGCTTCTTAACTTTTCAAGGTGATATTTTCAGCTTTCTTTGGAAACTGCACTGTTTTGGATTGAAAAAAATAGGACGACTAAATATGCCACGTTGATGCAGATCTCCTTTCTGATTGGATGGAGTCCATACAGCAGAGCTTAAATTTTCCATAGAAATGAATGCAATTTCATTTTTAAAAGAAATTTGTCAGCTGGCAAGAGGCTAAAAAATGAGAAAACTTGCTGATGGATCATGGCCCCGGGCCTGAATGAATTTGGCGCTGTGGCAGGTGAAGCCAGAAAAGAACGCAGTTTTCCCTGCTCTGCGTCCTCTGAGAAAAAGTGTGCATTACTTTCATTCCTCAGTGCACATGTGGAACATGAATATAAATGATAAAGATGGATTGAATTTCAAGATAAGGGACTGAAAATGTGAGGGAGAAAGCCAGCCCCACACACTGAGTCAGGGGTAAGGATCTGTCAGGAGCATTTTGGAGTAGATTATACACGATGTTAGCATTGTGCTAAACACATGAGCAGACACTCACATTTGCTCCTGTGTTTGTGTGTTTGTAAGTGACTCTGGCATCCCTTGATGCACTAATGATGGTCTGAAAATGCCTGAAACGTTTATACATTATTTCTTTTTTTGTTTGTGTATCCAAGCACTTTTTATGTTGTTTATGTCCTTGGTTTGTTCAGCTTCTGGGCCTGAATAAACACATGCTTTTGTGGTGAAGACTGAGGTATTTGAGCAGCGTGAGGTTAGGGCTTTTAGTCCATTTTTGGCTCCTGTACCAGCCACATAGCTTAGTCAAGATAATACTCATTAAATGCCATTCCAAACTTGAATTTCAAAAGAAAAAAATAGCTAGTTAAAAACTTCTTCTATCCAAAAATGTACACTTATAACTAAAACTGCTTAACCGTTAGTAACCAATGTACTCATCACTACATGTGATTCGTTAATGTGTGTGTTAACATTAGTAAGTGATGATGTCAGAGATTTGAGACAGGTTGCTCTTGGTAACCACTATTGCCCACCCTCCTGATACCTGTGCCAGGTCACAGCTCACCTGGAAGCCTGATCTGAGTTCTGGATCACTTGCCAACAGTGCTCAGCTACAGGTACCATAACAAACCTTCCTCAAGCCACAGACAGTGCCATTTATGAACAACAGCTGAATATGTCATATGTCATTATTATTAAATTGACTACTAATGAGTAACAGCTATTTAATAATCAGTTTATAAGCTGATTGTTTGTAGCACTCAAAGTGTTGCCAAATAGGGAGCTGACTGGCCATCATTTGACTCACTGACAAGAAAGTGACATGTGACTCCGCAAAATAAACTGTGATTTTTTTATGTAACAGAATAGATCTTGCAGCACTATGTTGGTGCTGCAGTCAGTCAAGTCTTGAGCCAGGGGTCAAGAGCCATATTGCTGATAAAAGATGAGAAACTGATACGCGGTACAAATTGAATTGCTGATAAACTGCTCTGTTGGCAAAGCTAAAAAGGGCAGATTGTTTTGCCTCAAGTGTGACTAGGAAGCAGAAACCAAAAATTTAACAAAGGCTTCCTTGTGGTTCCTTTCATCTGGACACTGTGCACTGACCGGATCTATTGGAAACCCTCGTTAAAAACCCTCGTTAATCACAAAAAGCAACTGTGAAACGAGTCATGGTCACATTAAGTGGTTTAACTGTAATTGAACTCAACTGCAACAATGACGGCATGTTCTCTCATCCTGGTTCATGCGATTCATGATTGTGCCGGGTCTTGGCTGACCTTTGACCTCTGGAAGCATATAAAACCGCAGGGTGTCTGAAGAAAAGGGATTCATCCGTCTAATGCAATTCAGACCCAATTTAGCAGACCCCCCCCCCCCATGCTTTCTCCCTTCCGTGTTCCCTCTGCCAAAGGAAAATCATCGTAATGAAAATAAATAGCTTATTGTTTTATCATAATTTCACCAGCATGTTCGAGAGGTAGAAAAAATTAAAACATCTTCTCCACTTCCATTGGACATGTCAAATGGAAGTAGCAAGGTAAAATGGAAGTCCATCAGATTATAGATGATGTAATTATGTGATGTGGAATCTTTGTCCTTGAGAGGATTACTGGGTAACCTTCATCGCAATCCAATTTTCTGTGCCGTTACCCTCAAGAAATGTAATTTAATCCCATGGTACATGATACAGCGGTCCTTAGAGTCGAATTCTTAAGTGTAGAAAATTATCGTAGTGTAAACACATTTCTGTTGTTAAGTGGAAAAGTACGACCTAACCTGTAATGCTATATGCTTTGGCAATGGAGTTCATTCTAGGATCGGACCCCCTTAGCTAGGAAACCTGGCGGCTGAAACCAGCGGTTTCTGAATGTTTGGAATAATTGTTCTTTATTGGGGTTTTTCTTTTCTTTTTTTTTTTTTTTTTTACATATTATCATATTATTCAGTTACCATAAAGGCAAGCATTCCTGAATCTCAATAAATGGTGAAAGGCGAAAGGTGAGCTGGATCAAGATTATAACCAACTAATGCATGAGATCTAGCCCATCTTTTTTATTTTTTTTTACCGAGGTCATTGTAGTTACATGTGAGTGCTGATCTTGACAGTGTCTGAATTGTGAGAAATTTAAGATCCTACCTTTCATTCTGACAGATGTCCCAAAGTAATTTGCATGTCTCCAAGGATATGGAGATAAACATAAAAAGGATCACTAGTCTAACGTGTCTGAGAAAAAGCTCTGTCAGCTTGCATCCCCATTCCAAAATGGACAAAGACTGACGTTTTTTGGTTTTATATGATGTGTCCAACATGAACCAAATAACAAGCTGAGATCCTCAGCTGAAGAATGGGCGTTTCCCTGCATAACATTGTAATCAAATGTATGCAAATTGACTGCTAGTCACCCACTCTGACCTGGTAGGAACCTGATTTGTGTTAGCTGATGGACTGTATGGATGGCTGCTGTTGTCTGCTAATTGTTGAGGGTGAAGAGGGGCACGTTGTAACTCTATTCTCTCTCCAGTCTCTCATTGGCCAGCCTCTGAACAACACGTGGACTGCACTGCAGAACTTGACCCCTGACCCCATGAGTGATGGAATCTCCATGGGAACGTGACCACTTAGTCCCGGTGACACTGAAATGCACTGCCATCTGGCAAAAACCAATCAAAATACTCTATTTGCACCATGAAGGCCCTTCACCACATTAAAAGTGTTTATTTCAATGCAAGCTGGAATAAATATTAAGTATTATTTCTGATTAATAATGATGAAAACATGGTCATGGTTATTCACAAAACTGTGATGTATTTTGGAGAGTTGATTAGAGTTCATGTTTATACATAATTTTTCCATAAGGTAAGAAATGAAATGTAACATAAATACATTTAAAGAAAAAAAAAGATTAACACGTTGCTGGCAGTGTGATAGCTTTGGCTTTTTACCAACAACTATCTCAACATGACTGGTTACTTTTCATAACAGATAATCAGTTTCAACTGTGCTGGCAAGAGCACAGAAAGTCATAATCCATAATCCACTGACTTTACCATGAAAGCTTCTGTCTCTCAACAACAGCATTGATTGTCAGGTAATGATAGATTCCCCTTCATCTGTCAAGGAGCAGGAGAGGAACGGTTTTGCTCCATTTCTGCCCTGTTCATTATGCCCGTCACAGTCCATTCACCTCCGTGTGGGTCCCAGACATATAAAACAGATCCCTGTAAGACTGTGAAAAATGAAGCTTTGAAATAAATTGTTTTCAGCTGGATGTACCAAAGAAATCACATCTGGGTTTATTGCTGGTTGCCCGATACCCCCGTGTGAGTGAGTGAGTGAATATGTGTGTGCGTGTTTGTGCTCGCATTCAGTCAACTACATTACTGCATAACATACAGATACAAGCCAGCTCTTAGTTTGCAAATCAAGGCCTTCTATTAGTCATATTATCTCACTGGAACAAAATGGTGTACACAACACTGATGTAGTGAAATGATGTATGAAAATACATAAAATATGACACTCAAGAGAATAAATGGATATTAACTGATAACAGACAAATTATGGAATTAGATATTATACTCTATTTCATTTATAAAGAAAGAATTACATGCATGAACAAATAACATTGTTTTGCCCTGCAAGATATACAGGTCATTATTAAACCTTGAATCTTGGATTGGGAATTGAATACAGGTACATTAACCTGTGCTGTGCTGGAGCTGAGTATGGTCTGTGTTCTGACTTTCGCCACTGAGAGGTACGTTATGATGTGATTTGATATGATATTGACTGTGATGCCAGTTGGGTAGAATCATTTTCCCATCATTCTGTTTTCTTATAGTATTATATTACAGTGTGCAATAATTAGAGGTGTTCTTTGGTATATGGGAGCAAGGGGTTTGGAATCCTAAGGCTAGCTGCTTTTGGACGCCAGTTGTTCTTGAGTACCCCTGTGTACGCTGATGTGTACACTGCCAAACTCCTGATGAACCGAAGTTGCTGAAGTGGCGTATTGAAAACATATGTTCATAAAACAGGTTCAATTATTTCGCGCTGAAACAGAATTTCAACGCACTGCAGGTATGCCTCATCACTGCCGTTTGCTTTGACTTTGAACTCGTAAATTCTGCCCAGGTGATTTTAGCTTCGTGGTCCAGATGTCAACACTTTCAGGACTTTCAGCTGTAGGTCTATCAATTGATCAATGCAAAACGTTACTTCTTTCAAAAAAGTACCTGCCTACAACAGCGTATTACAGAAATGAAAGGAATCCACCAACTAATTTGCGTAATTAATAGTCCTTAGTGAACATGGAAGATTCATTATGTATTTCTCCATAGAGGGTATACAGATTGGCCCTGGCCATCACATATGAGCGAGTTATGCACACCTCTTGTTGGCCCTTGATGGTCAGAATTTAGCTAAGACAAGAGCTTTGGGAGAGGAAAGCAATGTCCAAACCACCGCAGTAAATTTAACCATTACCCACCAACCCTTGTACAGAACATTAGCAAAATCCTCTGTGTCGAAATGATGCCATCTTCCTGTTGAACCTCACCGAGCTCCACCCCTTTGTTTAGTCACGCGGTTGTCATGACAGCCTGGGAGGAGCAAATGTAAATGGAATGCCTCTGGTATGACATAATGACTCGGGCAGACATGGGCACTGATAGCTGCTGTTTCATAATCTGTTGATCCTTCCTCTTCATTCTGTATCTCCCCCAAAGTAATCAAATTACATTTCCAGCGACTGACGACAAACAGAGATGTCTGCAACTCGTCAAAATCAGTTACTAAGCAAAAGAGAAGAGGACTGACCGACTCAGTGGATGTTTGTACATGAACATGACCCAGAATGCAATGGGTGTTCAATATGTAAGAGCACTCTTTGTTATCCATCCAGTCAGACTCCAGTAATTAAGCAAGTAATTAAGACCTTACTTAATTACTGGACAGATTAATTATCAAGACAAATCCTTTTCAGTCAGTCCCATTAACCAGGACCCCAAGGCTCACAGACTCAGGAGAGCAGAGGCTGAACGGAGAGAATTTTTTGGACTTTGAAATCTTCTTCTGTTCCAGTATAGCTGCTGGACATGACAAATATCTTTGGAAATTTAGCCAAGAAAAAAATAAAATGAATTCCCCACCTTTTTCTGAGCAAAACACCGGTAAAAAAACATGAGAGCCCTCACACAAAGGAGATTGCTATGCTGTCTTTAAAAATGATAGAATCAAAAAGCAATCTGGTAGACCACACTCTATTTAATGATTTTATTAAAACTGAACATGCCTTCAGCAGCGAGTCATTATGAAAAAATTCAAGACTGTAATCTTTACATATAATGATCTGAGACTTCAACATTATGGAGTTTAGTATTTAACATATAGCATGTAGCAAGCAAATGTCTTTTTTCAGGGATCGTCAATGGCTTATCTCTCAGTGATGAGAGCTGGCAGCCTGTGGGTGCCTTACCAATGCCTAGGCTGAGTTAATGAGGGAGTAGCTGGAAGATCCTTGGACAACTTGCAGCTGGCTGGATGAGGCCATTAGTGACCGACTGGTTTTGGAGCCATTAATGGCAGAGCAGACACTCTTACCCAGAGCGATTTAAAAAGCAAAGACAGGTGCATGGCTTGGGGTTTAAGTGCAAAAATCCCATAGAGGTGGGACGTATAGTCCCAGAGACCAGAAACGTGAGAAAGCTGTCAACTCCTGATCTTAGCGGGGTAACAGCATGACCTGGACTTGAACCTTCCCAGCTTGCACTCATGGTGCATGGGTGCACCGACCGGGCGTCTCCAGACAACTTGTCATGCAAGCGTTTGAAAGGAACTTGTTGATCCAGCTAATTTATTCTCCCCCCCTAATTTCGAGAAGTTAGCAAATCCGATTTGCTCTGCTGTCGGTTTGCAGTGTCACATCCAGAGACCGTGCGCGTGTACGTTTCCTTTGGCTCGCTGGGGAATCTAATAACCGCAGCGGTCCCATGGTATTGTGGCCTGT
The DNA here is from genome assembly GCA_022829145.1 of Albula goreensis. Taxonomy (NCBI): domain Eukaryota; kingdom Metazoa; phylum Chordata; class Actinopteri; order Albuliformes; family Albulidae; genus Albula; species Albula goreensis. Next base: position 66,921,207 of record CM040741.1, read on the forward strand.
AGATAGCCTCCCAGGCCTGGTGTGGGGGGGGCTGCCGCAGTCTTCCCCAATACTGCGTCACAGGGCCGGCTAGACAGCAGTGGGGAGGTTGGGGGGCTCTCCAATAACAGCATTTTGAACAGTCTCAGTACTGTGGTCCAGTGTAGTTCATCCCCCCCAGTGGATCTAATACCCAGGGGGGGTATAGTGAATTAAAATGTTATTATGCATGATTGACACAGTGGTGGATAGTACTGCTTTTGACTCATCCTGGCTGTTCTTTGCATAGGACTGAGGCCAGGGGGGTGGGGATCGGGGTGGGGGCGGGGGCAGACACTGTGTGCTGTGATAACAGGAAGTCCCCCTAACCAGGGGAGCTGTGGCCAGACCGTTCGAGATGCAGACAGACAGAGATTAAAGTTTATTGATTCATCTGTATGAGGTGCAGGGGAGAGTGGGAAAACAACCCTGGAGGTGGGGGGGTGGCTTGTCGTGCGTGTTTTTATGACTCATCCTATGTTAAAATACACCGACCCCCCTGAGCCCCCTGCTGACACGCCATGGGAAACCATGACAGACAGAGCTACTACTGGGGGTTGGACAACGAGCAGTGTGTGTTTGGATACGCTGATATGGCGCTGTACTGTAATGGTTTGGGAGCTGAGCTTGCAGCGTAGACTATAGACTGCAGGTTTAGGTCCCACATACTACATCTGAACTGCTTCAGTAAATATCCAGCTCTATAAATGGACAGTGTGTAAAAATATAACCTGTTTAGGTCGGTAGAATGTCTGCTAAATGCCGTGAAGCTAAACGTAATGTTGTTTATACTGATTTTACCCCGAGGGCCAACGGACATTATCTCACGAATGCAGCACTACACTGCTGAGTCTTAATGGGTATTATATACTCAGATTCAAAACATTCCTTGTTTTTTGGAAATCTCAAGTTATTTTACTTCATTGGCAAATCTCTTTTGAAATGATGAATATTTTTAATATTTTTTTGCTTATATTGAACATTTACTGACAGCATGATATAAAAGCAGCTTGGTCCAATGCTGAGAGATTATCCAAAAGCATAAAAACATTTCACCTGGATCCAGGTGCTCTTATCTGATCCATGTGTGAAAGGAACCCTTTCCTGTCCGAGGATTAACCATCTGATTCTGTTACCACAACCTTTTGGGTGTTATTGCAATCACTTAATGAAATATAGAAGTCGCCAAGTCTGATCAGAATTTTAATCGGTCTCGAGGGAGGCTGTGTGATGGCACAGAGTCGCTCTCAATAGACACAGTGTATGATTCACTGTTTTAATCGCATTATGGGCGGGGAATGCGATGAAGACAGATCTCAACAAACATGGGTTTGAGACGGTCCTACACTCCTCCCATTTATAAGCGCTGGCCTGTGTGTGTGTGTGTGTGTGTGTGTGTGTGTGTGTGTGTGTGTGTGTGTGTGTGTGTGTGTGTGTGTGTTTTAAATCATGCCTCAACGTCCTTTAGATATGGTAATGATTGTGTTACCAGTCTGCTCCTGTCTGTCCGTTTCCAAATGTGGGGCAGACCTGTTTTAGTCGAGCGGTCGCCATACAATTTTGCCCTGCTTGTCAAAACACGAAACATGTCTCAGCTGAGTTCTCTGGAACCTTAACTTTGTAGGAAGACCTCACCAAACCTTGCATTCAGTCAGCGCATGCTATAACTGGCCTTTTTACAGCAGCTCTGCTAGCAGACAAACATGTTAATTTGCTATTTCATGAGGGTCAGTAAGGCTAAGTCTCAGGATTTCCCTGTATGCTAGCAGACAAACACGTTAATTCGCTGTAGCATGAGGGCCAGTAAGGCTATGTCTCAAGATTGTTTTCTTTTTGACATATCTGTATGCTGACTACAAAACAGAGAAATTAATAATGGCGATTTAGTGTGCAGACTGAGTAGGACTAAAAATTTTTTAAGTCTTTGAGTTAAAGTGAGTGAAGTTTATGATATTGATGGCAAGTGATTGTAAGAATAGCATGCATGCCAGTATGTTTATTCAAGTTAATTAGTGATGAATCACCCTCATGCATAGATCATACACCAATAATAGCCTAATTTTACACACAATCCATGATGATGAAGGTACAGAAAAATAGAAATGCATGGCAAATGTTTTATTTATTTATTTTATATATTTTAGAGACCCCCCCAAAATTTCACAAATCATGTTTTGAGGGGAGCTCATGTCTTATTAAGAGGAGCCGAGCTCCCCTGTAGTTCGCACCCTGCGGAAGGCTTGTTCTGTAATGAGTTCTGTCCCTCCTGTTGCATCTCTGTCGCTTTTGTTTTGAGCTGTTTGTTTGTGTGTGGCAGTGGTGGCCACAAGTATGTGTTGTTCTGTGCAAAGAGAAATGGGGGGTTTGTATGCATGTGCATGTTCGTGCGTGTGTGTGTGTGTGTGTGTGTGTGTGTGTGTGTGTGTGTGTGTGTGTGTGTGTGTGTGTGTGTGTGTGTTGGGGGCAGGACATGCAAAACAAGACCAGCTGCTTCAACCAAAGACAATGTCCCATTATTCCGTCATGCTCAAATGAGTTCAGTTGGTTCATCATTTCATTCATGCATTCTTTGTGTTGTGTTGAGCTTATTCACTTACTCACTCATTCATTCACTCACTCACTCACTCACTCACTCACTCACTCACTCACTCACTCACTCACTCACTCACTCACTCACTCACTCATTCACTTACTTGTGAACATTTTTTTCAGAGGAGCCAGACTCTTGTTAATTCCCCTCATGAAGGATGCTAGATTACCATTGGCAAAGATCTCCTCTACCTCTCCAAGCCCTGAAGTGTAGGCCAACCACTCATTCCAGGGTTTGGTGCCAGCTGCAGGTCGCTTATAGAAAAGGGCATGGGAACTGGATAATGGCCGGTCCAAGGTTTTCAACAAGGGGATTTCATTTTCCATGAGACAGTTCGGATAAATGCTGGTCAAAGTTTTATTTAAGCACAGTCAAACACCAGCTGTCTGTAAAAGAGGATACTGGAAATCGTGGGGTGGACTGTGTTAAACAGAATTTTGAAATTGGGAATTCCTACAGTTGCTGGAAAGCAGAGAGAATCCAGGGAGAGGGCAAAAGAAAGTCAATAGGGAAATATGGTGACACTTTACATCCACTTTCACTCATACTTCAGTAATTATATTATAACTACTTTGAGAACAGGCTTTCACAGACTAATTGCAAATTATATAACGTGCAACAATAGACAACAGTGTTAATAATTGCACATGTGAAACTCGGCTAGCACTGTTACATGTTATATAACGATTACTAGAATGTAATAAGGTCGGCTTTGTTTCACATGTGTAATTAAGAGTGGTGCATAATAAAATTTCAAGTGTTAATTTAACTATTACTGCTTATATGAGTCTGTTAGATGTCTGTTTTAGACTCATATAAACCCTGTTAGAGTTAATTTAACACTAGACATTTCACTGTGTGCTCACTCTTGTTCCATGGCACCTAAATTGCAGTTAGTCTGTAACAGCATGTTACAAAATCAGTTGTGATGTAGGTGCACAGCGGCAGGGGCAGCTTAATGGGAAGTGTTAGCAGGAATGTCCCTGTGGTACACACATGCAGCTAAAGCTGAGTCCATGGCCTGGTTGACAGCAGTGTGGAAGGGGGGGACTCTCTTGTGAACCAGGCCTCCCCAGCTGTTCTGGCATGGACTGCTCCGCGGCTGTGTTTCATTAGTGTGACAAACACAGAACATCTGCCTGGCTGCGAAACAGCACTGTGGGGGAGGTCGTGCCCCACACGCGATGTACCACGCTGACCGAGGGGAACAACGAGGGCGAGGAGGCCATGGGGGTCCAGGTGAGGCGTGGAGGTCATGTACATGTGGCACAGGTGAAGAAAAGAAAGACGAACAGGTGCATCTGCAGCTGGTACACGTGAAGAATGCACATGCAGTATATATGAGACAGGCATGAGGGTGGAGTGAGGTGAGAATAGGGGGAATAGGTAGGACAGGTATGCAGGATGAAAGTGACACAGGTATAGGCTGTAAGGTGAGGTCAGTATAGGGCATACAGAGTGCAGTGATTCAAATGGTTCAAGTACACAAGGTGTAAGAAAGACTGGTATAGGCTATACAGTAAGGTTGGTATATGGACTATAGGTGTGGCAAGTGCACATGGTATAAGTAAGGTAGATTTAGGCCATAAAGTGTGGTCAGAATAAAGAGAAAATTGAGGTCAATGTAGGGGCTCTAGGTATGGCAAGACACAGGGTGTTGTTGAGACAGGTATAGGTCATGAAAGTGAGGTCAGTATAGGGTATACAGGTGAGTTAGCTATGCAGGATATAGTGAAACAGGTATAGGCTATATAGTAAGACTGATATAGGGGTTCCTGGTGTGGTACATCACCAGTATATCAGTGAAGCAGGTGTGAATGTAAAGTGGGGCTGGAGTAGTGGGTGTAGGTGTGGCAAGACACAGGGTATAGGTGAGACAGGTATATGTTATAAAGTGATGATGAAATAAGGGGTGTGTGTGGAGTTAAGTGACTACATGACGCAAGTACACAGCTAGGTTATAAGAGAGACAGGTACAGGTGGCAGAGTGAAGTTGGTATAGGGCATACAGGAGAGGCAGGTACCCAGGGTATAAGTGAGACAGGTGTAGGACGAAAAATGAAACCCACATAGAGGGTATAGGTGAGACAGGCCGAGGGCATTGGGTTGAAATTGGAACAAATCACAAATAACAACGGGATGGAGAGCAGATTAGACTCATCGAAAGAGAAAAACCATTAAAATTCTGGGCAAGGTTTCCGATAATGATGCAAGACATAGTTTTCTAAAGCTCACATTACACACAGCAGCGATACAGTGAATCTGGGCAGATTATTGAAAGTTTATTAACTTTGTTTACAGAAATAGTGAAAGAATTTAACAAAATAGCAGACAGAACATTTATTTAATCAGCTGACCACACGTCTTCTAAGTGCAGATAAGCTATCAATGACAGGTTTACAGTTTGTTACTAAAAACTGAGCCAGTTAGAGAACTCCACCCAGTAAAAAATAGTTTTTGCCTTTCTTAAGTAAGAGTAACTTCAGTGCTTTACCAAAGAGTTTGTAACCAACAAAACCCATGAATTTATGATGTAACTGACATCATAGTGAAGTACAACCTTTCTGTGGGGGGTTATCATTCTGGTTGTCTGGATATTATATAGGCTTTCCCGGCTTTCTCAGAAGAGCATATTTATGTCGTCCAGACACTCGTGGTGTTGTTGTTTGTTTGTTACGGTGCTGCATGTGCTGCTTCGCGTTTACGCGGCTGCACTTGTTGTGGAACATGGGGACATCCTGAAAGTCACTGCGAATTAAAAGCATCTGCCAAATTACTGAGATGTAAACTTCATACCCACATTAAAACAGTCCCTGTCAGATAAAATGTCACTATTGCCATTAATATTTTTTCCTCAACGTGTCGTTAGGGCATAAACTGGAATAAAGGAGGGCTTTCCCGCCTCCGCTCTCGTGATGAAGCATATGTGAGTTTTTAGCTTCATGATGTGTTCTCTTCACCATCGCGGAGCTATGACTGTTTAATTAGGGAAAGAGGAAATCTACGCCATCTGTCAGTAAAGAGGCCATAACTTCCCTGTGCCTGGGCGTGCTCTCATACAAAGCGTCTCGAGGAGAGATCTGTCTGCCTGTGCTCATTTCGGTCATTTCCATTTACACAGCCAGGAGTTCTGCGCCGCTCGCTGGAAAAAGCTACGCACCTGGTCCCAAAGTCATTTGCAGGGGAAAGACGTTTTCAGCTGAAGATAAATGGCCATTATTACGATCTGAATATGGCAGCTTTGCACCTCCAGTTATTTAACCCTCTCCCCAAAAATATGAAGAGTGTTACACATAAAAAGGTGCCACGCAGCAGAGTCTTGGGATTGTTTGGAAGGGATTGTGCTTGTTAATGTCTGACATCAGAATCTCGTGTGTATATTTTTAATGCTTCAGAAAAATGTCTTTCTGTAGCAGCGCTCTTTTTTGAACCCTAAACACCCCCCATGTGGCCTTCTTTGGCTTGCCCGCATCATTAGCCCAATCCAACGCTCATTTTTTTATTGGAAACAGCAAACAGTAGTTGTACTGATTGTCTAATAAAATTCTTTCACCAGACCATTTGATAGCATTAATCAGTGTGTTGTGTATTATCCCTGGCACTGGGATAGCATTATTATGGCAGGTCATGCATCTTGAATGTCAGATAGTGAAAATGGCAGTGAAGAATAGCACGGTGCCAGTATTTGAAGGAAGTGAAAATTAACACCTATGGCCCCACAAACTGCCTCTACTGACCCACCCCCCCCCGAGTCCCTGGCGAACGTGTCATCACAGATCACAGTCACAAAGGCAATATGAAGCCTGACACATCCATCCGGAGAGGTCCTGTTACCGGTGGCATGCACTTTCCCCCTCGTAATCACCTGTCTTTGGGGTAAACGACTGTCCTAACGACCGGCCGAACGTGGTGGTTAGGGATGATGCCTACACTCGGCTGTGATTGGCTCTCCTGCTGTGAATTTTTACCCGCCCACTTTTAATGCTGGAATGAAGGGGACCATGACCCTCTTCTTTCATGTGTCTGTTTGAAGCCTCTGTTTCGCTGGTGCCAGCGCTCTGACGCAGCCAGAGGCCGGGGGACTTTCCCCCTCAGCGGCCGGCCGGCCCGCCCGCCTCTCCCTCCCACCCCCCGGCCTCCCGCCCCGCGGCGGAGGAACAGCGGAATTCCTGCGGAAGACCCGGAGCGGCGGCTGCTCTCCGCGGAGCAGGCGATCGCGCGGCAGTCTTGCCAGCGGAATGAGAAGGATAGAGAGAGAGTGAGAGAGAGAAAGAGAGAGAGAGAGAGGGTCAAAAGAGAGAGAGGGAGAAGAAGAGGGAGGGGGCTGAGGAGCGGACTGGGAGGTAATAGGAAACCATTCCTCCCCTTTTCCCTCCCTCCTTCACTCTCTCTCTCTCTCTTGCTCTCTCTCCCGGTCACTCATTCCATGTCTCTCAGTGCTGTGTGCCCCTCGGGCCACTCGATGGAATAGCAGTGTTCGACTCTCAGGTCTCTCCCTCCCTCCCTCTCTCTCTCTCTCTCTCTCTCTCTGGGGAACACACTGGCGAGACTGGCCCAGAGTAGGATTAGACCGCCTCGCGATCACACCACGGGAGAGAGGGTCCAGAACCGGGAGCTGGGACCAGAACAGAACAAGGTCAAGGTGGGTCTGGACCCAGTACTGTATCATAGCTGGACTGAGTCACTCTTATTCACTGACTGCTTGTTTGTGTGGGGTGTAGGAATCGGGGGTGGGGGGGGGGGGAATGAGAAGTTCAACAGGTGTAGGACCCCTTGATAGTCTAGGGGACAGCTCAAATGTATCTCATAAAACAACATTATTTCTCATTTTTGAATGTGAGAACAACTCTAAATTTAAAATTTAAAAGGCTCAATGATGAGTATGCTGTGCTAATTAAATGCTTTTATTAACATTACCTCTGATGTGTATATTAGTTATTATACGCTTTCTTTTTACCCGCAAGGCTTTGTGTGGATTCTAATTCCCTTCATCATATTTCGGAGTTGTTTTAATTATAGCAAGCTCTGATAAGTAACAGGTGAAATGGATAAAAAAAACTTCTCTTTAGAATGATTTGGCATCTATTCTACATATTGTTTAAACTAAATGTATAAAATGGAGCTCACCTGTAATGAATGAATTGCTGTCAATGTGTAGTCAATTAATGTGGGATTAGGAATGACTTTAAACTATGATAGCAGTATAAGGTACTGCAATATCTCAGGCCGTTCAATTCCTCCTTGGTTTGAGGTCACAGGGAGGGACGGTGGTTAGGACTGTTGTTGTGGCCAATACTTTAGAGTGCAGTTATTTTTCATAATTAATCTGGCATAATCTGAGAGAGGTGCCTCATGGGATAGCTAAGACTCCAGCTCCCCTCCCCTATGCGTTCTGGTCTGAGTCTCTCTGTCAGTGAGCTGCTTGACGCCCTGTTGAGTGAAAGGGCGTGGCCGCACTGTACACTGTACCCGGGGCTCGTGCGGACGTCTTTGGGGGCGATGTGTGGGGGGTGGTGCTGATTCTGACTAGTTTGCCCCGGCACCGTGGAGACAGCCTCTCAGAGAGTCCCATGGTGGTACGGCAGAGCCAGCTGACTGGAGTCTCCTGCAGGAGCCCCCCGTGTATCAGGAGCAGCCGCCAGAAGCCTTGAGTTCAGATTAGGGTGATACCACAGGCTGGGGCGGCCAAACCCCCCACACAGTTATCTTCAGCCCGCGTCAGTTATCTCCGAGCTTCAGTCTTCAGTGCTGTGGAGCCAGCGCTAAGCTAACATCATCTGAATTAACATGCATGCTTCAGTCAGCGTGCGACGATGTCTCACTAGAATAAATGTTAGTGTGATTCCAAGAAATAAAATACATGGAAAAGGACTAACCGCCCACTTTATGAGCTTTTTCCCCCCACAATTTAAAAAGGCCTAATTGTCGGCATGCAGTGCTTAGTGCTTAAAAGTCTTTATTAGCGGAGCAGACTGTGATAGCGATCACATGAAGTCATTTCGGAGGCTCCGGGCAGGCAACAGTGGCTGTGCTTGTCTCCGTCTCAGAAGTATGCGAGAGCATGCCTCTATTTCCATATTTTAGAGGTTTCCATTGTGAAAATTTAAACAGACTCCTAACAATGCGACGGATAAGTGGTTTTCCCCCCGCCAGACGGCCGAAGGACTCACAATAAACAAAATTGCAGTGTTCCCCCCGCACCCCCATACCGCTGTAATTTCCTCTGTCTTTG
>CM040741.1:66935046-66995046 GCA_022829145.1 Albula goreensis
ATCGGTGACACTGATACATTTCCGTCTGCACCAGGGTCATGGGAGGTATCTGGCCCTTCCTCCTGACAATGTGGAAAGAATGTGTTCATCCTGCTGGTTCTCTTAGCCTTGAGGGCTGGACCGGTGGGGAGAGATACCCGCCTTGACTCACTTCTGTTCGGGAGCTGACGATCCACAGGCGGAGCCTTTAACGGCCGTCTTCCCTTGTAGCCGCGTTTGATTTATCGAGCTGAGCGGCTCTCTGGGGGTTCGCGGTAACGCACGTACCGACGGTGTGGGCGGGAAGGGTTACGAGTGCTTGCTTTGTGTCCGTGTCCGCCGCTGAGCGGGGCGGAACGGCGCGGTTGTTGACCGAGCTGGATACTTTCTCTCGGGCGGCGTCTGTGCTGTCTCTCTGATCGGCCTCCCGGCCAGGCCTGTGGGCTGCCAGCGGTCTCCCCTGCTTCCCTCCTTCCTCGGTGTTGATTTTTCAGTGACACATGAATTAATAGCGGGTGAACGAGAGCACTCAGGGCTGGCTGGTGGTTTCTCTGGACGGCAGGCTGCCAGTAGGTCTGTGTTTTCTGAGGAAACAGAGAGAAACAGTGTTTCTGGAACCAAGAGAGGGAAAAGCTCTCTCTCTCAATTTGTCTCTGTCTCTCTCCTCCTTTCTCTCTCTCTCTCACACTCATGTATTCTCTCTCTTTCTCTCCTTCTCTCATTTTTTTCTGTCTTTGTCTCCCAGGGAGTCAAACAGTCTTGATGAGCATGAAACGACATATCCTGTTAGCTTCTTAGGAAAATAAAATTTAAGATGAAACTGCAGCAATATAACATTCTGTTTCCCCAAAGGGATATTTTTCTTTCTTTGAATTTCTTCTTTCTAGTGTATCTACTTTTGGTTATTATTCATGCCACAGCCCAGCTGTGCGAGACGGCTGTGCGAAACTTGCGGTTCCACGATGGACATTCACTCAGGGCTGAGACTGTCAGGCAGAGGCCTACAGGCCGGAGACTTTGCACCCACGTCCAGAAAATATGTCCGCTTAACGGAAACGGGTGTCATTTTCTCTTAGTACTGGTGAGCAAGAGGTCAAAGGTCACCATGCTGAAAATATATAAAGCGTAGTTGAATCATGGGCGATTATCTGCCAATGTCTTGGTTTCCTTATTTACACACGTGCTTCGCTGTCTGCTGCGCTCTGGAACGACGTTTGTGGGGAACTGATGAGGAGACGGATACTGTGGAATGGTTGGACGCCCTCAGGACCGTGGCGGCCAGGACACTGCCGAAGGAGGAAGAGCAGTAAGCTGGATGGCTCGGGGTGTGGCGTGTTTCTTATGTCCATTTGACAGGTATCAGATTCTCCCGTCCTCTTGGGTGACTTTAAGGAAATATCCTGAGAGGACGGGAAGAGTAGAACTTTTTTTGGCAGGTGCCTAAGAATGAGTTTTGGCGGGATGGAGGGGATGTATTTCTCCCGCACACACCGCCCCCCCACCCCTAGCTCCAGACTCCAGATGGTCCCTGTTCCAGGCAGCTGAGAAGTCAGACCTCAAGTAAAGACCTTCATTTTGAATTGCAAGAGAAAACAACCTCCTCCAATTCTGAGAGGCTGGCTGGGGGGCATGGTTTCTTGAACGTCAACACTGAGAGCTTCCCGGTCACAGCTCCTGCCGTCTTGTTTTGGCTCCTGTAACTCAACCCCCCCGGGGGTACAGAGGGGTCACTGGGCCAGGCCGTCCCATGCTCATTCCCCGCTGTGGAAGCTGCTGCGTCTGCCATTCTGCCTCCTCCTTCGGCGTACACTGGCTCCAAGCAGGAAAAGCCCCGCACAGATCCCGGAAAAACGCATCTAATTAACCTTTCACCCCGTGTCCTCAGCGCTTCAGCCACACAAAGTAACAAACCATTTATAACATGGCTGTAGCAGTCAGCAAAACTCAGCAAGCGACAACAGGAATTCAGTGTTGATTTAACAACACTTGTGGGCAATTAACACCAAGGATTTGGTGTTTCAGAGAGACAATTTATTAAGCTGGCACTTTCACTTTTCAGTTTTGGGCCAGAAATGAGGTCAATGGTTGCTTAAATCTCAGGGGCCTGTAAGACTTTGTGCTTCATTGGTGGAAACCATCAGATTCCACGAAATGACTGTATGTATTAATTGGCTTCAGAAGCATAATTCTCATAAATGATTACATCATGGTCTTGCATGATGTATACAAAATAGTGACTGATTGATGAGTCTCTTGGAAACGTTTTATACCAACCGATGGCTTCTAGGTATGATCAAACTGTCTGATGCTTGGTAACCAAACGCTTGGATTTTTCTCTGTTATGGGACTGTGAGACGAATCTTGTTGAACATAAAACTTGAAACCATTGGACAGTGACTTCACCCAGAGAGGTCCTGCACACCCAGTCTTGGATCATATCATGTACAAACTTAGCATTGTGATTTTAAGGTCAACTGAAAACAAGAGAATGGGAGGTAACCTGTTTTCCCATGTGGGACCACAGATCACATGACATAGGTGGTTCCCGGTGAAAGTCTTAATGCGATTTGTTATGGCTCTTAGTCACAAAATTAATTGTTTTTATTTCAATATGAAAAATTTCAGAAAATGTTTGGAATCTGTCTCGTTCTGCTATTTATTTTAGGGAGACATAATGAGTTTTCAGGGGATCCACACTATGAGGTTTTTGTGGTTGTCCCATACTGCTGTCTTTTCCAAAGACTTATAATCAAGCAAGGATGTATACCATACAAAAATATATTCCTAGCTCACCACACTGTTAGCGTTGACAGTTAAAGTATATTGCTTGACTGAAATCTCTGGAAAACATCTATGGAATTTCAATCCTATAAAAATATAAACCAATGAGAAGAAGCTGAGGAGAGCTGGTTGTTTTCATTCATTCTTTTCAGTTATGTTTTCTTTAAAAATGCTAAGATTTATTCACACTGCCAGTGTTATAATTGGGTTACTGCTGCATTATGGGTAATATTTGCAACCAAATTTTTATTTTCCACCTCGACACTGGTCAATGTGAACATTAAGCTTTGAACAGTACACACGGAAATGAATATGAAAATTTCAGGACTGTCCAGCCCCAGGGAGTTTTGTAAGCTCAGTAACCTCCTGACCAACCTTGCTGCTTGACGCTGAGAAGATTATTCAGTGAAAACAATAACACTAGTGTTCGACTAAAATATGATAATTCTAGTATGGGAACATTTTGTTCTGTGATGTCAATTTTTTTTAAAAAAAGCATGCTTGGTTGTTTTTTTTTCTCGGTCTCCTCTAAGGCGAAATGATGTGCAGAGAGACTGAAGTTTAATGGCGTAACATTTTCATGTCATCATACTACACTGGAGCATATATCATGTGTTATCCTAAGTGTGCTTACCACTTCCTTTCGAGTTTGACTCATGTAAACTGGTGCTCTGTGTGGTAAAAGAGGTTCTTACAGCCCTGCCTTATACTGAACTGGGAACAGTTTCTCATTTCTCCCTGTGCCGACTATAAATGCCTATCTTGATTTTTCCCTCAGAGCCACTCTCTCCTCATCTCCTTTCTAGTGTCTTGCAGCTCCAGTTGATACTTCATGCTCTTTACAAGATATTTTCCCATTCCTTCACTGAAGTCTTTTTCTGGGCATGCATATTTATTAGGGAGCTATGGAAGATACTGCCCATATGCAGTTTCAATTAATTGATTTTTCAACTGCTCATTAAAAAGAGACTTGATTATAAATGTATAGCTTACTCATTTTAAAGGTAGCCGACAGAGTCTGGTGTTATATTTTACATGGTGGCATTTTGATCATATTCACAAAGCCAGTCTGCAGAAACATTCAGCCGAAATACAACAGTCTGTTTGAGGCGGGTGGATTCGGAAAGTGTGAAAATGCATTGACTTTGATTGGCAAGTATCTTTTTTTTCAAATTCAGGTTAAACTTGCAGGTTAATGTTTGAGTTTTGCCACTTCATGTATGTCACGTTTGGGTCTCAGTTGTCCTGATATAATGAATAGCATTCCACACAGGTTCTAGTGTGTGTATGTGTTTCAGAATTTAAAACTGAAAACTGCCTTCAGAGAATCTCCCTCCCCTGTCCTTCCTTTTTTGTTATAAGATGATCTTATCAAGGCCCGACTGCAAAACTGACCAAACAGATTAGACTGTCAGCCCTGAATTATTTGTAAAAATTAACAGAGCAACTGCAAATAAACTTCTGTGCCTGCAGTCAGAACTGGGTTGGAAAAGCAGAACGCACGGCTACACCCTCTAAACCCTGTGTGACCTGCAACGCTACATTCCTCTCCACGGACAATGTGGCCCAAAAGGAGTATGCTAAAGAGACAGACGGTGCTCTTTCAGCTGGACAGAGGTGCAGATGAGCTGGTAAACACTCGGAGAAAGAAAAGAACCATGCCTTTTTTCATGAACAATGGGAGAAAACAGCAACATTTTTGCGTCAGACCAGGGTAAATTATTTATTTATTATTTATTTCACATACTTTTAAACACCACTAAAATTTCTGTATGTGGGAAATTGTAACATGAACATTATATACACCAAATTATATGACGAGTGTCAGGGGTCTGCCAGAGTGTTGTCAAATTTTACAAGCAGCTCAATAGATTCCTTGAGTTATGCTGCAGTGCATTGTGGGTCCCCTTTCCATTCTTGCTTCAATTAAGGTACCACTTGCATCAAAACCTTATTTTTTCCATTTTTAACAAATGGTAAATTGGAGTGAGTACCTCGATTCCTTATTATTATGAGAAGAGGCAGCAATGTTTCTGGAGAAAATTCTGCTGTGGTAACCTCATGTTTTTATCAACATTCATGGAGTTGAAAAGCATTTCAGTTGCAGTGGAAATCCCAGGATACAATTATTTGAAAGGAAAGTGACTGCGGGGCATTTTCTGAATTCCATAACAAAGAGATCAGTATGAAGTTTACAGTGGTTCCCCCTGCCAATACTGCATGCATCTCCTGTAAGGTAACGTCTGCAGTTTGTCATAATCTAAGCAACAGTCAATGACGATGTTCCCGAACGGGAAAACATTCGTGCCAGACCACAGACTGACCGTAAATTCACCGCTGTCCTGTTGCTTTTTTACTCTGGGCTATCCTTCCGATCCTGACTTTACGCAGCGACAGTAACTCAAGGTTCAGCCAACGTAAATAAAAGGTCAGTTCGAAACCTCTAGGTTTGATGACAGAAGTGAAAAGACATGCAGTTGTAACAGTCCCAGCGAGGGTTTGCTAATCACTCTTCATTTTTTATCCTGTCATCACAGCTTTTGAAAATTCTGTTTATTATCCTTATATCATTACTTGTTATCATTACAGTAATCATTATCTGTTAAGCATAACACGTAGCACAGCATAATGTGGTGAAATGTAACATTATCTTATTAAGACTGCACATGGCCAGAAAAGGCAAAAACCATAACCCCAAGAAAAAAAAATACCCAATGTGTGCAGCTAAATATTTTCTGACAAGTACTGCATGTGTAAGAACAAAGTTGCTCTAACACAGCTTCAGTTGCAGGCTAACCAAAGGTTCTTATTTTGTCCATTGCTCTGTGCTTTGTACATACAGTACTACCACCGTCATCAGTTTCCATCAGCGCTAAGGAAGCTTCCGCTAACTCCTTCACATAGAGGCGGTTGAGCGGGACCTTAGATAATTAGCAAGACTTTGAATGAATCGAATGCTTGTGTGGATGACAATGCATGTGACTGTCCTTAGGCTAACTTCAGGTCTTTAAATAGGTATTTCTTGATGTCTGTCTTAAGTCTTGGAGCTGCTGTCTCACTGTTGCCAAATACAGATGGAGGGTCTAGTGCCAGACCACGACTCACCCAAATTTTAAGCTCCTCTCAGGTCAGCTTTTTGACCAAGACAGTTTTCCGTCCGCATAGCCAAACGAATTTAAGAGAGCTTAATTTAGGAGGGGAACTCAGAAGATATTATCATCAAACAGTGGAAAAAAAGTGCAGCACCAGTACAGGATCAGCTTTCATCTGTTGTGAATGACTGCAGGTTTTACCATTAGCCGAGTCTGCTGCTCTTTCCTATCACTGGTCAGGAATGGCACAGAAGGGAAAATTAGATTTTTTTTATTGGGACTATAAGACATGGAAGTGTAATAAATCAAGTTTATTTTGTGGAAAAATGAGTCGCCTGTTACGTGGGTTTGATGAACTGAAACACCTGATCTGTCTGCGATGAGTCGAGTTCCATTCGATGGCTGACATATAGGTTTTTCTGTGGAGGTGCGTAACCCTGAGATGTCACTGTCGCTTGACCTTTGACCTTACTGGCATCTACTGCACAGGACAGAATTTTGACCTGAATTAGGCTTGCAGCATTCCAGTCTCCTCCTGACGGTCCCATTACTACTCGAATGTGATGCTGAGGGCCCACTGGTCCCAGCCTGATGTCGCTCAGCTGATATGTCTCCTCCTCAAGTTTCAAAAATGATCTCTCACCATGACCCAGGTAAGAAAATTGATATATCAGGGGAAGTATTGTATCCGAATTACTGAGTAAATGAGGAGGTGTTACTTCTCCGACTAACTTGTTCTACCCCTATCTCCTGTGTTTGCACTTTTTTTGAGTATTTCCAGTGAGTAGGTTTAACTGAGGTGGACCTCTCAGCCTTTCGGCTTGAATGAACAACGGTCAGCGGTAAATTATTGAATTACTCTGTGCCCCTGGGGTAAAATTATTTTCATTTCTTCTGCACTAAGTCACCAGCAGAAAGATGGGGCCGGTGGCAGGTCTGGCAGGAAATATGGATGTATTTCACAACCTCAGGGGTCAGGGGTCACCGGAGGCCCACTGGTTGGGGTGAAGGGTCAGTGGGGGCCTCTGACAGGTGAAGAGGCGACCAGGTGCTAAACAGGGCAGTAGCGGCCGCACGCCGCTGTTCTCTGAGTGGCAGGCCTTGCATCTTTAGCCATCCCCTGCATAAACAAGCCTGCTGTGTGGCTGACATGACATACTGCCTCCGGCAGCGTGGAAGAGGAACACAGCCCTGTGCGTGTGTGTGTGTGTGTGTGTGTGTGTGTGTGCGCCTGCATGTGCGTGTGTGTGCACCCACATGTGGGTGTGTGCATGCGTGTAAGTGTGTGTGTGGGCATGTGTGTGCGCATATGTGTGTGTGTATGTGCGTGTGTGTGTGTGTGTGTATGTGCGCCTGCATGTGCGTGTGTGTGCACCCACATGTGGGTGTGTGCATGCATGTATGTGTGTGTGTGGGCATGTGTGTGCGCATATGTGTGTGTGTGTGTGGCTATGTGCATGTGGGTGTCTAAACGGACAAGGAAACCCTTTGCTCTTGCCAGCTTCCATTTTTCTTATGTGTTTACGAGTCATGAAGATCTGTCAGGAGATACAGGACACAAAGGGGATACAGACTCCCACAGGCAGCGTTGAAGAGAAACCATCTGCAGGGTCACCCACAGCCAAACCCAGCCTTCACAGAGTGCTTTGTGTTTAATAATAATTATAATAATTATAATGATAACAACATCTGTTATCAGCAGCCTGTTATTATTATTATTATTATTATTATTATTATTATTATTATTATTAGATCAGATACTCAAACATCTCTTTTAGCCTGATCCAGTCTCTGGGCTGTCCCTCCTCGGTTCTCAAACATGGGACTTCCCGTGTTTGTGTCTGTTCTCTCAGTCTCACCTGACCAAGCCAAAATGTCACCTGCCAATCATGAAGTTATACCAGGCCATGTTTTTCCCGGCAGAGAGTCTTATCTGGAAAGACCAACAGTGTTTTACATTTATCCATTTATTTAGCCTGACATTTACCAAAGGATTTATCGTTGGATGCTGCTTCAATCCAAGTGTGCAACTTCCCCGTCCTCAAATGCGACCTTTACAAGCCCAGCTCCTCACAGGCTGCTGCCCCCGACCCTCTGTGGAAGGCTCAGGTTGCCTGGTTAAAGTCGCCGGGGTGAGCAGCACCCGTTGATGTAGTGACGGGTGTTGGGACACAGCCTTGGGAAACTCAGCCAAGGGGGCAGCAGCATAATCTCAGAATTAGCTGCGGTTTTTGGCAGAGTTTCAGTCAGGTCTTTATTGTGAACCCTGCTCAGTCTTCACACGGAACACAAATTCCCAGGGCTTTCAGCTCCTGCTTAAATATTTATTGAGGCGGCTGATTGGGGCGCACCTTCCCGGTGCCCTTGACAACAATGGCACAGGGTCCACTCATGCCAAATGGACTGTAGCCTCTAATTTGCATGCGGTTAATTTATTCATTCTCCTCGTTGGGGGCGTGGCCCTTTGAAGTGTGAGGCGGATATTTGTTTGGCCGGCGATTAGGTTGTGTTAACGGTTGTGCTGAACTCACAGCATGCCTAACACAGTTCTGTGTTAATGAACATTAGAGGTTTCCTACGTGCTCAGGGCCCACAAGCTTAAATGCTAATACGTCATAGCCATAACACTTAGCAGTTTTATTGACATGTCAAAACCATAACACTTAGCAGTGTTACTGACACATCATTGCCATAACATAATATGACTTTGTTGGCCCCTAGGTGATGCACAAAGTAAGATGTTAATTTGGGAAGCAGATGTGAACCCAGAAACTGGGGGTTCAAGTCCCAGCCATGCAAATACTGGCAATGGCTAGAGGTCCACAGTGGCGAGGCAACAATTGGCCCAGCCTTGACAAGAAAATATAGGGATTAAGAATAATTTTGTTAGTCTCACTGCTCTCTAGCACCACCTGCAGGCCAGCCAGGCACCTGCTGATGCACAAGCTGACCATACACAGCTTCCTCATCCTCTGGCAGCGTAGGTCGCGTGTCATTGGTGGGCCATCTGCTGGCGAGGGCTTCTCATTGGGTGAATTAGAGGAGTAATGTGTCATGACTGTGTCCTCTAGAGCCAGCAGGGAAGGGTTTGCTGCATGAGCCTAAACAGTTCAGCTGTGTTCGGGCGGGATGAAGGGGAACAATCTAGAAAAATAATTGCACAGATGCACTTGGCAAGGGGTGTCTGTCCACTGCTCCTGGCTTCTCAGTTTCTCTGTTTCCATCGTGGTTAGCCTGCCTCTTGCCAAGCCACTTTCACTCCCCTCTGTCAGTTTGGGAGGACCGTTGGCTGCGCCATCTCTCAAAAGAAAAACGTTCAGTATTAAATAAGCTCTGAGAGAGTATTTCTTAAATTCTGAAAGAGTGGATTTTTATCCCTTTTGGACTAATGGCTCATGGTGGATCTGCTTTGCACATTTAGCAGAGTGTTTAGTGCATTGTATAGCATGTGCAGTGCTTTAGCGATCCTCTTCTTTATGTCTGTATTTGTAATTAGTGTGATGTCTGTATTCACCAGTAGGACTGTACTGATATATTTTTAACATCTTAATCCAAGGAAATCATTGCAAACTGATTTTAAATGGACTTTCAATTGACTTTTTCCCCATTACATCTTTATTCTAATAATCCTCTGTATGTTGCTTTGGTTTGTCACACCACTATGTCCATAACCCAATTCCCCCAGTGGACAAAAGTGACCCCCCCCAAAACTAGAGTTTATTTCAGTCTCTGAGCAGGACATCCCTCATCAATAGGATCTCTGGGTTCTGGGTTCTGAACTTCCCAAAAAAACAAAAAACCTGTTCAGAGGATCAGACCTGCTCAGTGTTCAGTGGACATCGCGTTTCATTACCCTCCAGTCCACCACCAGTCCACCGCCGCTGTCCATGTATGGGCAGCCAGATCGGGGGGTTTGCGTTGTTTACCGCGCCATCGCCTCCCTGGCTGGACTCCCCCTGATGAGATTAGTGGAGAGCTGGGCCGTCTTTCAGCGGCCTTAATGGAAGCCAGCAGGGCTTCCCGTTTATCCTCTCCTTGATATTCAGTTTCAGCCAAGCGAAAGCTTTGCTCAAGTATACCACCCCCCCCAAGTCTTTAATTACAGCAAACCTACCCCCCTCCCACCCCACCCAATATCTCCTGGTTCGGAAACGTTGCCCTCTACTGTTATAGCACCCGTGATTTGTCTGGATTGTACATCCCAGAGATAGTGGAACTTTTACATTGCCCCCCCCACTTCACTCCCACTGCATTGCACCCTTTTGCCTCCAACAAGCTCTGTTGGATGTTTTTTTTTTTTTTGGGGGGTAGGAAGTGGGGCCTGAAAAACTAAGCTTGTCCTCTTTTCCCAACAGCTCAACATGTTGGAATGTTCCAGGTTACTCATTACAATGGCGCTCAGTACGAAGGCTGGGCTGGGTTTGAATATGTGTAACCGTGTTTATTGTTTCTTTCTTCATAATAAGACCGTTGCTGGAATGCATTGGCCATGTAATAAAAGAAGAAATGTTTCAGCCATTAAATCGCATTGAAACTGGCTTCATTGAGTTTGTCATGGTTGCAGGAGGCTATTTAGGCTTCAGCCACATGTGTCAGCGTGGGCTCAAAACAGGGGCTCGTCCGGCATCCAAAACCAAGACTCCACAACCATACGCCAGTTAACATATCCTTGGCTACTCTGTGTGCTTTAAGGCTTGGTGAACACCCAAAAAAGACCCCAAACTTCCACTGAAAGCAGTCTGTAATTAAATTAAAGGGCATGCTGTTACGTTTAGTAACATGGGACAGAGAGCGGATTCCCGGTCTCACCATTGGCTTGGCTTCCCCTCCACCATCACCCCTTTGAGAAGTAAAACATCCGTAGCAGAGAACACTGTGCATGTTCTGTCACTAGTGACCATTCAGAAATCCTGCCATTGATCGAGGGAAAGGCCAACCACTCATGGTGAGGTTCAAGGGAGCACGGCCTAGCCTCATGGGTGAACGCTCACGGTCAATGCCAGCGTGGGTATTCTGCCAGGAGGCATGCTGGGATAGGCGTGGTCCTCCCACCCCAATTAGTAATGACTCTCCTCTGGAGCCTTAAGGGGGGCATTCAGTTCTAATGTGGGGCCTTTCCGCATGGTACGCCATGGAGCGGATTCACTGGTTGTCCAGCCAGCTTTGGTAAATATTATGAAGACAAGTGAACTTCCTTGTTAAGAATAATACCACGTGCTGAATCGAAATACATAAAATATATGAAAACAATGAGAAAAACAATATCTATCTCTGCATTTAAAAAAAGTTTTACTTCAACGGTTACGAAAGCTAACCTGCTAACATGATAAGCCAGGCCATCATGGTACATCCCTTGGGTCCTTAACAGATAATACTGGTATCGTTTGGTTTTTGTCTCATTTTGTAATCCATCATTCTATGGGGATTGGCTGTGATAAATACGTTAAATGTGACTTCATATTGCTAACATTAGCATGTTTTTAGGGTAACTTTTTCAACAGCGCATTATTTACTTCTGGTAGCTACTTGCACTTTGCTGTGACTGACAGGAGGTAGAATGAGACTTACTGCAGAAAACATCATCTGATGGCCAAAATGGGGTTGTTTAGGGCAATGACAAAATGATTACAAAAACCCTCCCCTTCCTGCCACGACCTAGTGAGATGTTTATGACCGTTGGTTTCCAGGAGTCCAACTCAGACTGAGCTGGACTACTTTGCATTTGATTGAAATTTTGGTCTGATTCTGTCATTTATAAACCAACATTTGAGCCGTTTATTGTGGTCAGCTTCACTGCAGTGATGGATTGCATTGTTGAGCCAAAAACAATATTATAGCAGTAATAAGTCTTTAAAGAGCAGATCCTGATCTCCTGTGATCCTTTCCTGAATATGGCAAACTATCAGTCATCAAGGAACAACTAATGTTAATGACTGCACTGAGCCACAGAGTCCACACACAATCAATATGTAAAGGGGAAAAAGCAAAATATTAGTATAACAATCGTTTTAAAGCTATGATTTGTAAAAAGAATGATGTATAATTTGTTATTTTTACAAATGAACTTTCAGAAATAAATCTCATATGGAACCTCTGTCCATTCAAAATCAACAGCTAATTTGGTGGCCCACATGCATTCAAAAACAAACAAGGCCAAAACAGGATTGCCTCACTGCAAGGGCAGAATTAATCTTTTAGATGTTAAAACTATAAAATTCAAAACAGAATGCACAAAACTGATGGATTCACGTGTCTGTTTGGTATTTTCTTGTTTTAATCACAGAGTATTAGGTTACCTTGTTTCAAACTCACATGAGCGGAGCACAGAAAATGAGAACAACATCTTGTGCAGTTCAGACTTGGAGCTTTTCTCTGTCCTGTGGATTTCTTCAGCAGAATAAATCATCACAATTGTGACAGCTGAACCCACATACCAGATGTCTGGTATGTTATGCAGTTAAATTTGGTGGCAATACCCATAACTCAGTAATTGGAACATAACCAATCAGATTTTTTTTGTACTGGTTCATTGGTCTTATAGTTGAAGGATTGAGATTCACTTCATGCTTCGCATATAGCATTAAGAGAGGTGCACTATGGGTAATTAATTCTGGGATGGACCTACTTCCTGCCCAGGAGTGGCAAATCTATGAGTCCCTGGGCACAGATATGGCCCCAAGTTACAGGAGTAATGTTGATTAGTTCCTGCTCAGCGCGGTGTGTTGATAGTCATTACTTTGCAGCTCTCAGGCTACCTCTTAATGACATAACAAAGGACCAAAAACAATATGAACCCACAACAATGCAAAACATTTTTTTGAAGGTCCCAAACAAGCAAAAAGGCAAGCGAAGGGTAGAATCACCGCAAAATGTTTGTGACGTCTCTCTCGTGGATTGGGTTGGGTGATTTCACGGCTGAGGAATGCGGCCAAACCCATGACTAATACCTCACATGTGGTCAGTGGCTATCACGGCCTATGGGTCGATTCATTATGAAAGAAATGGCAGGATCAGATTCCACTGTTTGTTTAGAATAACAAGTTGAGCATGGACAACCTTTTTTTATTATTTCACGCCGATAATTCAGTGTGTCATCAAACAGCAGATGCAATAGTGTTTTAGCACGTTATCCTAAAGTGCTTTGAGCCCCTCCATGACAGGATGTCATTTATTATATTGTGGAGTGTTTACTTGATCTTTTTTTTTTCCAGACATAATTGTTACATTCATCTCCTCTCAACAACATTCTGATTTTGGCCCAGTGAAGTTTGCCAAATGTCCCTCTTGTTTAAGAATTCTGTACATGCGAGGAATAGGATAAGCTCCAACCTGACAACTTCCTACAGCAAGTCCTGCAGATTCATCAGTCAGTTTCTGGCACGAGGGCCAAAGTCCAATATGCATTTTATAACACACAATACTATATGCCCAGTGTAAATCAACTTAATCTTCAATGTATTAATCCTGGTGTGACGGAGCCAGCGCTGTGAGAGATTAATGAATAACGTTCTTTGTCAGGTCTATGCTCCAACTGCCAATGGAGTTGGAAGTGCCTCATATTATTTTAGTTTACGTTGACGCGAGGTTCAGGGTTTGTGGGCTAGTTACTGAGTTCAGTCAGGGTAGACTGAACGACATCAATTAAAAAACGTTTGTTTCTTGTTTAAAGTTGTGTGTGATGTATTGATACCTATAATGTGTCTTTGTTGCTGGCATTCTATATTCTTTTCTGAAGCTCTTGTGGTTGTGGGCAGCTAAAGTTGGGCCTGATTTGTGTTCTGATCCGTTTGGTCCAGATGGAAAAACACTAAAACATGGCCATGTCTGAGAAGGTGGGGGGCGGGGGGTGTTTATACATTTGACTTTGTGTTCGTGTCAAGACAACCGACTGGTTCTGCCATGAAAACCCACTTATTACAAATTACTCGATGCAGAGGATGGGAACTGCAAACCCCACAGACTGGATGTGCAATTCACACGGCGGTTGGCAGCACATTGTTCTGAATGTCTGTCGGGATAAAAGCGTCGGCTTCCTGTTGTCCCAGGAAGTACTGTGCTGCAGGGAAATTCTGAGGTCCCCAGTGCAGAGTTTGCAGTTTTGGTAAACACTCATTACCATGTGGCCTTTTAATTCTTATACATTATGCTTAATCTACACCAGAAACAGGAACTGTCAGCTTGTAAACTGAGGATATTTTTTTTTGTTTTCCGAGCAAGAAGGAAAAACAAGGATTAAAGTCAGTCATGCTTCCTAGCCTGGGATTGTTGAGTGTTTGTTTGATAGGCTTAACACATTTCAGTGCAGTATTGAGGCTTAGTGAAACCTTAGAGTAACTTTATTGTATTAGATCTCATAGAAAACCTTACAATACATTGAAGGCTTGTCCCAAAAATCAATAAAAATCTGTAAATATTACATTTATGCAAGGCTGAAATGTTCACAATGATAAACACATTAACGTTGAGAACTGATATTTTAGTGTCTTGCAGAGTTTTCTCAGTTATCTGACCTTCTTAAAACATTTCTAATAATCATTAACTAACCATCAGTTAATACTGTATAATACAGTTATTGATACTTTATATGATCGTAATTTACAACTATTTTGTTGATTTTTATTACACTGCTGTTTATGGTGCTACTGATAACATTGCTAGGCTGACTGAGGTATATAACTTCTGAGGCTACATCAGACCACCTAAGGTGTAGTAATATCCTAAATGTTGGAGAATAGGACCTCAGCTTTGAAGTGAGCCTCTGAAACCATCTATTGGACAGCCTTCACCAGATAAAGCACACAGCGTTTGAAGCCTTGCCATGCATAATGTCTTCACAGTTTGGTGGAGATTAGAGAGTAGATTAAATGATGCTCGCTAAGCCTCCATAAGATTGCATGGAATTCAGTCAAAATGTCCTTTGGTCTCTTTTTAAGCGCACACGTTATTATATTCTTAGAAGAATTAATTACATTAAAGAGAATTCGTTCTAAAGAATGTGCTTGCATGTTTGCAACGAAACATAACATACTCAGAGAAAACTGTGTTCTATTTTGATTGCCTGTGTTTATTTAATTATTTATGTCCGTAGAGAGACTATGTGTTTGACTTAATGTAGCCCAAGCTGTCCCTACGCATCGGACACGTTGTTCTTGGAAAAGTTTTACCCCTGGACCTTACGCTATGCTTGGACAAGAGGAGGACTTGTCACACAGTGGGGTGTAGCATTGATGAGAGGCATGGGAAAATGGAGGGAAAGCCTTCATCTCTGGTCACCCCCCCCACTTCACAGGAGGAAATGAAAAGACTTTGCAAAGGGGCGTTGCTGTGCTCTTAGCCATGGTGGAATGGACAAGGACCACAGAAGCAACAAGAAAGAAGTGGGGAAAGTGTAGTGGAATGCATGCACCCTTTCTTTAGGAGAGGGGACTTGCATATCAAAGATATGAGGGCCTGAATGGAAAGGCTGTGACTTCACTTTTGGAGAGCACAGCAGACCTCTTTACAGCATAAGAGCAGAGAGAGAGAGAGAGAGAGAGAGAGACAGATGAGAGGGAAAACAAGCAGGGGGAGGACAGACAAAAATAAATAAAAGAAGAAAGAAAGAGAAACGGTGCATGGCTCAAATAGCTCCACTTAAATTTCCTTTCAACTTCCATTAGAAAAAAATATTAATATTCATGAGCTGGGCTCATCTCATTAGCTATTAATATTCATGAGGCAGAAATGCTTTGATGCTGCCATTCAATGGTCCCTCTCTCTCTCTCTCTCATCCCCATTCTCTCTGTATTGATTCATCGGGGAAACACAGGGCTCGTCTACCAATTATGGAAGCCTCTAAATGGGGTCAGAGGTTCGAACTGTGTGAATGGAAGCCCCCTTCAGGAGTTCATCCCGCTACTGGGGCGCAGAATGCTGGTCGGCAATGCGCCGCTGGCCGCGCCGTTTGACCACGTTCCCTCTGCAGAGAGGGGTACCCAGGGTGCTTTTCAGATTCCACTCGTGTTTTACCCAAGCTCTTTTGACTGTGGTTGCCGAGGGATGGCTTGTTTAAATGACAGACTCAAGATGTGCGCCATGTGGTCGGGTGGCTTTGAGAGACCGGCAGTCTCTTAACCACCCTCCTCTGTGTTTCCACGGGCTTTGTCTGGTTGTTTACATCTTGTTTGCAGTTTCTCGGTCATTGGTTTTCATCTCTTTCTACATGGCGCAGTTCATTCTAAAGGCCTGTGTTTGCACCTAGAGAGATCACTCAATGAGGGTTGTGCTAATGTTGTAAACAGACACTTTCTCCTGCTTTGCTTGTAGTTCTAAGAACCCCTTTAAACTTAGAAATAAGTGCCTGGACTTTACCCAACAATAACAGGGCTATTCAGGCTGCCTTCTCTATTCACATCCTTTTAAAGGCACATTTTATAAAAATGGATTTTAATTGTAAATAGCCTAATCAGTCTGAAGTATTTGTCTTAGAACACTAAATTATCGTGTACATAATTTTCCTGTTCTTGTACCTAGAATTTCTGGCCTGTTTCAGAGCCATGTAAGAGCTGTCTGTTTTACAAAAAGGTAGCCTCGTGGGGGTAAGAGGGAATAGCAGTTTTTGCACCTGGACCCATCATGATCCACTTATGCCAGTGACACAGCTGTTTATAACTGTAAAATACAGTTTGGTTATTAACACTTATTCAAGTAGTAATTGAGTATTAATAATGCCATTAAACGTCATTATGTGGATGTGATGTTAATGAGAGGTGGATTTCCCCAGGCTCCTTAGTAATAACACATCCAACAACATTTATTAATACTGAATAGTGAGGACCATCAAATTGAGTACTTTAATGTTAATGAATTTTAACGTCTGTTTCTTGTTGTCTTGTTTTAAACACACACATGTGTGTGTGTGTGTGTGTGTGTGCATGGAAGTTAAGGCATGAGTGCCATTTGTTTGGTGTAAAATCATACCCTTTGTAACTCGGGTCCTTGTTAATGTATTTTGATGATGTTTAGTTGAATTGCTTTGTGTGTGTGTGTGTTTGCGTGTGTGTGCGTGTGCGTGTGCGTGTGTGTTTTCCAGAGCTGGAGGCCTCCCAGTCCTTTGAGCACTACAGCTTGTCTGAACAGCCCATGGACTACAGGATCCTAATGATGGATGAAGACCAGGACCGCATGTACGTGGGCTGCAGGACCACGCGCTGTCGATGAACATCAACAACATCACACACAGGGTGCTGAAGGTCAGAGCCTCCCCGCGCGGCGACGTGGCACTCGACCGCAGGGCTGGGACAAATCACCTGCAGTTTCCTTCTGCCGTAATCCACACTGCCACTCACTCACCCATTACAGATGACACGCTACAGAACAGATCCTCCCAAATGAATAGTGCTGGACATAATACAGCCAGCCCGCCTTATCCATGGGTATATGGCTCCAGGACCCCCGCAGATGTGCAAAAACCGCAGATAAAGCAGGCCGACTGTACAGCAGTCTTATGACTGTTTTATTATGTATTGGGTTATATTGGCTCAACATTAATTCTGGTGTAAAAACTATAATTTTCCATCCACCAATTAAATAGCTGTGCACGGGCATGTTCACGATGTGATTTAGTTTACACAGTGTAATTGCTTTTGTCTGTGTTTGCATGCTATAAATTGTTTGTTTTGACTTTTATGTGGTGTGTGGTCTAGGGATCTTTGTTTACTGACAAAATCATGTGAGATTTTTAAATGTAATTTGTTGGAATGGATGCAGAAAAGTCTGTATTTGTGGCTGGACTTCAGGCATACAGTACTTTTGATAAAGAGCGTAAAATGGCTCTTTTTATCTTCCTGATGGGTTCTCTTGACTGATAGGGGGACCTCTTATTCTTGTGCTTGTTTTTGAAATGCTGGTTCATATTTTTAAAAAGCATAAATTTGCTCAAAGTGATAATTCTGTATGTTCTCATAACAGTGTGTTTTTACCTGTTCCTCTCTCATTCTTTTCCCATCATCTTAAAATGTGTATTGTGTTGTCACTTGCTTTCCATGATGTCACTCTCAATAGGGACTTGGTGTCAGTAGACATATCTGATGGGTTTGCAGTTAGAACTGTTTACAGTTCATGATGCACATACATTCCCAATCAAGGTCAAAGATCTTCAAAAAGTCAAACCATTAGATTTTGTGTCTGGTTTACAACTGAAGTCACTGCATTGTCTATGCATGACATTAATGTTTAGCTTTCTGGAAAATGATTAGCGTTATCTTTTATTTTGAGGGCCTGTTTATCATTGGTTGTATATGCTTATGAACATATAATAAGAGACACAGGTCAGAGACCCTGAAATGTATTTGTCTGCTTCTCTCGCCAGGTGTTCTGGCCTGCATCAGCCAGCAAAATTGAGGAATGCCAAATGGCGGGGAAGGACCCCACGGTAAGAGGATGAGAGGCCTGGCACGTTGTAATGTCACTCACAGCTGATTTTGGCAAACGGACAAATTAAAGAACAAATAAATTAAGCAGTACTAAATATCTTGTCATAATCCCAGCTACTCTTCCGATGTTAAAAATCAATGCTCGTATGATTCTTCCAGATGACGAACGAGCGTGACACGCCAAATGCACCGCAAAAGTTAACAGCCAAACCAGACCCACTGGCACAAGCAGCATAAGAGCTTTTAATGGCATAAGTCATTTCCCCCGGGAGGCCCGTTTGGGCCTAACAGCTCTGCGGTTTACACAAACTCGTTTGGCTATTTCTGACATCAGCTCAGCCTTTGTCAGGGATGTTTGATTAGAGACACAAGGTGGTCCTTGTGAATTTCATTTTTTTCAGCCATATGAAATTTGAAACACTGCAGAGACAGGCTTCTCAGCAAAAGCCCCTACTCCTCCCACCAGCCTATAAAGTTGCATTTACGATGTACTGCGTCATTCCGTGGGACTCTTATTTTGAAACGGAAGCCCGGGCCACTGCTTGTAAATTGGGGTAGGGATTGTGGCCTGTCACGCATGATTGGTGCTGCTTCTGAATCATGGCCCTCGCTCCGCAGACAGAGTAACACTAATATTTGTGCGAGTGGCCGCCGCACGGAGCCGTCTACTGTTTGCACACGCCCCCAACCCTCTTCCACCCCCCCCACACACTTTTCTCCTTCTGGCGCTCGAATTTCTGCTGCTGTCAGCCTGGTAGTGTTCCTCAGCCCTTGTATATTAGCTTAAGCTGTCATCAAAGGCAAAAGATGTAAACAGGTTGTGTTGCGTTTCACTATTATTTTGCTTTGCAGGCACCTTGTTTTAAGGTGGCTGAGGTTTGTTCTTCTGAATGTTATCTGTTTATGCTACCAAACATTTATCTGAGCAGGTCAAGTTCACATTGTTGGACTTGAACCTGCAATCTTCTTATTGACCATACCACACTCCCTGCCCACATATAAAGTAAAAGTAGGGTGCCCACATTAGATGCTAAAGTGATACTTTGGAGGTCCAGCTGAGTGTGTGCTGGATTAAAAGGGTGTGCTGGGTTGGATTCAGTTTTGTTTTTTAAGGAAAGCTGTGTTTTTGGAACGTTCCCTGTGGATCGGCTAGCACCCACAGCTGCAGTTTTACAAGCAAGGTCCAAGTTACGAACAACACACAATGCTCCAACTTCTGTCCTGTCTCACCAAATGACTTGCTGGATTTATGTTGTTTATGATGACCGCAGGCCCGAGGTAGATGTTATTTCCATTAGTGTAATTGTTTTCGGCTCTGAGACACAGATGTTAGCTGGCTCCTGTCTTTTTTATATCGGATATTTTGTAATACTAATCACTCAGAAGCACTTGATTGCATGGCTGACTTGTTAAATACCTACTATGCTACTCCGGCTCCACTTTTCCTTTTCCCTGTCCTCCTCTCAGTTTCCTTTGCAGTACACCACATGCGAACATGAGCCACTGAAACACAAGACAAATTTATGAAACTATTTTATGAATAGGCGTTGGACTCAATAACCCTCTCCATCTCTCCCTCCCTCGCCCTCTTCCTCCCTCTCCTTTTTTTCAGCATGGTTGTGGGAATTTCCTCCGGGTCATCCAGCCCTTCAACCGCACTCACCTGTTCATCTGCGGCAGCGGAGCCTTCAGCCCGGTCTGCGCGTACATCAACAGGGGTCGGAGGTCAGAGGTCAGTGTGAGACTCAGTGGGAGTGCTCAATGTGTCATTATTGATAATTATGATGTTAACAAATCGATGAGGAGGGCAGTCGGCTCTCATTTCCATGTAAGGATGCCTTTCATGGACAGTGTTCAAAACCTGGCACACACACCGTTCCAACTGTCCACCCTCCTCACCTGCAACTCATTCAAACTTTCCTATGACCTGAAATAAAGAGAGAAGAGAGGAAAGGCTGGAGCGCTGTCATGCTGTCCTGAAAAATCATTAATATTAACTCATTATAAAATGGGCCGAGTGTGAAAACAGTTTTGCTCAGGATGTTGGCTGGTGACTAACAGCAATGCAGGTTTTATGGCTTGTGTGGTTATTTTTGACTTGGTTCAGATGTAGTCAGGAACGTTTGATTAAAGACACAAGATGCTCCTTGTGAATTTCATTTTCAGTCATATTAAATTTGAAACACTGCAGAAATAAACTTCTCAGCAAAAGCCCCTCCCCTCACCAGCCTGCGAATATGCACTTACAATGTTCTGTGTTCTTCTACGGGACTCTTATGTTGAAACTCAAAAGAAGACCAAACAGTTCTGTGATTATTATTGGCACCATTTATCATTCATGACATTGCAATGTATTTATTTTGTAATGAAACTAAATAATCTCATTTTCTGATATTGTTGGTTTTGTGCGCCCAATCAGAGCGATGGGCAGGGGTTTGAATCCCTCCCACCTGAATGAAGCAGCCAATAGGAAATGTCACTGCGAGGGAAGTGTATGTAGTCTGTCTCAGGGACGGAATCCAGTTTGAGAGCACTCTCTCTCCCTCTCTCTTCCTCGCTC
Source organism: Albula goreensis (assembly GCA_022829145.1). Lineage (NCBI taxonomy): Eukaryota > Metazoa > Chordata > Actinopteri > Albuliformes > Albulidae > Albula > Albula goreensis. The sequence goes on from CM040741.1 coordinate 66,955,872, forward strand.
TCTCTCTCCCTCCCTCCCACTCTCTCTCCCTCACTCTCTCTCTCTTTCTCTCCTTCATTCTATCTCTCCCTCTCTCTCTCCCTCACTGTCTCCCTCTTCCTCCCTCTCACTCTCTCTATCTCTCTCTCCCTCCCTCTCTCTCTCACTCTCCTTCCTCCCTCTCTCTTTTTCCTTCCATCTTTCTCTCTCCCTCTCCCTCCCTCCCTCTCTCTTTTTCCTTCCATCTTTCTCTCTCCCTCTCCCTCCCTCTCTCTCTCTCTCTCTCTCTCTCCCTCTCTCTCCCTCTCTCTCTCTCTCTCTCTCTCCCTCTCTCTCTCTCTCTCTCTCTCTCTCTCTTTTCTGCGCTCTGTCCAGCATGTCTGCCAAACTCCACTGAATGCTGCTGGTGCGGCTGAGGCAGTCTTTTGCTCTGCTCTGGGTCTGGCTTTTTGTCATTGGGCTTTTGTTTGAAAAGCGGATCGCTCTGTTTGTGTTCTGAGATCCGGAGGCGTCAGTGATCTCCTGTCTGAGTTTGTAAGCGGGGTTGAGAGGGCCGTTTCGGAGCTTGCTGACAGAGCCAGGGGTGGGCGGGACCTCTGTGGTTCTGTATTAAAGCTCGGTTTCTCGGAGACCGCGCCTGGGAGAAGTTGCTCATGTACGTCTCCGAAGCCATGTGTGAAGGGAGCGCTCTGCTTTGCCTTGCCAGGTCAAGCTGAGCCAAACACACTCTGGGCCTTCAATGGACAACTTAAAACTGACACTGCGGTTTTTGTGGAGAAGGGCTTCCAAAAGAAGGGTCTAGATCCTGCTGTCTGTACAGCAGTTTGGGGGTGTTAGCGGAGCGGGGCTTTCCATCAGACGTTGCCACGGAAACCCCCACGGAAGCAATTGGCTGAACCACCATGGCTCCTACTTTTGAGGAATTTCCTCTCTCCAGCCTGGTGGAGAACAGGATTCACTTTAAATGTTCCATCAAAGGCCTTTACGACATCGACCCCCCAGACATGCCTCTGTTTCCTAACAGAGTCTGTGGATGGCTGCCACCTGGAAAGCTTCATTCATGGGGGTTTGGAGGACCTAAATTCAGTTGAACGCTCCTGAAATCCTTGTACCCATGTCACCTTTCTTCATTAATACTTTCCCTCTCTCCTGTCCTCCCCTGTCCTCCTCTCTCCTCCTCTCTCCTCCTCTCCTCCTCTCCTTTAGGACCAGGTATTCCTCATTGACTCACGTGTGGAATCAGGGAAGGGACGGTGCTCTTTTAATCCTCAAGTCAACACCGTCTCAGTCATGCTGAGTAAGTCATCCTGCTCTATTTCCTTTCACACCAACCACCTACCTCCCCACCCCCCATACACACACACACACACACACACACACACACACACACACCGATCACCCAAGACCTTGAGTGTCACACCACGTGCCCTATGCCATGCAGTGCCTGCCTTTGATCCCTGATTGGTCAGCAGGTATCTGGTTGCCGCTGGCAGAGTATGTACCGTACCATCGCACGTCAGGCTCGGCTTTCAGACACCTGAGCCCAAACCCAGCCCCCCACCACACGCCCCCTTCCCCTGCCACCCAGCCAGGGCAGGAGGTCCGGACGCGGAGGTGTCACACTCCCAAACCTGCACTCTGTGCCAAATAGAGTCAAGTTCACCAGGCTAAGATCACTCCTGCACTTACCTTCAAACACCCACTAGAGCAGACTAGCACTCCCCTACAAGGAAATAGATATACACAGAAATTGCAGACTATACATTTACCTTGATAGAAGAGATTGCATTTCTATTAATAGTCAAATTCATTTTGCAAGATTGCGAGATCTTATCCTTCCAGTGTAACACTGCATCCAGGTAGTCATAATGTGTCTGAATTTGTAATTTCTCAAATTGATTTTAGTTACACAGTTGAGTAAAAGACCAAAGAGCAACTGATGGCTTTACCTGAAAAGCTTGCACCTGTGTTTCAAACATCATAGAGCACAGATCTTCAGCAGGGGGTCTGCTTGCACCTGTGTTTCTAACATCATAGAGCACAGATCTTCAGCAGGGGGTCCTCAGAGTTTCTGCGGGGGGTCTGCCAAATTATTTGATCCCAAACTTTTTTTTCCTCCAAACATTTAAATATGTCAAAAAATACACATTAACGTTCATACAACCTATAATAAGCAAAGATAAATCTTCCTATTGGTTAAAACAAAATTACAACAATTACAAAAAACATGTTCTATAAATAAATGAGTCTATCAATAACTATTATTTTAATGGCTAAAAGCATTGTACGTACCATTACAAAATATTTTCATACATGCCACTATAGGCTGCCCTACACATTACTATAGGCCCAGTTTAATAAGAAGGTCCCTCTGCTGTCTCTCTATCAGCCAAAGGGTCCTTAGCCTGAAAAATGTTGAAGACCTCTGTCATAGAGTGTCAGTCCACTCTGCACCTCTGTGAATAGGTACTCTAACATCCAGCAAATGTAAGGAGGGGTTGCCCTCTTACAGGTTACCTGGGGAGGAGGGGTGGGGTTGCTTCCAAATATTTCACTATTTCTTCCTCCTGAGTGCCACTTCTATCTGCTGATTAAAAAACCTGAAACTGTCTGGTTGGCCAGACTACATGGCTTTTGTCATTAGCCCTTTACAACAGTTTTTTTACTTAAAATGATGTTGCCACTTCCAAATACTCGCAATGTGTGTTTTGTTTTCCAACAACTTTCGGTTGTCTTTCTCCAGTCCAGTGCTCCCATTAGGTGCGCTCGTGGAGCAGCTATAAGTAGCTCCACGGTTTAAGCCCTGATCGTTTTTCAGGGAAGAAGTGAGAAGCACTTGGTAAGCTTGTTCACTGGGACTCAGGGATAACTGAGGGTTGATGACGGGGTTTCCATGAGAGCGCTGGACCGAGGCCATGCGCCACTGCCAGCAGAGGATTACAGTGAGGTGACAGAGTGACAGAATGACTGAATGACTGTAAACAGAGGAGACGATTCTAAGTGCAAGCACCAGGGGGCGCTAGCCATGGAACAGCATGACTCAGTGACTCAATGTTGAGTCATTGGGACTGTACAGTGCTTGAAGGTCCAGAGCAGCAGTAAATCTCACAGTTATGTCTTCCCAGACCACCTACCCTCTCTCAAATGGCAGCTGAAGATATTTAGAGTTAGTGAGTACTTGACCGAAATTCAAAACTGTTGTGGAATCCCACATGAAAGGCAACATATTGCCATGAAACTGTTCACATTGAACACAATCAGAATAGTAGTTTAAACAGTGCTGAGGAATCTTATATATATATACTGTATATATATATCATACAGCGTGCTCACCTTATCTTATGATCTAAAGAGCATCTAGCACTGTGTCAAGTCCTGTCTTCAAAACTGAACACCCAAAGCGTATCTGTTTCCAGTACGTGCCCCAGTAAGCTATTCTACGCTTTAACAACTTCCTGCCGTCGTTCTGAAACCGATCTATATCCAATTCCACCTCTGCCCCCTGTTTGGCCCATACAGAAAAGCCCCACAGAACGTCAGCCCATTCTGGTTTGTACACAGCTATGTCTTGGCACCGTTTGACACACAGCCACCCGCCCCCCCCTCCACTGCCCCTCAGTCTGTCCAAAACTGCCATCACTGTCATGTGCATATTCTCTCAATGCTCACCATCACAAATGACACTTTTAGACCAATGTCTCCATCGGGCTGAAGAGTTTTTAAAAGATTAGATTTTTAAATGAATGGAAAATTAATATTGTTGGATTCTGTGGACAGGTGACTTGTTTGTTTGGGGCAGTGGGGCACCTCTGAACGGGGAGATGACCGTTATTCTCCTCTCCCAGACCAGGAGCTTTTCTCGGGGATGTACATTGACTTCATGGGGACAGACGCCGCCATTTTCCGGAGCCTCACCAGGAGGAACGCAGTGAGGACGGACCAGCACAACTCAAAATGGCTGAGCGGTGAGACCCTGAGTATCTGTGACTCGTCCCTGTTTTCAGGAGGCTCCAGGGTGCTCATTTAGGGGAGGCGCATGTTAATGATGCAGCTTTGGGTCCTGCATTTAGGGGAGGCGCACTTTGATGATGCAGCTTTGGGTCCTGCTTTTAGGGGAGGCGCATATTAATGATGCAGCTTTGGGTCCTGCATTTAGGGGAGGCGCATGTTAATGATGCAGCTTTGGGTCCTGCATTTAGGGGAGGCGCATATTAATGATGCAGCTTTGGGTCCTGCATTTAGGGGAGGCGCACTTTGATGATGCAGCTGTGACTTCCTGCCTTGGTTATAGAAAACTGTCTCTTCTCACAGAGCCCATCTTCATAGATGCCAAGTTAATTCCAGATGGTTCCGACCCAAACGACTCCAAGCTGTACTTTTTCTTTCGCGAGAGGATGACAGACAACAATGGCAACACCAAGCACATCCACACGATGGTGGCACGAGTGTGCCCGGTGAGTGTGTGTGTGTGAGTGTACGTTTATATGTGTGCATGTGTGTGTGTGTGTGTGTGTGTGTGTGTGTGTGTGTGTGTAAGTGTAAATGCGTACATGTGTCTGTGTGTGTGAGTGTGTGTGTGTGTGTGTGAGTGTATGTTTATATGTGTGCGTGTGTGTGTGTGTGTGTGTGTGTGTGTGTGTGTGTTTATATGTGTGCATTTGTGTGTGTGTGTGTATGCGCGTGTGTGTATGTGTCTGTAGGCAGTGTAGCCAGCAGGATGGATGGTGAAGAAGGATGGTGTGCAAGCATCCAAGTGTGTGTGTTTTGCATTTCCAGAAGAATGCTTTTGAACTCGCTGTCTGATCTCAAACTGGTAGTCATTATTAAAGAGGAAATGGGGCAAATCTACAATGGCATTCACACTTTAAATATGAACGCCCTCCAGCGAGTCTCAGCCCCCCGTGCAGGGAGACCATCTTGTGCACTGACACGTCTCTCTCTCTCTCTCTCTTTCTCTCTCTCGGGCATGATTCTGCCCCCACCTCAGAATGATATCGGAGGGCAGCGGAGCCTGGTGAATAAGTGGACCACCTTCCTGAAAGCGCGGATGGTGTGTGTGGTGCAAGAGCAGGACGGCACAGAGACACACTTTGATGAGCTCGGTCAGTACCCCGACATCAGGATAGGCCAGCCACAAGAGTCATCATTTTTCAGTGTTAGTCTTTTTTTTTAGACATTTTTTTTTAAATCCTGGAAATTTATTTTTGCTTATTTTTGATTGGTTTAATTTCATTTACATTTTATTTCCTCACACATATAAAAATAGAGTTTAAAAAGCACAAAACACAGTTAGACCCAAGCTCAAACCATATGATTTCCACCCTACTCTTGCTCATAGGATCTATGTATAAGCTTATTCCTGTCAATTTTCACTATACAGATGATACAGAACAAAAATGATCTGATTGTGCTTGGAGGCAGAGGCAGATCTCAGCCATGTGACGAATTCAATTACTAATATGTTTCTACTTACTGATGCTCAGTTATGCAGAATGATGCAATGAAGAAAATAGCAGAGCAAAAACCCATTGATTCCGTTCACTGATGCCAGGCAGTTGTCAGAACAGAAGAGCGCTTCTAGTTGTTTGTAAGGCATAATAAGGTGCTGTTGAGATGACATAGTTCTGATAAGCCTCTGCCCTTATCTAAGCTGTCTGATGGAGTGTGAAGACCTGCAGGCTAATGCTGGTTTCCCTGTGACTCAAAAGACACTCCCCTTTTTCCAGAGAGCGTGTTTTTACTGGAATCCGAACACCCCAAGAGACTTCTGGTCTTTGCTGTTTTCACCTCCACAAGGTAGGCCAAAAACATGCGCGGCTCACCTGTGCTCCATGCTAGCTGTAGCGACTGAGAATACGGACAGCTCTTTGCGAACACCACCTTCATATTTCAGTAATATCTTTCTCATAAGGACTTTAGGGCCAAATTCAATCAAATAAACTTAGTCTATCAAATGTTTGAATATGGCCCTAAATCTTGTTGCTCCTTGTATTAATGGATTGTCAGTAGTGGGTCATTTAAACAGTTCAGACTACTTGCTGGATGGGAATGTTTCTCTTTCTATTCTGCTGTAAACAAACAGACATAGGACATTGTTTTAGAGCAGTGTAACAATGAAAGCAAGAAGGATATCAAATAGTCTTGCATTAAGATCCCTGGTGAAATCAGCCCTCTTTGAGCTGATGTGTATTTGAAGGTTACTGAGTTTCTCTGTGGCTAAAACTGCCTCACAGCCATTCTCCATGCGTCCTTCTATTATACATCTGTTAATACAAAGATGAAGATGTAGTTCTTTTTTTTTATTTGCGAGCAACAGGAAAATTATGTAGTGACAGAGATGTTAGAGCAATGTTAACTGTTCCTGAGTCTTAATCATAGACAGTGTTGGCTTTGTGAGGCTGTGTCTCTCTGGGGCTGCTGGAAGGGGCTGGTTTAGCGCTCGCGTGCGCGGCGTAGAGCCTCCAGCTTGATGAGGGCGATTAAGTTAATGATGGGGCCTGAGCCGAAAGAATGTTCCCCATATCAGCAGCGCCGTTTGGATTGTGTTTGTCCCCCGTGAGTTCACACGCCGCGACCCTCCTCACACTCTGCGAGACGCCGTGCAGATTTCTCTGGTTAGTTATGCCGTTCTCCCCCGTCCAAGCCAAACATGGGGAGCCTTGCAGCTTTCCTCGCTTTATTTGTGCGAGAAAAACAGGACGAAAGTTTCGCATTTTACTATTTCGTGAAACCAGCGTTCTCAGTCTGAGCTTGGCGGCAGATCACATCCTTGGAGTCAATTTCTGGGCAAACGCTGCCCCAGTGTGAGACTGGAATATCCCAATAAGACATGGAGATGGCATGCGTTTGTGTTGTTCAGCAGGGGCGTGCTCAGATGGCAAAGCACCACAGATATTTTGGCTGGGGGCTGATGGGACGTGGAGTCCAAACCCTGTCACGCTTCGGCAGTGGTTCTGTAAGAATGTCCTATGGGATCTCCGTGTTTTTTGTTGTTGCCAACAGTGTGATGAGTTACGGCGGTGAAACATGTGTGTTTGAGTTACACCATCATTTTTCCTCAAACCCATTTTAACACAATGCAGGATTAGCTTGTTATCAGTTGCATGAAGTCGCATTTCAAGTCCACACTACCTAACAAGTGGTTTAGTTTCAGTAACAAGACTTCCACCAGCTAGCATCCCACTGTTTCTACCTGTCCGTCCACAATTCAAAACATTTAAACTGTTATATTTTATTTGTATAATTTTGACTTTTAAAAGACCTGAAAGTCGCCACGTAGCAGAAAAACAGATTAAAAGAATGAGTCTATTGGTCTGATTTTTATGAAATGTGAATAGAGGATGTTTATTCTTTGTGGCCAGCCCAAATGTTTGTTATATAGTGTGGTTTCAAAATTAAGCTCAATTAACAGCTTGTTATAGCTGAGGGGCTGCAGCTGTAGGAGGAAAGAGAGGCAGCACACGCAGGGGGCCCCTGGGACAGAGTTTGAGAGGCACTGTGCTGTAGAAATCGGAGTTCTCTCCCCTTTACCTGCCGTTGCTCTCCCAGTGAAACGCTGTGTGATGCTCTGACCTTATGGAAGCATTGTCAGTGTCAGACAGGGTGTGCTCTCTCTCTCTCTCTCACCCCCCATTCCCCCACGCCTCCACCCCCACCCCCACCCCCCAGCTCCGTGTTCAAGGGCTCAGCGGTGTGCGTGTACAACATGGCCGACATCCTGACGGTCTTCAACGGGCCCTTTGCCCACCGAGAAGGCCCCAACTTCCAGTGGGTGGCGTACCAGGGTCGCATCCCGTACCCACGCCCAGGCATGGTGAGTCTGGAGCCGGGGGGGTGGGGCATGGTCAGGGCCAGGGGGCCAGGGGCATGCTATCTTGCATGATGCTTGAAAGGTGCTATAAATAAATATATAAATAAATACATACATACACTCATATATACATACGCATATATATGTACATACATACATACACTCATACATACATACATACATACATATGTACATACATACATACATACATATTTGTATTTATTTTATATTACATTACATTGCCTGTAATGTTATTTAATGTTATATAATTTAACATCAATTCCCCCTTTTCCACAGTGCCCAGGTGGAGCCTTCACCCCCAACATCCACACAACCAAAGAGTTCCCGGACGACGTGGTTACCTTCATCAGGAACCATCCAGTCATGTTCAATCCCATCTACCCCATGGGCAGGAAGCCGCTGGTCGTACGCACTAACGCTGACTACAAATACACAGCCATCGCCGTGGATGAGGTCATCGCCGCCGACGGTCGCTACCAGGTCCTGTTTCTGGGGACAGGTAATAAGGCTCAAACCACAATTTTATATCTCTGGTCTAACTGATATTACCACCAGGTGGCGCTGCCTGAGCTAATGAAGAAAATTACATCATGGAGGTATTCCAAAGTTCAAAGTTTTCTACAAATTGGAAGTGTTGGATTTCCTGCATATTGGAGGTCATTTTGAGTTTTGAGGATCACTTTTTAATAGTATTTCATGGTTTACCTTCTAAATGTTTAAAAAGGTTTCTGTTAAGACATTTTCACTCCCTTTTTTCTTTTCTGAGATAAAAATTACAATTAAATTCTGTTCTGATATCAGGAAGTATTATTTTACTCAAATAACTGTCCACGCTTGGCATAACGTGCAAGGTCGAGAAGTAGAGCCAGCAGAGACCCTTTGATTGTCATCTCCAGGGTAGATATAGTACTGGACACTCAGTAGTATGAAGGTAAATGCAAGCTTAGCTGGACTGAGTGCCCTTTTCTCACCATTATATGTTCTTATGTTATGTTTACTCTCTATTACAGCATAAAAAAACTGAGCCTCTGTACTCTGTGAACTAACATACCCAGTGTGGGGTCAACTGGAGCACACACATACAAACAGAGAACACTCACACAGGAACGCTCCTTCAGGAATGTTCGGTTCTTTGTACCACAGTGCCCAGTTTTTTAGCTGTGTAACTACCCAAGCCCAGCGGAAGGCATTCCACAAGCTCAGTAATAAAAGCGGTTTCAGAATAATTGCTTGGGGGCAATTATAATCATGGCTAACCTGCTATTTTATAAGCATGCGATCGTACTGAGGATATGAGGTCAGTTTTAGTTACGGGGGGTGGCAGCATCTATGCACACTGCAGGTGAATACAAGGTCATTCTCAGTGGGTATGGGAAGATGTGGGAGAATACAAGAGGATTGTGGGTAGGTACAGGAAGAGTGTTAGAGAATACTAGTTTAAAACAATACAAATGTTTGGATGTTTCTCTGGTCTGCAAAACTGCAAATGGATTCAGTGAAAGGCTGGAAGATGCACATCATGATGGAGCCAGAGGCCAAAATAAACATTTCTCAGAAGCTCTCGGGGAAATACAACTACGAAAATGAAGACTCACATATTATTGATTTATATGACTTATTTGAGTGATATTGCATTGACGTTTCATTTGTGTTCCGCATTTGCGTGTTCTTGCTCAATTAGCCAGCTTCACATTTTGCTACTGTCGATGTTTGTACCTCGGGCTTTGAAGACTCACATATTATTGATTTATATGACTTATTTGAGTGATATTGCATTGACGTTTCATTTGTGTTCCGCATTTGCATGTTCTTGCTCAATTAGCCAGCTGCACATTTTGCTACTGTCGATGTTTGTACCGGGCTTTGATGCCGATTCTGTTTCACTCAGCATTTCTCAGTGTTTTGTGGACTGTATCCTGTTACGTCATCATCCAAACTTTCATGTTTTTCTGGGAGGTCTGATATAGTGAGAGACTGTAGGTAAATACTGGAAGAGTGTGAGTAGATCACAGCCATAGGACTGTGGGTGGGTACAGGACAATTATGGGAGAAAAGAAAATTGTGGGTGAATATGGGAATAATGGGATAATATGGGAATAATGTAGGTTACTATGGGAATAATGGGATGAATATGGGAATAATGTAGGTTACTATGGGAATAATGGGATAAATATGGGAATAATGTAGGTTACTATGGGAATAATGTGGATAAATATGGGAATAATGTAGGTTACTATGGGAATAATGGGATGAATATGGGAATAATGTAGGTTACTATGGGAATAATGGGATAATATGGGAATAATGTAGGTTACTATGAGAATAATGGGGGTATATGCGGCAGGTTGTGGGTGGTTTCAGGAAAGATATACAACACGGGAACTTGTTGACTGGCAGATATAAGTTGTGGACTGTGACAGGGAGAAAGGTTTGCAGCTGTTAGTGTTTATCAGTCTCAGATATTTCCCCAGATTCCTGTAAGGATGCCAGTAATGTCAAAGCCAGGCTCTGCTACAGAGACTTCTGTTTTTCTGCTTTTGGAATTTTTATTGGGGATTTCCAAATCCAGTTTAAAACTGTTTTTTTGTCCTCCCTCTAGAAAATTTTCGCCAAACAGAGCAGTTTGTTTTATTGGACCTCTTACCTTTTCTTGGGGTGATTGTTTTTTCTCTCTCTCTCTCTCTGTGGATTATATAGACACACCCCAGAGCTGCTGTCTTAGCGGAAGCCGCTAAAGTTTACAGCGATGCCAAGCAAACACAAATCATCATTATTTGCGTTCACATGACACATTTACAATGATATAGTCCGGGACCAAACCAAACGCACTCGGCCTGCAAACGGACCTCACATTACAGCACACATTTCTTTGAGCATTTTCTATTTTATTTGTGGCAAGCAAGCACGTTTGGAACATGCTTAAAGTGTTTTCCATCATTTAAAAAATACAATACCATATGCTGTTAAAGACGAGTCTGTTTTGATTGTACTGCATAAATTGCCCTTAAAGAGGCTGAGTTCATTTAACTGGGTCTTGGCCATGATATGTTCTCTTTATGTGGTTCCCCAGGTGGTTGGTTTGTTTTTATATGGGTTCCGTTTTATGATTGAAAGTGTTCTGTCGGCTGAATAAAGATTATCCTTTAGAATGAGGATATGTCCTTTCTTTATTTAATTTTTACATCTTTTTATTTACATATATGGCATTAATATATTTAAATGTTAGCATATGCTAAAATGATCATGTTTTCTTTGGGGATTTCATATTACCATTTATCTGGTGCCGGGGTTTGACTGCTTGGTTGATTCGTTCACTTAGTGACCGGTTTTCTGATGGATGAATGTTATCTCATTGCCTTCAGACAGAGGAACGGTGCAGAAGGTGGCCGTTCTCCCCATGAACCGTTCCATGGCTCAGGACCTAATTTTGGAGGAGCTGGAGGTGTTTAAGGTTTGGGCCTTCCTCTTCTTCTCAATGCATCCTGGTCAAAGTACTAGATTCAATCAAATTCACAAAGTCTCTTTAAGGAAAAATGTAAATCAATCAATACTGATTTTACATGGCAACATAATTCCCTTTGAGTGCAGTATATTCTATCGGCTAAAAGCAAACAACATTCTATCCATTTTATAAGAGAAAAGGATAGCAAATACCCTTAGACTGAGTAAGTACATTTGATTGAATCCAGCCTAAAGCCTTTCGCTGCTCTAATATTCACTTTCCAAACAGCGCAGAGTGTTGGTTTTCTCTTTATTCTCCACATGGGTTACACATCAAAGCTTTTTTTCACAGAACAGAGAGATGTGGATCTTGTTCTAATTCTTCACATGGGTAACAGATCAAAGCACACACACACACACACACACACACACTCACACAAGCACACACACACACACACACACACACACACACAAGCACACTCACACACACACACACAACACATCCTGGACTTACAGACACAGATAGGCTAGACCAAGCCAAACATCCTGGACCAGAACAGATATGGGCAGCAAATCTCTGCTGTCAGAACACAGGCAATGTCTCAGAATCACAGGCTCTGGACTTACAAGGAAAAAAAGAAAAAATAGCCCAAAGCAAGGATTCTGCTTTCGGTCTAATGTACTTTAAGAATATTTATTTAAGAACCGTCCCTTTAAGGACATTACCAATTCATTCTAAGCAGACGTTAAACAAAATTTACACAAAATTATTGTGGAGGAGCATACATGTCCTTTGGAATGTGTCTTATTACTTTACAGTAGCATATCGCACATACTGAAAGGACTGACATCAGTTTTGATTAAATTGCGTAAGCCTTGTCTGGTCAAGTTTAGCCCCACGCAGACGGAATGCAGAGGCCGTGCATATTATCATGAAACTCGCAAAGTAAAATTAAAATAAAGATGGCTCGGCCACGTTTGGGGCGGCGTCATTGTAATGGTGAGAGACGCGTTTCATGTTGCCTTCATAACAGGTGTGAGCATCATTACAGCGTAATTTAAGACCAGCCAGCTGGAGACTGTATAGTTTAGACCTCTGTATGTTTTGGATCTTTTATTGAGCACAACTCAGTCACTTGAATATTGAAGCTTAGATCATAGTAAAACGCCTTTTACCGACTTACTTTTTCTCTTTATTCGTAGATTCAGGCTCCTGTGACAAATTTAAGAATATCCCCCAAAAAGGTAGGCTCTATTAATTTTCAGCAATTGTTTTTATCCCAAAGATCCATTTGTTTGAGATAAGCAGTACTGCATGATGCATGATAAAGTGTAAGTAGTAGCTTGAGTTGAAGATTTGATAAACAATGTGTAGGAGGTGCATTTCACTGCCGGACACTCAAGGGACGGGTTAACCTTTTGTATTCCAGCAACAGCTGTATGTGAGCTCGGAGTATGGAGTTTCCCAGGTGTCTTTACACCGTTGCCATGCCTACGGCTCGGCCTGCGCAGACTGCTGCCTGGCAAGGGATCCTTACTGCGCCTGGGATGGCCTGAGCTGCTCTCGCTTCTACCCCACCGGGAAGAGGTATGGAGCTTTCTGGAAGAGTCTTTGAAAGGTTTCCCCAGTGTTATCGGAGAATGGTTTGCAAACGGGCAGAGGTGAACTCCCACCGCAAAACCCAGCTGAGTCTACTTATCGCAAACCTTCAACCAGTTAGCAGAGCTAATTAGTGACATCAGCTGGTGCAGCACATAGGCGGAGCACATTCACTGCAGCACTTGTACTTTATGAAGCTGGGGTTTTCCACCTCTGCAGATGGGTACAGGTTGTTCTAGCTGAGGACTAAAACTCATTTAACTGATTAAGGTCTTGACTGAAGACCATTGGCTGCTTGATTACATTGATTACATTGAATCAGGTTTTTTTAGTGTTTACCTAAAACAAAAGTCTGCACCGTACCAACTTCCATACCAGCTTTCTCTGAGTTCAACTGGATGCCTCTGCTCTACAGAGCACTCTTTCACTTCATTTCCCTTGCACTGCCCCCTACTGTTGGGAGGAGCAGAATGCACATGTGCAACCCCATGTATAGTTTGTATAGTCAGTATCCCTCAGAGGAAAGTGGCACAGATCATAGCACCCCCTACAGGCTGGAGGGATTTCATAAACATTTTTCCCACAGTTAACCCCCCACTGCCAGGTGGAAGCTCTGACTTCATTTCAGCATAAATCACATTTTCACCAATCAGAAAAAGGGGGAAGTCTGCCACTGAAGCCAGCATTTCTAACTGGTTCTGGACAGACGTCCTGGACAGCTCAACGCCAATGAAATAATGAACCGTGACACTCAATCTGCTTTTGTTCACGGGTGAAGGCATGTCCAGCTCCCGCTGCCGTAGGCCCGACGAGAAAACGGATGTGGAAATACCCGCATGAGTTATTGCCCTGCTGATATCGTATGTCTGCCTGAGAGGAGACACGGGGGTGGCGTTCGGGTCACTTCCACTGCGCGGCAGCCATTACGACTCACCGCAGTTCACGTTTAGTTTGGTTTGAGTACTGAGGGTTTCCTCGCTGTGTGGGAGAGCTCAGTTTCTTACTGCTGTTGGCTTTGCCTCGGCCGGCACCTTACAGAGGAACAACACGGTGAAGTCCTTCCACACGCAGAAGGGTGGGTCCAGCACACAGCTCCCGTTCACTCTGCTGTTGACTTAACCTGTCTTTCATTCCAGGGAGAGACCAGAAATAACAAAAGTAAAACTACCATGCAGAGCAAAATGAAATATCCCCTTACCTGCTACTATGTGCAATGTCAAGAAAAACTATAATTAATGCAAGACGTGGCGGTGGTTCTGGAAAGCGCACAGTGTACTAAATACTAATTTGATTGCCCAGTTCATGATATGTTAGCAAATGTACATATTCCCACTGATATGTCATGCACTTATAACCAGGGTAGGGAAACATGTTCATGGCTGAGTGCTTGAGGTGGGTCTGTTTTTTTTGTGCTGATCAAACCTCTAGCCACATTATTAGATTAATCATAAGGCTTAGTGAATACAGGTCGCCATGGACTGGAGCTGCTCAGTGTTTCACTGCTCAGACTGGACCTGCAGACAATGATAATCAATCTGTGCAGTCCGGCTTTGGTTCTGCTAAAAACCAGAATTCATTTTAACACCTCAGATCCAGGGTTCCCTACCCACAAACTGTAGTGTATTAATTCCACTGTTTGTGCGTGTGTGTGTGTGTGTGTGTGTGTTTATGTGTGTGTTTGTGTGTGTGTGTGTGTGTGTGTGTGTGTGTGTGTGTGTGTGTGTGTGTGTGTGTGTGTGTGTGTGTGTGTGTGTGTGTGTGTGTGTGTGTGTGTGTGTGTGTGTGTGTGTGTGTGTGTGTGTGTGTGTGTGTGTGTGTGTATGTCTGTGTGTGTGTGTGTGTGTGTGTGTATGTGTGTGTGTGTGTGTGTGTGTGTGTATGTGTGTGTGTGTGTGTGTATGTGTGTGTGTCTGTTTTCCATGCAGGAGGAGCAGAAGGCAGGACATCATTCATGGCAACCCGCTGACTCAGTGCAGAGGATATAACCTGAAAGGTAGGATTGAGCACAGGTACACACACAGGACAGTGCTTCCAGAGAAAAAAACTATTTGATAAATGAAACTGACAATGGATTCCACACGCCTGGTGTGCCAGGTCTAAATCAGTCCCTCATTAGAGTGGAGCATTGAAAAAAAAAGATCTGATTATCTCTGGTCTCTGCCCTGCTTCACCTCCCCCTCTTCATGTGATGCTTCAATGAGCCACTAGGTGGCAGCATCACATTAAATCTATTGTTGAGTTCCATGGGAATTTTTGGACATTGCAATCAGACATTCAAAATCAAAAGAAAAATTAGAAAAAAAAAGTTGGCTGAAAAAAATCAAGTGTTCAGGTCTGCTTAGCAGAACAGAACTAGAACCAGAACCAGACTGCAGCCGGCTGAAGGAGGAGATGAATCACTCTGTCAGAGGTCCAGAGTGAGGCTAGACTCTGCCCAGAACTCCACAGCCCACCAGATGTTGCTCCTCTCTGTAAATCAACAAACACTCAGTGCCTGAGACACACAGCTATTAGAGCAAATTAGGCCACACACTGTCTGCCATGCAGCGGGATAGTTAAAGTGTCTGGCAGAAAGAAGATGACACGTTGTGTTGTGCTGTTTGGTGTTGTGTTGCGATGCCTTGCGTTGTGTTGTGATATGCTGTGCTCTGCTCTGCTGTTTTGTGTTGTGTTGTGCTGTGTTGTGTTGTGATGTTTTTTTTGTCCGTTGTGTGCTGTTGTATTGTGTGGTGTGGTTTTGTGCTGTGTTGTTTAGGTGCTCTGTTGTGGCATTTTGTGGTGTTGTGTTGTGATGTTTGGTGTTGTGTTACATTTTGTTGTGTTATGTTCCTTTTTCCTTTGTTGCATTGCCTCATTCCGGCTCATAGGAGCATCTGAGAACCTTCCCTGCATGAGCATGGGTGAGAAAGTGTGTGTGCCAGTACAATTGTGTGACTTCGTTCCAGTGTACAGGAACATACGAAGATCCAGTCTGTCTGTGTGTAAGTGTGTGTGTGATCTCTCACCAGCGTACAGGAACGCGGTAGAGACGGTGCAGTACGCAGTGAAGAACAACACCACCTTCCTGGAGTGTCTGCCCAAATCTCCCCAGGCCTCCGTCAGGTGGCTGATCCAGAGGGACAGCGACCGGAGGAAAGAGGTGAGCCGGGTGGAGTCCATATGTATGGGGAAAATAACACAAACATCACAGGGTAAGACACGGGGCTTCGAAACCCGGTCTCACCATTGCTATAACCCTCATCACTATAGCGCCCACCCTGGTCATGCTGGGCACCCGTAGCAGCACAAACCAACGGTACACTGACTGCGTCATCCTCCAACATCATAGGCAGTGTGCAATTAGTGGTGTGGGTGCCGTGTGAATAGAAGCAAGAGTATCATCGGGTGAATCGGTAGAGCCATGTGCTCGGCTCAGTGCTTCTCCTCCAAAACTCCAGTCCTGGAGGGCTGCACTGTCTGCAGGTTTAACTCCAGTCCTGGAGGGCCGCAGTGTCTGCACGTTTAACTCCTGTCCTGAAGGGGGCAGTGTCTGCAGGTTTAACCCCAGTCCTGGAGGGCCACAGTTTCTGCAGTTTTAACTCCTGTCCTGAAGGGGGCAGTGTCTGCAGGTTTAACTCCAGTTCTGGAGGGCCACAGTGTCTGCAGGTTTAACTCCAGTCCTGGAGGGCCACAGTGTCTGCAGGTTTAACTCCTGTCCTGAAGGGGGCAGTGTCTGCAAGGTCTGCAGGTTCCATTCAATCAGCAGTAAATATGGGCATTGGAAACTAGTGTGGACTCATAAGACCATCATAAATATATCATCTGGGTGCTGAAACAACAAAAACCAGCATACACTGTGGCTCTCAAGGACTGGAGTCACACTGGAGTCTGACGCTAGAGTTAAGAGAGTGTCCAGCACTGTGTCAGGCCTGAACTTAAAAAAGGCGGCCTGTGAGGTAAAGTAGCTAGAGCTGACACTGTCTCACAATCAGCTCCAGACAAAAAAACTGAAACACACACCTCACCTCACAGTTCATCATGAGGGCCGTCATCGTTGGACTATGTAAATTTACCGCCCTTCGGCCCCAAGGCACTAATGAGGAGGTGATCTGCAGCGATATGCAGAAACGGGGACAGAGCCAAAGGACACGTGCTGCCAGAATCAATCCCAGACCGATATGCTAATCAGATGAAATCACGATCTTGATCCCGAGGCCGAATGCTTTCCCCATGACTTTACGACTGTTTTATGGTCCGCGTTCCTGTTTCTGCGGGAACTGAGGGTGGTGATTTACCGGCCGGCCGTGTGGAGGGAAGAGCTTACGCTGGAAAAATGCGCAGAGAGTCCAAACATTTTCCCTGTTTTATTTTTCTGTTGCGTGTCCCTGAAAAAGTGATGTGGGCTAACTGAGAGCCAGCACAGACCGCAACCCTGCGGTGCACTTCAATGGACAATGGCCATTTAAGCTCATATTCTGAAACATTTTTGAGCAATGTTTTCATCTCCTGCAGGTGAAGCCAAGCGACCGCTTGATCCCGTCCGGAAACGGCCTGCTGATCCGGTCCGCCCAGCCCTCAGACCAGGGTCTGTACTACTGCCAGGCCACCGAGAACGGCTTCAAGCGCACGGTGGCCAAGATCCGGCTCAAGGTGCTGAGCGACTCCCTGGTGATGGCTCTGACGGACAAGCAGCGGTCCCCCTGGGCGCTGGCCAGCTCTCTGCACCCCAAGGCCCTGGTGTCGGCCTTCAGCCCGGCAGAGGCGCTGGCCCTCCAGCAGTACTGCAAGGAGCAGAGGCAGGCCGAGAGGCTGGGCCCACTGAGGGGGGACTTGGCCAAGCTTAAGCCTCTCCTGGACCACAGGAAGAGCCGCAACCGGAGGAACCACCTGCCCCAGGGGTAGATGGGAGCAGGGGCGGGGCCGAGGCGTGGGGCCGAGGTGCAGAGCGAAGGTGCAGGGCCTATGGGCGGGGTTGAGGGGTGGGGCCGATGGGCGGGGTTTGGGTGACGGTTGGAGCAGGCAGGGGGAAAGCAACAGTGTCCCAGCCTCCACACGGTGGGACCTGCACCTGTTGGCTGACACACCCAGTGGCCTAATGAGATCCACCCAGTCTCAAGTGCAGCGCGTTAATGAGGCACTCAGACCAGACTACTGCGAGAAACGCACAGGCATGAATGCACACAGGCTGCAGCAGCACAGTCTCACACACTCTCACACACATACCTGCACACACACACACACACACAAACAGCAACCTCCACAAACAAGAGCACTCTGCACGAGGTCCACTTGACCGGCTTACTGAAAGGAGCAGGTGTGGTCAGGAGTTTGCCTTTTTCTACTGCAGCAAACGGTCTCAGTCCAACTCAGTTCACCTCTGATCGCTCAGAGTTACACAGAACCAGCTACAGCTCAAGCCACAAAGATCCTTTTGTCAGGAAGAATCTAAATGTAATAGTCCAATGTCATAAGCCCTTTATAAAGCATGTATAACAGCATGAGTAATGGGGTTACCACTTAATATAGCAGTTATAGGCACATATTTCCCTTTATAACGACTGACATAGAGTGAGATATTTTACATGTAATTATGTGCATGTTTTCATTTTAACAATTAGTATGTTCTCTATCATTCTATGTCAGCTTTTACAAAGCACTGCGGTTTGAATGCAAAGTGTGACCATGGATTTTTGTTGTCATACTCTGTTGCAGATAAAATGCACTATTTACCTGCATATATTTCTTTTTACCATTTCTACAGAAGCGTTTTATTTGCTGGTGTTCTGAGCTACAGGTACACAGTCACTCATGTTCACTTAGACAATGTGAGCTGAGCCAATATCACAGTTTACTACTTTATTTAATACAGGGATTTATTTTAAGATTAAATTGATCTTTATTAATCTCCAGAAATGTAATTTTGTGTTAAGTGTTTTGACTAATGCAAAACTCAACATCACAGTGCATCATTAAGCTAAAATAAAGAAATGGCTGATGCAGAAATGTGTGAACTCTGAGTAAAGCATATTTCACATATCCTCAAAGTGCTCATATATCTAAGACATTAAGCTTTGCAGTCATTTTTAATAGTCTTTTCCATTTCTAACAGCTAAAAGGTATCAGAAAGCCCAAGGGCAATTACCATCAGTCATGAACATATGAAACGTATGTTTTTTATTGACCTTTTTTAAACCCAATAGAAGGGATACATTGCTTGTCTTTTGCTATGATGAAGAGGGAAATCAGAGTGGGTAGGAGATGAAAGGGATGGAATAGCCAATCAGATGACAGGGAGAGAGGTGCTTGGGTAGGTATAGGTGAGTAAATGTTTTGGAGTAAATTGAAAAGCATACCATAGATCCCCCTCCAGTTATTGAGAAACTGGGCTGCAGCATTGTGTCCTTGAGAGGACTCAGAGGAAAGACTGCCCCCAAGTGGCGGCTGACTGGTATCACTTCAATTAGCAAAGTCATTTTCTCAGGAGGTTCCCCATTCAAGCCCTTAAAGAGTTAGGGGGGTCTGTAGGCATAATGAATGAACCTGTTAAGCTACAGAAGTTTGATGCGAGAGGGGCTGTTGTTGTTGGTAGTTTACCTGTTGTTGTGTATGAGGCAAAGGCCTGTAATTTAGTTAAAGCGTCTCTGATTGGTCAAAAGACTCTGGAACTGGCATCTCATCAGATCTGACCATAAGCACTTATTGTAATCTAATCTTCAAATTGGCAAAAAAAATGTTAGACATGTAAAACTTATCTTTTTACCAATTTAACCAGTTTCTCTGTTATAAAGACTTTCACTCAGCATGTTTACTCTTAACACCTTTGTAACACCCTTAGTTTGTGTGGTCTTGTGTCTTGTGTTCCCCATGGGGGGGCAAAATGATTAAGCAAGCTACCCATAATTATATATATAATAATATAAATAATAATTAAAAATAAATATAATAACTCTAATTCAGAATTATGAACAATATTACGCCAGAAGCAGTTACTGTGAGATCGCAAATGTATTTCACTCTTTCACAGTATCCATGCTCAGTTTTGTAGCTTAGGTAGCATTTTATAGCACTGCACTTTTACTTGCATATATATATATATATATTTTTGTGCTTTCATACCCTGTTTGTCCTGGTGTACCAATGTGAAAGCTTACAGTAAGCATAGGGAGTCATATACCTGAAATACTTCATCATTTAAACATCACACAAAGGAAATTATTATTATTATTATTATTATTATTATTATTATTATTATTATTATTATTATTATTATTATTATTAGCTGCCTGATGTTATGCTTGTTTCTCCCATTGTCAGAAAATGTTGGTTGTACAGTCCTGTTTGTACGTGTTTTCATTTCACTTTATTGTTATTTATGTGCCAGTGTATGAGTCTGAACCTGTGATTATAGTGTATGTAATTGTAAAAGCTATTACATTGCTTCAGATATTCTAGACCAGATCTGCACATTGCAGAGAAATAATGATTTTTTTCCACTTTTTTGTACTAAACTGAGTTTGCTTTGCTGCAGATTACAAGACTGGAGTCAGTTCACTTGGGAAACAAAAGATTTCTGATTTTATTTAGTCATAAATATGTAAAATTTTACAGAAAAGATGAAACTACCTTCAGTGAATGTAATTGTTCTTTTTTTCTGAAATCTTAACTTAAAAACATACAATGTATCTTTATTTATGAATGTAATGTTATGAATTCCTGATAAAATGCATTAAGAATCCACTGAAACTCTGCTGTCTCCTTAATTGCACATTATCACCTAAGGATTTTGGGCTAAATTCAATCAAATACACTTAGTTTTTTATGGGTATGTGCAATTCAATCAAAACCAGCTTTACATTACTTACATTACATTGCTGTTATGATGTAATAGTAGGATCAACAGTACATCAGTATGTAATCCAATTAATGAGGGCCATGATTTTTAAAGGATCACAGAAGGGAAAAATTTTGCACTTGCATTGTGACCACTAGATGGTGCTATAATCCTATAAAGTATAGTCAACGTCACCTCAGGACTCAGCTAGATCACATAGAATGCCTAGATTCATGAGTCTTTTGTATTTACCACCAAATTCGAATAAATCCTTCATTTGAATGAATGGCTTTCACAGTGACTGCTAAGCAACAGTGATCTTGAAGAGGTAATTCCATTTACAGCGTAACAATTAATATTTAGTGGATTTATTCATCAAACTTGATTAATATGAGCAGAAAAAATGCCATATCACCAGTCAAAAACAACTTTGAGACGGTCTCCTGCACTGTGAATTGAGGAGAAATAAGTGATGTTTTTTCCAAATGCTATCGCTAGCAGCTGTTGAGGCAAACACAGCGGTGCAGAAGTTCGCAGTGAGGCTGCGAGGGCCATCTGAGGCCTGTGGAACTGCCTGCACAGATCACCGCCGCCAGAGCTCCTTCTGATGGGCATCTCCCAACCATCCCGTTAGCCTAAAAATACAAATGAAATCTCTGATATGACCCGGACGTAACATTTCCTGGAATTACTCCAGTGCATTTTACTCCAGGAGCTTTCAGGTTTTATTCATGTGTGTTTTAAATGTATTTACTTTTATGAAAAAGTAATGTCCTCTGTTATTCATTGTAAAAAAAAAAAAGCTCCCAGTTAGTTTTGCCTCTGGAAAATAGACAACCAGCAGGTAAATGTAGTCATGACACCTGCACTTCTGAATTTTGAATGTGAATTTTGGGGTTATCCATTTGTGATGCAACAACAGAGGGAGAAAATAAAGTTAATACTCACTCTTTCAGTGCCATGTTTGTAACACAAAGGGACCAATGGTGGGTGTACGTTTACATATACATAAACACCAGAGGGTGTACAGTGTGCACATGAAGGCATGAATGGAGTTTGCCGATAAACTGAAACTGATGGCTACACAGCGCCATCTGCTGGCCGCGATAAAGCATGCGCTTTTTCACTTACCATTAGGGGCGTAGCACCAGGGGGAAAAAGGGTACTAAGTATGCAGGTCCCAAGGGTTTGAAGGGGCCCATGAAAATCTGGGAATTTTTTTATTATAGAGGGGCCCTCAGATCCTGCCTGTGTACAGGGCCCAGATTCTAGCAACACCCCCGCTTACTATATAGCCATTTAGCCAACACTTTTATCCAAAGAAATGTACAGTTTACTGGGCTAGCCAGGGACACCAATCCCCCCAGGGAGCAGTGCTTGGTTAAGGCCTTTGCTCAGAGCTGCATGGCGTTCTTACTGTGGCTAGACTGGGGCTTGATCCAGTCAGTTACCTTAGCCACCAGACTACAGGCTGTCACTGTATTTCTGCATTATGAAATGAGCTATTTATCACATGGCGATTTGAGAGATTAATTTTGATGGTATACTGGAGGCCTTCAGCTTCTAAAGGATCAGCTGGATTTCTTTACAGCTTATGCTTAATGACAAAAAGAGCAGTAGTGCTGGATAACGCCCAGACTGCTTCATTCTCATTAATGAAAAAAAGTGTTAAACTACTTGTGTTTTACTCTCATAAATTAAAACATTACTGACTGAATATTCAGATGAAACATTTAAGGTATGCGCATATCTGTATTTGTTGGTACAGTACACTTGCCATTGTATTGTGTTCCCCGATGATCGTTTAGTTCATATGAAATTGGGAATTCATATGTTTTTCTCAGACACTGAGTAGTTTATGACCCCAAAGAAACGATGAGTTCCAGTGACTACGTATTTAATTATTATCCACCTTTGGAATGGATGTTTCGCAGTACCTTTTTTCACATGTGAATGACATTGGCCTTTATATTAGAATCATCATTATAATGTTGTTCAATTTGCCAAAGATTGTGACAATGTATATATACTGGAGTCTATCAGTAAGATAAAAGAGAGTTATTCTGTTGAAGGATGGCATATATTTCATATATTTCATGAAATAAAATGAAACCTTGCAGCCTCAGTGATGCAAAGTGGTCATTATTTTATTGGATATGATTTTACTATGACAATCTGAAGGACCAGAAACAAAGTATTAAATCAATAGACAGTAGACTAGGCAATTGGAAACAAAGTATGAAAAAAGAATTTGTAAGGAAATCATTTCAGTAATCTGGATGCTTGATTTCTGAGAAATAAGTGTTTTTTTTTCTCAGTCCGCCCTCATTCCATGGTCAACCCTCATGGACTCAACACGAGTTTCTGGTGCAGTAGTGAAATTTCCATCGACGATCCCTGATGATGTACACAAAGGAAAACATATAAATTGAGCTGCCCGTCCATTATTGTATTTTTTGTAAATTACCCAGGGGGATGAACTAAAAAAATTTAAGAGAGAAAGATATGCAATGCAAAACTCCTATCATAACGTCACACCTCTCCTCAATGATTGAACTGAACTGAGGAACAACTTGAGCGAGTACTTCTCCTTTAGATTGAACTGGCTAAATATAGATATTGTGTTTCTGATTTATAATAGAAAACCAGAAAACAAAGCACTTACTCTCGTCCGTTGTCGTGGTAACTCCCAGCTCCTACAAGGTAGTTCAGTGATGGGACATTCCATCTGAAGTAGTCATCAAAGTTGTTGACATAGTTTGTCCAGCGACAGTTGGAGTTGCAGTAGTTATTGACTCGACAGCAGTAGAACTTCCATCTGATAAAAACAAAAATTAGGAACTTGATTTCTGTGTTCAAAACAAACTCTAGCCAAGATAAAATGCAGTAGCCCCATTAAAAAGATATATTAATGGTTCAAAATATAGTCCAAAATAGTCCAAAAAGGACTATTAAAAGCAGTAAAACAACTGGCTCAGGCCTCTTACCACCATTTGAGACTCTTAAGTTTTATGTCTCTTGGATAATCTATTAGCCTTCTATTAGTGTAGCTACATCCAGTTAAAAGTGTTTATGTCAGTCTATCATCTCCCATTGGCTGTAAGACTTTATTATGTGTTCTGTGTGGATGGAAACAGCCATGTATGTCCTAACAGCTTATTTAGAGACATCAGGGTAAAAGCAACACAAACCTTCGATCTTCCCGGCCATTGTCATGGTAACTGGCCATCCCAGAAATGACATGATCTGGCGGACAGTCGAAGGTGAAACGCTCATCAAAGTAGTTCACATAATTAGTCCAGAAACATTGCGCCAGGGAGTCAAATGTCTTTTTGCAAGAGAAGCCGTAAAGTCGATCCTCTCGTGAATTTGAATGCTTGCTGGAAAAAAAAAAAAAAAAAAGGAAAATGAATTAAACTGAAAACCTGATCCTGATTAATCACAAGCACATCTATAGAGAATTTTCATTCTAGTAGTATATATTTTGCTCCTTTTAACCTACACCTCACCTGGTTATCATAGAGATTGAATCTCCTTGCTTGCATGTGAAGGTCAGAGGATCATCATAAGAGTTATGATACTCTGCTGTTGCAAAACAGAGAAAAACGTACATTTACAATATTGTAAGGGATAATTGTCCAGAATTATTATTATTTTTTGGGTACAGAGCATATATAGTCTTCCCAGGCACAATAAGACTTTAGAATGCAGTAAGTCTCACCTTGAGCGACAGCATGTAGCCCAGCAACAAGGAGCAGCAGGATGCGGACGTTCTGCATGGCTGATCAGGGATGGTGTCACAGTCTGTACCCTTTCTCTATCCTCACCTTTTTATATGGTTTGTGCTTCCCTTTTTTTTCCCAGAAAAGAATTAAAAGCCTGCCCTCTTATGGGTCAGAAGTTTGTACAGTCAGGGCAAAGAGCCAACACACAACAGGAACCACAGAAACAAAAACCTGTTTCCAGGTGTCAAGTATTTGAGATGCTGCTAAGAATTGGTTGCCTTCAATAAGAACCAATTGACTACAACACAGTTACAGCTGAAGGTAAAGCAGTAAATTGACTTTTGATGTAATGACGCAACACAATATACCATTGCAATATATTTTAATTAAATCTGAGTGTTTAATTATGTCTGTTGTAACTAGACATGGTGTGAGCGGAACGTCACCCTATTGTGGTTTTATTTTCTTATAACTACACAGGCCATTGGTGTTTATTATTTGAATGAATGAGTTTCATATTTCATGCAAAGGACTAAATTTCCCCATAACATCCAATATTTATGTCTATGACTGTAAGCATTCTCTGTGCTCATTACCACCTTGTGTAAACACAGCACAAGGGTGTGACAGCTGAGCATTGTACTGTGCTGTAAATGCAGTTTATAATGGCCACTGTGGGGGTGTAAATAGGTTATCTTTTACGGGTCTGGTTTCATGTGTCACTGAGAAACCAGCAAAATGAGATTTGACACTGTTGTTTTGTGGGTTGTAAAATTCTTGGGTTTTTCACATTCTCTCCCCAATCAACGGTTCTTTTGATCACAGGCCTGTAATATTTACCTGTGAGTACTCCAGACAGAGAGACTACTATATTCATTTTGTCTGGTGTAACCTCTTTTTTACCCAGTTTAACTTGACAACCAGCCCTCCCTTCTCTCCACACTACAGATTATCTACCACTAACTTTCTACCGCCAATGTGCCCAGCCTGACCAGGTGTGGCCACTAGAGAGCAATGACACTAACAGAACCAGCTGGTTTACCCTGTATGTTTACCCCCTTACTGTGAGAAACATTCAACATTCACATTGTAATCAAGAAATATTGTGACTTATCACTTAAAATGGCAGGGGAAATTGTTTGCTTTAATCTATGTGCACATTGGTGCTGACATCCAGAGAGAGCAAGATCACCATGACAAGTGCAGCTGGCCCTGGTGTATAATATTTTATCTTACGTAGCTAACAGTACTTCTTGAACTCTCAGATCACCAGCTTCCTACCACAGGCAACTGATTACTGTAATAAACATTTTATGCTCATTTTGTGATCAATACACAGAATGCTATGTCTTAACAGAAGACGAATTGTTTGCTTTGATGAATTTATTTACAGAAATGTGACAATATCAGTACATACTTATATACAATCACTACATTTGATGACTCATCAAAACAATATTTTCTCTTTGTTTTTTACTGTTTCATTATAATCTGCAGCAGAAAGCTGATGTAGCAATTTTGATGAATGGAAGTTCAATCCTTCTGTTTCGATGTGTGCAATAATAAAGACAATACTTTTTTGAAAAATTTGCATTCCAATGCATGTTATTTGATCACAGACAAATTATTATTGCAAGTACAAAACAAAATGCAAACAGAAAAAGACTCCTGTATGCTGGGGTTTGTTACAGACAAACTCTTCATAAATTAAATTCAGGCTGTTAAGCATATGTGTAGAAGTTCTGCAATCATTAGATTCACTTTTCCCACAATGCCGGTTTGGCAGTTTTTTTCCTTTTGAATTCTTCTTTTATATGTTATTTTCAGTGGCCAGGTTGACCTTTTCAGTGGTTCATATTTTGGGACTCATTCAAAAGGAACAGCACAAGAAAATGAAAATAGTTTATCTGATTAATTAAAACATCTTAAGATCGTAAATAATCCCTCAATTCCAGGACCCTAAAAGGCTTGTTACAGTGCAGGGGGAGGGATGGTGATTGTATCTGAAAAGCAGCACACACAGGGACGGGGTTCCCCAGTTCAGACGCTGCTGTCCTGTCACACCATTTTGCTCTCATTGCGCTGCACCACACAGGCAGCGAGGAGCAGAGCACGAACATCACGCTCCCCAGCGACATCAGGGTCACCTGCACCGTCTCCAGCATCTGCACCATCTAACAGGACAAATTTGATGTTTTAGATGCACTGTACAAATCTAAAGTAATAGGTACTTCAGTGGTTGCTGCTGACTACGGTTTTTTATTTTTAAAAAACATTGAACCAAAGAACCACTTTCCTCATCAGTGAAGAAAGAACCATGGCAAGGAAGTATTTTCACATTGTAAAACAAACAATAAGTAGCTAAACTTGGAGAGAAGTGCTGCCACCACAAAGGTCCTAGTTTAGTTTATATGGAATTGTAGAAATACAGGGGGTCCTCGACTTATGAACGAGTTCCGCTCCTAAGACTTATCGTAAGCCGATTATCGACGTAAATCGGAATTTATACCTAAATTATACCTAAATTAACACCTTAATTCACTCACACTGTACACACAACACATGAAGGACATATAAAATCCAGTAATTAAATAAAACATTAATAAAAAAAAAAGAGAGAGAACAATTTCTTGTCTTTATTTCTGTGGTCTTATTTACGAACCAAGCCGCTTAGGTCGAAACCAGGTTTTTTAAGTAATTTATGGGAATGCGTCGTAACCACGAAACGACGTAACTCGAGACCGTTATAACCCGAGGACCTCCTTATAGGAGGTATTTTGTCCATAAATTAATTTCACATTGCTATCATGTGTGTTTTATTTGTTGATCTTTAAATGTTTGTACTGTACATCAAATGTAGTTTAGGTGGAGAACTCTAATCAGACTCTTTATCAGCTGTCTTCTTTAGTTGACATTCTGTGGAATCCGTGTGGTAGTTTAGTTTATATGGAATAACCAGGAAGCATTTTGTCCTTCATGGCACATGAATAAATTGAAGTCACATGGCTGTCATGTGTGTTCTATTTGTTGAGCTTTAAATGTTTGTGCTGTATTATCAAGTGTGGTTTTAGAGGGGAATTCTAGTAAGATTCCCTCTCTGCTGACTTCCTGCTGAGTATGTTGACATTCTGTGGCATCAGTGACTTAAAACACTCTTAAAACAGTACTCCTTCTCTACATCCCACAGGCTGGCAATGGATTAAACTCACAGACCTCAGCCAGGATGAGGACCCCAATAAGTATGTATATGTGTTTCACGCATCTCTCTCTCTCCATTTCTGCCCACAAACACTCATCCTTTCTAAGTTAGTCACCTCCATACCTGTTTCCTAAACTGAATCAGGACTGACCAGCTCAAAAGCAGATGTTGTATGTGTGACATGAGTCACTGCCATTCTGGAGGGCCCTGAAACTGCCTTCATTTTGTTTGCGGCAGATGTTCTTGTCTTGTCCCAAGTCATATTTTAATCATATTAGGCCATATTAGGTCATATCATTTCGTCATATGAGATCACAAGGGCCTATCTATGTAGCCGAGTTGGACACAAACTCTCTTCTCTCTTTGAGTTGTTCCCTGAGGGACAATACTCATTTTTCAAAATCCAGGATGTGAACTATGACTTACATAAAAGTATATACAATGACAATCAAGAGGAAACACATAACAAGGACAGTAGAGGGTAGGTAAAAAAAACCAAGAGGGCTAAGTGAATTGCCTCCGTTATTAATTTGTTATATATTTCAAACAAACAAATAAACAAAAAACATAACCAGAAGAGAAGAAAATATGTGAAAAAGAAAAAGATGTCTTATAAAAGGTAAAAAATGAAAGGAAGAAAATTCACAGAATAAATTGTTTTACATGTAGCAAACAATGAAACATTGATTGTAGGTATTTAAGACCTTTTCCAGTGATATTTCAATAGAGTTAGAGATGGTGTGTGTTTTATTGATGGATATGTCCTGATTGATGCACTGACGTACACTCTGACGGTCTGCTGATGTGCTGTGTGGTATCAGTAGAGTTTACACTCAGATAGTGATAACACAACATACCTTACCATGCCTGTCAAACCATCCTGTAGTGTTTAACCAAGTAAACGGTTCATGTTGTTCTTGGATGTTCTCACTTCCTTATAAGATGCATGAAGAATAAGCTGATATCCTGGAGTCAGTTTGCCGCACTGTGTATACAGAAATACGTAGGATGTACATCATGTTGATATGAACAAAGTCTCTTGGCAAACCTCATACTGTTTTAACCATGAATATTAATCCAGCAGGTGCAGGTTAGGTCGTGCGATTGAATCTGACAGAAAAAAGACCATTTCTGTGATCTCAAATGAGTTACTATGAGCTCAGATGAGTTGTTATTAAATGAATCAGTGAATTTGTCATGAATAAGTTATGAGCTATAAGTACTTATAAGTTATAAGTAAGTTTGAGCTGAAAGACTTCATAGTAACTCTTACACTCTTGGCATGGTAAACATTTACAGTTTGCAAGGTTTTTGTTCTTCCGCATTGGTTGTTCTGGAGAAAACATAATCCGTGTTTTTTTTTTTTTTTTGCTGGAATTTTTAAAAGGAAGCAAAGTAAAACTTTAACCAGAAATTCCAGATCAGCTGACACTCAAGGTCTGCTGATGTGCTGTGTGGTGTCAGTAGAGTTTACACTCTGATAACACAACATACCTTACCATGCCTGTCAAACCATCCTGCCATGTTCAACCGTCTGAAACAGTGCAGATCTGGGTTTAAATGACGTGTTAAGTGATGGTTCATGTTTACTTACCGAAAACATTATATTTTATATCCATAAACATTTATGAATGTTATGAATGAAATGTTCTTAATTCCTTAATAAGATGCATGAAGAATAAAGTGATATGATGGAATAAGTTTGCTCGTCATTGAATGAGTCTGGGCTATATTCAATTCAGTACGTAGGCCTGAAACCAGACCTGCACTTCAGTGCACTTTCTGTGTAACACTGTCAAAAGAGTGCAAGACTTATGTGAAAAGTACAATTCACGTGTCTGGATTTGATTAAATACAGCCCAGAGTTAATTGGAGACAATTACATAGACACCAGAGTTTCATTCTTAATGTATTTTATAAAGAATAAGTCTGCTTGTGTCTTTACTGGTGGAAATCTGATCTGAATTTCCATTACAAAATATAAATCTTTCAGGATGACTTAATCTTAAATTAGTTTTTGTTACTAAATGTTTTTGTAACATTTGATGCTGGGTAAAACTTGGCTCGGCAAGAGCAGCACTGGGAACACCATCCTGAATGAGAACAGGTTTAGGGTCTCCATATCACCATGCTCTGTAACATAGGAGACCCAGATGGAAACAACCAACATCAATGGAAGAGATGTTACTGTGATTGACACACCAGGATTCTTTGATACTGAAATCACAGATGAAGTTGGTCTCAGATGTGCCGTACCGACCTGCACTGTTGAGTGCGCCCATGGTCCACATGCCTTCCTCATGGTCTTGAAAAATCAATGGTACACAAGAGAAGAAATAGAATCAATCCAGCAATCAATGTCCTGAAGTAAGCTGTTATGCTATTGACACACGTTGATCAGCTCAGGAGACATGGACGCACTATTGAAGAGTTTGTAGAAGAGAATGAGTGTCTGAGAAACCTGATTGGTGAATGTGGAGGAAGGTACCACGCCTTAATGATGAAATGGAAGATCGTACCCAAGTGGAGGAGCTGCTGAGGAATATTGATGCCATGGTGATGAAGAATGCCTGCTACACAACTGAGATGCTGAGAGCACTTCTAGTACTAGATAATGAGGAGGACACATAGAGATTGACTACTGACATATAAAGATCCATGACATGTGGAGATTCACTACTTCACTGTACACAAGATTTGCAGCCAGTAACACACAGATAAAACAACCTTCATACTTCAGAATCAGAACACACGAAAAAAAGAAACTTCTACAGTAAACTTTTACAAAAAAGATGAAAATACCTTCAATGAATGGTTCCACTGAACCTCTGCTGTCTCCTTAATTGCACATTATCACCAAAGGATTTTGGGCTAAATTCAATCAAATACACTTAGTTTTTTTATGGGTATATGCAATTCAATCAAAACCATCTTTACGTTACTTACATTACATTGCTGTTATGATGTAATAGTAGGATCAACAGTACATCAGTATGTAATTCAATTAATGAGGGCCATGATTTTTAAAGGATCACAGAAGGGAAAATTTTTGCACTTGCATTGTGACCACTAGATGGTGCTGAAATCCTATAAAGTATAGTCAACGTCACCTCAGGACTCAGCTAGATCTCGAAGAATGCCAAGATTCATGAGTCTTTTGTATTTACCACCAAATTCGAATAAATCCTTCATTTGAATGAATGGCTTTCACAGTGACTGCTAAGCAACAGTGATCTTGAAGAGGTAATTCCATTTACAGCGTAACAATTAATATTTAGTGGATTTATTCATCAAACTTGATTAATATGAGCAGAAAAAATGCCACATCACCAGTCAAAAACAACTTTGAGACGGTCTCCTGCACTGTGAATTGAGGAGAAATAAGTGATGTTTTTTCCAAATGCTATCGCTAGCAGCCGTTGAGGCAAACACAGCGGTGCGGAAGTTTGCAGTGAGGCTGCGCAGGTCCATCTGAGGCCTGTGGAACTGCCTGCACAGATCACCACCGCCAGAGCTCCTTCTGATGGGCATCTCCCAACCATCCCGTTAGCGTAAAAATACAAATGAAATCTCTGATATGACCCGGACGTAACATTTCCTGGAATTACTCCAGTGCATTTTACTCCAGGAGCTTTCAGGTTTTATTCATGTGTGTTTTAAATGTATTTACTTTTATGAAAAAGTAATGTCCCTCTGTTATTCATTGTAAAAAAAAAAAGCTCCCAGTTAGTTTTGCCTCTGGAAAATAGACAACCAGCAGGTAAATGTAGTCATGACACCTGCACTTCTGAATTTTGAATGTGAATTTTGGGGTTATCCATTTGTGATGCAACAACAGAGGGAGAAAATAAAGTTAATACTCACTCTTTCAGTGCAATGTTTGTAACACAAAGGGACCAATGGTGGGTGTAGGTTTACATATACATAAACACCAGAGGGTGTACAGTGTGCACATGAAGGCATGAATGGAGTTTGCTGATAAACTGACACTGATGGCTACACAGCGCCATCTGCTGGCCGCGATAAAGCATGCGCTTTTTCACTTACCGTTAGGGGCGTAGCACCAGGGGGAGGAAAAAGGGTACTAAGTATGCAGGTCCCAAGGGTTTGAAGGGGCCCATGAAAATCTGGGAATTTTTTTTTATTATAGAGGGGCCCTCAGATCCTGCCTGTGTACAGGGCCCAGATTCTAGCAACACCCCCGCTTACGATATAGTCATTTAGCCGACACTTTTATCCAAAGAAATGTACAGTTTACTGGGCTAGCCAGGGACACCAATCCCCCCGGGGAGCAATGCTTGGTTAAGGCCTTTGCTCAGAGCTGCATGGCGTTCTTACTGTGGCTAGACTGGGGCTTGATCCAGTCAGTTACCTTAGCCACCAGACTACAGGCTGTCACTGTATTTCTGTATTATGAAATGAGCTATTTATCACATAGTGATTTGAGAGATTAATTTTGATGGTATACTGGAGGCCTTCAGCTTCTAAAGGATCAGCTGGATTTCTTTACAGCTTATGCTTAATGACAAAAAGAGCAGTAGTGCTGGATAACGCCTAGACTGCTTCATTCTCATTAATGAAAAAAGAGGATGTCATGAGTTAAACTACTTGTGCTTTACTCTCATAAATTAAAACATTAGTGACAGAATATTCAGATGAAACATTTAAGGTATGCGCATGTCTGTATTTGTTGGTACAGTACACTTGCCATTGTATAGTGTTCCCTGATGATCGTTTAGTTCATATGAAATTGGGAATTCATATGTTTTTCTCAGACACTGAGTAGTTTATGACCCCGTAGAAACGATGAGTTCCAGTGACTACGCATTTAATTATTATCCACCTTTGGAATGGATGTTTCGCAGTACCTTTTTTCACATGTGAATGACATTGGCCTTTATATTAGAATCATCATTATAATGTTGTTCAATTTGCCAAAGATTGTGACAATATATATATATACTGGAGTCTATCAGTAAGATAAAAGAGAGTTATACTGTTGAAGGATGGCATATATTTCATATATTTCATGAAATAAAATGAAACCTTGCAGCCTCAGTGATGCAAAGTGATCATTATTTTATTGGATATGATTTTACTATGACAATCTGAAGGACCAGAAACAAAGTATTAAATCAATAGACAGTAGACTAGGCAATTGGAAACAAAGTATGAAAAAAGAATTTGTAAGGAAATCATTTCAATAATCAGGATGCTTGATTTCTGAGAAATAAGTGTTTTTTTCTCAGTCAGCCCTCATTCCATGATCAACCCTCATAGACTCAACACGAGTTTCTGGAGCAGTAGTAAAATCTCCATCGACGATCCCTGAGGATATACACAAAGAAAAACATATAAATTGAGCTGCCCGTCCATTATTGTATTTTTGTAAATTACCCAGGGGGATGAACTAAAAGAATTTAAGAGAGAAAGCTATGCTGTCTTCAGTAACATAATTACAAAGTAATTGCAATTGTATTATAAAATACAATTAAGCCAAATGTTGTTTGTTTTTGTGCAAACAGTAAAACTGAATTTGTTTTTTTTTTTTAATTTTACCATTTTACCACACGAGCCATTGTGACCTCAGACACTGACTTATGCACAGCTGGTGCAACACA
The DNA here is from genome assembly GCA_022829145.1 of Albula goreensis. Classification (NCBI taxonomy): domain Eukaryota; kingdom Metazoa; phylum Chordata; class Actinopteri; order Albuliformes; family Albulidae; genus Albula; species Albula goreensis. The sequence goes on from CM040741.1 coordinate 66,989,078, forward strand.
CAGCAAGCGCCACACTAATCAGAAACCAGCCAATGAGACCCCTCCATCCTTACAGCAGCAATCCATCCACCAATCACATCTTTCTCTGTTGGACTCTCGGCCCTATAATTCATCAGCATGGCCCCAACCTGATGCCAGGCTATGTATCGTATCACTGAACCGAGGAACAACTTGAGCGAGTACTTCTCCTTTAGATTGAAACTGGCTAAATATAGACATTGCGTATCTGATTTTCATAGAAAACCGGAAAACAAAGCACTTACTCTCGTCCATTGTCGTGGTAACTCCCAGCTCCTACAAGGTAGTTCAGTGATGGGACATTCCATGTGAAGTAGTCATCAAAGTTGTTGACATAGTTTGTCCAGCGACAGTTGGAGTTGCAGTAGTCATTGACTCGACAGCAGTAAAACTTCCATCTGTTAAAAACAAAAATTAGGAACTTGATTTCTGTGTTCAAAAATTGTAAACTTTTGCCAAGATAAAATGCAGTAGCCCCATTAAAAAGATATATTAATGGTTCAAACTATAGTAATTCTGTTGATCTGTGATACTTAAAACTGCAAGAACTACTTAAAACAGTAAAACAACTGGCTCAGGCCTGTTACGGCTCCCCGGCTCCACTTGTCGTTTTCCTGGGTGGTTGTGTTTTTTTTTTGAAACAGGAGGCTGGTGGGCGGAGCTGGGATGAGCCATAGATAATTGAGGCACACCTGGAGGTAGTGCCCTACCTTATTTAACCTGCCTCCTCCCATTTTAGGGTGCTCTTTGTTGGCTTAGTGGCTTGCTTGCCGGTTCCACATACGTGGGTGTCTGGTCTGGTCTGGTCTTGTTTGGTCTGGTTTGGCCTGGTCTGGCCTGGTCTGGTTTGGCCTGGTCTGGTTTGGCTTGGCTTGGCTTGGTTTAGCTAGTTGGTTTGGTTTGTGTTGGTTTTTGCATCAAACAACATTTCTCAACACTACCTTTTTCACTCATCCATACACATGCACCCACAACTGATAGCTTACAGACTTCCACACATCATGTTTTCTCCTTTCTCACATGTTTCATTCTGATTAATAATAAAGTTTGATTGTTTGCACCGTAATTCCCTGTGTGCCCTCCCTCTTTTGTCATGGCCTTATGAGCCGGGTTGTGACAAAATTGGGGGCTCGTCCGGGATTGGCCTGGATTAGTCTGACATATTTTTTGTGGTTTTGTAGGGCCTGGACGAATTTGTTGGTATGTTTTGTAACATTCCTTTTGGGAGCGTTTGTTTGGACAGAGGAAGTCCAAGTTGAGTGACTAATAGTAATTGGTCATAGCGCTATTGGGAGATATACAGGGAAATTTGGGCTTGGAAGGCATTAGTGGTGTGCTTGTTTGCATTTTTGAATTGCCTGTTTCAAGCTTTTGGTCATGCACCGGATAGGTGGTGTGTTGTATTAAAATTTGAATTGTGCAAGCATTGTGGTTTTGAGATTTGGTGTGCTGTGGTGCTGAGGTGAGAATCTGGTTTCTGGTTCTGGCCCATGCTGGAGACGGTTGTTCTACTCGCCGGTTGGACATCGTACCGAGGAGGGTGAGTGTTGGTCGCTCGGTGTACAGCGGTGAGGGATTTGGTAGGGTAGTCGCCGGGCGAGTTCTGTGTAGCTCGTCGCTTTGTTATTTTAGTTTGTTGTTTTTGCCGGTGAATATGGGGGACTGAGTGTGACTCACAGCCCAAAAAATCGGCGAAGACTAGGCTGGGTCAGGGACTGTGGGATAGTGCTACTTCACCTGTTGTGCACCGTGTAACCGGCACTTGTACTGTGGTTTTGTTTGTTTGATCGGGAGTAGAGTTTTTTTTTTAAAGTTTAAAACCTGCTGTTCGTACGCAGTATTGATTGATTATGGCTACTTCAGTGAGTGACTTCGTAAAAGCCCCGTCCGAAGAATTCCTTGATTTATGCACAAAAGACCAGTTATTGGTCTTACCACCATTTGAGACTCTTAAGTTTTATGTCTCTTGGATAATCTATTAGCCTTCTATTAGTGTAGCTACATCCAGTTAAAAGTGTTTATGTCAGTCTATCATCTCCCATTGGCTGTAAGACTATATTATGTGTTCTGTGTGGATGGAAACAGCCATGTATGTCCTAACAGCTTATTTAGAGACATCAGGGTAAAACCAAGCACAAACCTTCGATCTTCCCGGCCATTGTCATGGTAACTGGCCATCCCAGAAATGACATGATCTGGTGGACAGTAGAAAGTGAAACGCTCATCAAAGCAGTTCACATAATTAGTCCAGAAACATTGCGCCAGGGAGTCAAATGTCTTTTTGCAAGAGAAGCCGTAAAGTCGATCCTCATGTGAATTTGAATGCTTGCTGGAAAAAAAAAAAAAAAAAGGAAAATTAATTAAACTGAAAACCTGATCCTGATTAATCACAAGCACATCTATAGAGAATTTTCATTCTAGTAGTATATATTTTGCTCCTTTTAACCTACACCTCACCTGGTTATCATAGAGATTGAATCTCCTTGGCTGCATGTGAAGGTCAGAGGATTATCATAAGTGTTATGATACTCTGCTGTTGCAAAACAGAGAAAAACGTACATTTACAATATCGTAAGGGATAATTGTCCAGCATTATTATTATTTTTTGGGTACAGAGCATATATAGTCTTCCCAGGCACAATAAGACTTTAGAATACAGTAAGTCTCACCTTGAGCGACAGCATGTAGCCCAGCAACAAGGAGCAGCAGGATGCGGACGTTCTGCATGGCTAATCACGGGATGGTGTCACAGTCTGTACCCTTTCTCTATCCTCACCTTTTTATATGGTTTGTGCTTTCCTTTTTTTTCCCAGAAAAGAAAGCAAAGCCTGCCCTCTTATGAGCCAGAATATAGTACAGTCAGGGCAAAGAGCCAACACACAACAGGAACCACTGAAAATTCAGGCCCTGTCTGCCAAAATGGATATCAATTTTTTTATCATTTTTCCTTTTGTCCCAACAGGTATGGTATACAGTTCTGAAAGAATAGTTTGTATCAGCTTTGTAGACATACAGAGAATTTAGAAAGCAACATCTAGGCAACAGCATGAAGGTTGAGCTTGCAAAATAAGAGTTTGATGGGGTAAGAAGAATATGTATTAAATAAAAACACAGGATGTTATTGACAAGGGGAACAGGCATGAATCATGATAGTATAAAGGGGTTGAGCTTAAGGACAAAATAAGATAAGGTTTGATGTAAGTGCAAGATGGTTTGTGTATTTTGTTTAAAAACAGGGCCCACCGCATGATATTTGACAGGGGCCTAATAAGAAATCATCAAGAAGCCGGTACAGGTCATGTTCTGGAAGGAAGGATAGTCAGTCAGACTTCATGAACTGACACACTCTGTTGTTTGTCAGGGACAGGAGGATCTCGACCCAGAGCTCTGTATGCTTTATTCATTTACTGCTTAATAAAACGAAGGATTAATGACCGAATATCTTCTCCTATCACTTCATTAAAAGAACATGCGGATTTCGCTCTCACATAATTAAAAGAAGAATGTTGAGTAGAATGGGCGAAAATCCAACAGCTTTCAGGTGTCAAGCATTAAAGATGCTGCCAAGAATTGGTTGCCCTCAATAAGAACCAAGTGACTCCAACACAGTTCCAGCTGAAGGTAAAGCAGCCAGTTGAGTTTTGACAAAATAACATTTCAATACATTTTTATCAAATTTCAGTGTTTAATTATTTCTGTTGTAAATAACCACGGTATGAGTGGAACAACATCACCCTGTTTTGATTTTTACACAAATACGCAGGTCATTAGTGTTTATTCCTTACATGGATTATGTTCCCATCACTCTAATGCTTGTTGGTAACAATAATGCACATCGCCACTCAGTCTTCATGTATTACTCCACTGTTTTTCAGTCATCCTTCCAGGCCCCTTGGGTTTAGCATCTAGCTAGCTCTGTTAGCGCCCTGATCGCTGCAGGCAATACTGATAGCAAAATGATGACTGCGTGGACAAAAAGCACCTGACGACTGAGCAATCACTAAACACAGAGACAAGTCCTGAGAGCCGACAAATAAATGAAGATGATTAAGTATTAGCGTGTACGGCCCAACACTGGAGTTACATCTAATGAGTGCTTTCCCATGACAGGGGGATGTTTTCCCAAACATATTGAAAGGACAGAATATGTAATTGATTGGCCTTTATCAATGTCTGTTACCAGAAGAAGTTTTATATTTCTAACCCTTTTTTCTCCCTGCAATAGAATAGGTGATTGTGACTCTTAAGTCATCCCTGTAAGAATCACATAGCTCATTCCATCATCAGTATACTTGTAACTTGTAGCTTTTTTAAAAATCTGGGAATTTTACGGGGAAAAAGGGTGACAACTGAAAACAGCATTGTACATGAGTAATAAGTAATAAATGAGATAAAATGAACATTTTTAAATTTTGGATTATGTCACAACCCTAGAGCTTTGCCACTTCCTCCAATGGCTGAGCAGTGGCATATGAATGTACAGCTCCAGTGACCAATGGCTGAGCAGTAAGGTGTGAATGGGCAGTACCAGGGACCAATGGCTGGGCAGTGGCATGTGAATGGGCAGTACCAGGGACCAATGGCTGAGCAGTAGGGTGTGAATGGGCAGTACCAGGGACCAATGGCTGAGCAGTAGGGTGTGAATGGGCAGTACCAGGGACCAATGGCTGAGCAGTAGGGTGTGAATGGGCAGTACCAGGGACAAATGGTCTCTTATTCTCTTTTAATGTCTCATTTCATCTTTAAGAATCAAAAATGCTGAAATGAAAAACAGCAAAGAAATCCTCATAAAACTGTACATGGGCCTGTGGGCAGGGAATTTGATTGACTAAAGCAAGCCTGCCCATCCCTTGCAAGGCACAGGTAAAAGACCCATGACTGAGTATATTATATTATATAATATTATATTATATTATATTATGTTATGTTATGTTATGTTATGTTATGTTAGTATGAATCTTCTGTGTCCTGCTTCAATTGCATGAATCAGGACACCGAATGAATGAGTTTCCTTCTCCATGCTTTTCCATGACAAAATTCCCCCACAGAATCCAATGTTTGTGTCGCTGACCGTAAGTCTTCTTTGTGCTCATTACCACATTGTGTAAATGCAGCACAATGGTGTGACAGCTGAGCATTGTGTCGTGCTGTGCATGCAGTTCACTGTGGGGGTGTAAATAGGTTATCTTTTAGGGTCTGGTTTCACGTGGCTCTGAGAAAACAGCGAAATGAGATTGGACACTGTTGTCTTATGGGCTGTACAGATCTTGGGTTTCTCACATTCTTTCCCCAGACAAAGGGGTTTTTTTGGCCACAGACCAGCACATTTATCAGTGAATACTCCAGACAGAAAGACTAGTATTCATTTTTTCTGGTGTAACCCCTTTTTCCCCCAGTTTTCCCACTTTTATCCAACCCAAGCTGAAGCTGGCCTCCTGCAAGCAACGCTACCAGCTGGCTTCAGGAGGAGCTGGCTGTGAACTCAATTACTCTGATTCACATGATGTCTAGCCCCCCCTCCTCTCCACACTACAGACGCACCACCAATTACATACCGCCAAAGCCGTCAGGCCAGCAGTTCATGCCTCTGCAAGTGCCCGGCCCAACCAGGTGTGGCTGCTAGAGAGCAATGACACTACCAGAAACAGCTGTATGTTTACCCCCTCACTGTGATGAACATTCAACATTCACACTGTAATCGAGTAACACTGTGACTTAACACATAACACTTAAAAGGGTATGGGAAATTGTTTGCTTTAACCTATGTACACATTGGTGCTGACATCCTGACATAGTTACATGGAAAATTCTTTGATGACTCATCAAAATAATCTCACATTTAAGCTTTTGAGAGAGACCTAATATAATATGTTTGTATGTCTGACAAATTAATGCTAAGACTTCTGAAGCTCTGAACTACACCTCCCATCATGCAGAGCTACAAGAAGTAG